>JBAMHX010000027.1:6328373-6383625 GCA_037177515.1 Pseudomugil tenellus | reverse complement strand
GGGGCCGTATGAACACTTCGGCAGGGTGACTTCTTGTGGAGTATAAATGCCGAACAAGAACTTTTTTTTTGTTCTTGGGACCTCAAGAACAAGAACACATTTCTCGCTTCTCGTGGAGTATGTAACAAGCTTTAGAGACGGGGTGACCTGCAGGCAACCGACTCTTTTTATATTTTATAGTTTCCTTTTCTTCCTTGTAATATTCTCAGGGGGAGGTAATGTGCGGATTGAGAATGTGAAGCTGGATTTCAAAGAAAAGGCCCAAGCCAAGATTGGCTCAATGGACAATGCCAGCCATACGCCCGGAGGGGGAAACATAATGGTAAAAAAAGGAAAAAGAAAGTAAAATCTTTTATGTCAAATGTCACATTTTGTGTGTTTAACCTGATCTGTCTGCTTCTGCTTATCAGATTGAGAGCCACAAGCTGAGCTTCCGGGAGACGGCCAAAGCTCGTGTGGACCACGGCGCAGAAATCATTGTCACCCACTCCCCTGGCATCGAGACAGGCGGCACGTCCCCTCGTCTGTCCTCTGCTGGCAGCATCAACATGATGGAGTCGCCCCAACTCTCCACGCTGGCGCAGGATGTCACCGCTGCCCTGGCCAAGCAAGGCTTATGAGCTTCGGATACCCTTGAAAACCATAATTATTTCTCTTTCCGTCACTGTCACTCACTCATATGCATCTAGTGTTATCCCCACGGAAACATGCCCCTCCCCTTCACCACACACAGGTCTTACAATTGTAGCTGATTGACTGTGTTGTTCATCCAGTTGGATTTTTTTTTAGAAACTGAGTTCTGCAAAAAAAAAAAAAGAAAAAAAGGGAATCCCTGACAGTTTTTATTTTCCATTTTGCTCAAACACAAACATCTGGATTTCATTACATGAACGGCTTGAGTGTCTGTGATTGTCGAAGATTGTTTTACGATTGTACGATGGCTTTGTCTACGTGTGTGAAATGCTACCTTCCACTTGAACCGAGGTGAAAACTTAACGTCCTTTTAGAATTTTATGGTACTGAATGCAAGCTACTGCATAATCAATGCTCGTCTTAAAAGATAGCACTGTGCGAGACGCTAAATGGAACTTGGTGCGTAACTGAGCAGCGTAAGAGCGCTTGACGAATGGGCATGTCTGCTAAAACGTTACATGAATTATTCTCTGTTGGTATGTTGAATTTTAATGTTATGAATTGTGTTTTCTTATGTTTTCTTTTGATATAAATGTCACTGTAGTGTTACAGTTTTGTATGTTCCCCGTGGCTGCTTTGGCACGTTAGCATTTCAATGCGGAAGACCATTGCAGCTATGTTAATTTCAGCGCTAAACAGCTAGCTTTCCAATAGATTTTTTTTCTTTTTAACTTCCTTCTTGGAAACATATGGGCTGCCTGTTTTTCTTTTTCTTTCTCTGTTTGTTTGATTTATATTAGCGCTGTAGTTTTGAGGCTACACAATGCTCTTATGATAGCATGGCAAACAAATGGCAAATAAATTAGATTTATTTGCAGCTATTGGCGCGATTGCATTCAGCCAGGGTGCATTATCGTTTAGACTATTTAAGGTCCGATCCTAAAATCAGCCTGCGACTTTTTCCTCCTTTTTGAAATGTATTTGAGTGGGTAAAAAAATGTATAAAGTTTGAAGCTTTATATGAAATCATTCCGGTTGAAAGAGCAGCCGCTTGGCGTTGTGATGTGATTGATGTGGCGGTTTTGACCATTGCAGGATGCGAAAGTGATGAAGAACGGAAGTCGTCCACAACTAGAAGCAGATGGTAGAATTTTTTTCTAAAAAAGATTAAAAAAAAGTTATCAAAACAAAAACTTTTGCATATTCTCTGCTTACCTTGGTGAAATCTCTCTTCCCTTTCTTCCTCCTGTCAGCGACCCCTTCAGTGTTTTTCTGTGCTTCCTCCCTCTGCTTCATCCCCTCCCCCCGCCTCCTTGCCTGTGTACAGTCAGTGTATTTAAAAGAACATATAGATGTGTGTTCACATTTTCCAATCAATGTTTTAGATGTATTGATGACAAATGCTCCTCCAGGATAATTACAACATGAATAAAGTCAAATTTAAAAACTGATTTACTGACGTTTTGTGTTTTATTTATTTTAAAAGCTTTATGTAAAGCAACAACACATTGTCACATTCTGTTGTTTTGGGACTGACTCAACTAAATTTTGGAAGAAATTTTGACTTTGAGTGATAAATAGTGATCAGATGGATGAGATCTGATCAAGCTTTGACACTTGGACTTAGTCTAGTGCTTCTGACATGCTAGATTTTATCATTAAAAGTGACCTAAATGCTATTTTTGTTCATGTAAAATAAGAAAAAGCAACATTTTTGATTTGCGTGTATTTCTTATAAATTCAGATACCTTATCAATTTTGTTTTACTGGATTATTGATATCTGAAGAAACAGGACAAACTGGGAATTTAGTAGTTTCTTCACTTAAATTGCATGTAGATGAACCAAACACAACCAAAACAGTTTGGTACCTCCTCTTCATTCCGGTCACCAGCTTAATTACTGTGGGATGAAACACAATTTTTGCAATTCAGCCATTTTGGTTGTGTATGTACATTAAGTAAAAGCTGATCACATAAAGGGCAGAGGTCAGACAAGCAGGTCTTTACTTTCAACTCATAAATTCTAAAAGTAGTCCCTGATAAACCATTTCCTGTGGTTCAGCCTCTATCTTTTTTGTTTCTCCCAGCTTTGAGATGGTCTCAAATGATGACACGCCTTGTTTTTCCTGTTAACCTTGTCAATTAGCACCACATTCCCCACTTCTCCAGATTATAAACTCATTGCTAAGGAAAATGTTCCACATATCAACATTTTGCGGTGTCCTCATGGTGAACAGCAGTCCCATGCTTGATGAAACTGGAGACTGGCTGTGTGGAGTTTGTTCCAGACAATCAGGTTAGAGATCCTCAGCCATTTTGTCTTGTAAGCACTGAGCGTTAATCTGTAGAAAACTGCTTCTAGTTTCTAAATGCCGAGTAAGGAATGTCATGTGATGTCGTCTTATGGGATACTCGCTTTGCAAACTGCCTCTAACTGGAAGATGATGGAAGATTACTCATGTAATGGTACAGCTTGGTGTTATGTAAATATGTGGCATGCAGAGCAGGTCCATGCTCACAGAAGCAGCTGATCAGGTGCCGATTGGGAACCAGGTCATTGAAGTTAGTACATCATGGTACCAGTGTTGTTTTTATGGTTGCCATGTGTTTGCATGATGGCCAAGTCTAAATGGTACAGAAAATAAATGAATGAATCAAATGATGCGTCTTGCAGCCGTTCTCTGAGTCTAAGGCGGGAACATTTTATTAATCATCATAAAAATAAGAACAAAGTGGCTTTTGGTGGAATCATTTCACCAATAAGTAATACTAACACATGTGTTTTGGGCTGTTATCCCATTAATCCCAGTTGGAAGTTGTTCTTAAACTTATGATCGGTGGCATATCCGAAAATTTGCTTCTCTCACAGGAATAATTTCAGATTTTTTTATTATGACGTGGGTTGATTTTATGTGTTTTAATGATTAAAAAGGTGTTACTTTCACATATTTACCTTGCATTAATGGTTTAATTATCTCGTAAATGGGCTAATGACCCCCATTTTGAGATCACTTTAGTAAACAGTTTTTTCTAAGTGCTGGCTGAATGTTAGATGTAATGAATGTGCGTGAGCTTCATACTAGTTTCATTCGGTAAACTAGTTTCATTTGGTGCTAAACATGAAATAAAAAATTCCATGATCTTTTAATGCTATACAGGGGTGGGCAACTATGCTCCCCAAGAGCCCCCCAAAGAGATCTGCATTTGTTCGGAGTTTCTTACACACACCTGACTCAAATCAGGGTAAGTAGACTTATTTGTGACTTAATTGATGTGTGTCAGGTGCGTTGCAGCAGGGAAACTCCTAACACATCCAGGAGTTTTAATGGTTCATTTGGATTTTGCCAGGACAGATGTTTGGGTTTTGCTGTAGAATTAGTTGCAGAGAACAACGCTTGCTGCATAATCTACTTAAAGGGCTATTTCACCATTTTTTTTCCACATCAAATCCAATTTACATATTTGAAATTGGGTTCACCTGTCCGGAATTTAATTTGGGTTACATACAGAGCTCATAAGTTTAACTTTAGCTGTTTTTGGAGACCAATTTTAGGGAAATAAAAAGCAGCTGTTTTTACATGTCATGTCTGTCTGCAAAGTATTTGGCCTGATCCTCTTATAGAGGAATATTTGGGTCACTTTTTAATTCAGTCGTCAGTTTCCGTGGATCAAAAAATAAAGAAAACCTTGTTAAATCATTTCATTCACCTGCTTTATGAACCAACCTGTTGATTTCCAAATGGTGGATCATCCCCTACATGAAAGCTCCATCCGGTTTCAGTGAATGCAGCGCTTTTTATGTCATCCACACAGAGGAGGGAAAACATCTGGCACCGCTGCACACTGCGTCTTTAAGCTCCGCCGCGGATAAAATAGCACCCCGATCAACTGTCGCTGTCCGGTGACGGAGGTGCTGAAATCAGACCACTCTCTCCTCCGTCTCCTCCTCCTCATCCTCTTCTTCCTCCACCACCACCCTCCTCCCTCTCCGCTCTCTCTCTCTCTCTTCAATCTCGCTGTTGCCGCCGATCGACACTTGCAGCCATTTTACGCAGGACTAACCCAATCATGTCGTGAGGGAGGCTCTCTGGTCACCTGGGCAGAGCCAGCAGCCGGCGCGCGCGCGTCCTGCTGCTCGCACACAGGCACGCGGACAAGCAGGGACACGGGGTCCGGCCAAAATGGTGAAGAGGAAAAGCCTGGACGAGAACGAACCGGAGTGCGGGAAGGGAATACCGTTTCCTATCCAGACCTTCTTATGGAGACAAACCAGGTTAGTGTGTGTGTGTGTGTGTGTGTGTGTTTCAGCAGGAATTGATAACAGGTGTTTTTCATTGCCGAAAATAGAGAGGATGGAGGATTTCTCAGCAGTGGTGGCAAAGTCACAGGCTGACACATGCAAAGGAAATCTATTTTTTATTCTTCTGAGTGTCAAAATTGGTTGGAAAAAGAAAAACTCATCCCCTAAATGGGAAACTGTGTCACTGGTTTCATTTTGTTTTGAATGGATTTGTTTGGAGACTGATTGGAGAGGCATGCAGGATGATGTCACGCCTGTAAAAGCAGATTTGACAGAAAAATGAGCATAAAAAGAGGCAGGAAAATGAAACATGTCTTTGTATTTCAGCGCTTTTCTGCGTCCAAAGTTGGGGAAACAGTATGAGGCATCCTGCGTGGTAAGTCGTTTTTTTATGGGTTGAAATAATCTCCCTGTAATCTGTTTTACCTTAATGCACCTGAAAATCAAGCTTTTGCTTTTTGCAAATGAGTTCCACCCCCACCCCCCCACCCTTTTGCCTCCCCCCACCTAAGCTAGACCTTTTTGTTAAACTCATATCCATAATGATGGCTCTCAGATCCCTTCGGAGCCAAACAGAGCAGCCTCTGTCTCTCCCACAGGCATTTCCTTGCTTGAGGACATGTGGGGCGTTTAGCTAGTCAAAGAAAGGAGGGTTTTAATTCCTGGCTGATGTCTGTTTTCTTTTCTGGCCACCTCCCCAGTCTTTTGAGCGGGTGCTGGTGGAGAACAAGCTGCACGGGCTGTCACCAGCCCTGTCCGAGGCCATCCAGAGCATCTCCCGCTGGGAACTCGTCCAGGCAGCCCTGCCTCATGTTCTCCACTGTACTTCTATCCTGCTGTCTAACAGAAACAAACTGGGTGAGGACACAAAGACACACATTGCTGCTTCTTCCTTCATTTAATATTCTTAACGTTTTTAAATGTCCTGCAAACACTTACATTTAGATAATGAAACATAGATGATGGGAAAGAGTAAAGAACATGTTTAAAAGCAGGCTGGAGGGAGAAATTATTCCCTAACTGACTTATTGTGATAAATAAGCAATAATTTCTTCCAGGTATTAATTATTGAATATAAAAAAGATCGATTTGGTTTAATTAAATTATTTTTTTACATTATGGTTAAAATTTTTGGTAAATGTGCTTTAAAAAATGCAGATCTGTATTCATACACTTGACGTGAATTTGCAGAAATGTATAAGTAACTTAGAAGCAAATAAAGTAAAACAATTGTTATATTTTCCTCTTGGTTAGTAAATATTAATCGTTTAGCTCGGGTACCACATGCTTCTGGTAATTTATAACCCACACACTACAAAAACTGGCTTTAAAAAAACAAGAATAAAACCTACAAAAATTATGTTAATTTCCCTTGAAATAAGATAAAATTTCTTGGCAGATTATTTATTTTTTTTCAAAGAACTTTAACCTGTCAAGAATTCCTAAAACAAGTAAAAGAAAAATCTTTAAAAAAAACCTACTGAGTAAGAATAATTATCTTACGTTTAGAAAAATAAGCATATGTGTCCTTGATTTGAGATGTTTAATCTAACTTAGATTGTAGTTTTTGCAGTGCAGAGATGTCCGTGCAACCCATTCATCCCCCCCTTGTACTGTGAACCTCCAACAGGCCACCAGGATAAGCTCGGTGTGGCCGAGACCAAGCTGCTCCACACGCTTCACTGGATGCTGCTTGATGCTGCCCAGGAGTGCAACCATGAACCCAGCCTTGGCCACGGGTGGTCCGGGGGCAGCAGCAGCAGCGCCTTCCTCCAACCTGTGGGAAACCAGGGCTCCTCCCCTGGAGCTCCTGGCTCCGGTTCTGGCTCGGCTCTGGGCGGATCGGGGCCCCAGCATAGCAGCTCCCTGCTGGAGGACGAAGAGCACGCTCGCAACAAGCTGTTTCACAAAAGCATGTCAACGGTGGAGCTGTTCGTCTTCCTGTTTGCGCCACTTATCCACCGCATTAAGGTCTGTTCTTGCTCACTTAAATACATGCTAGGTGTTGAGTTTTGTAACTCAATACTAAGACATTGAACCATTTCAACTGGGTGCAGTAACTGTTCTCCATCTTTATTTTCAGCATGTAGCTTCATTCTAAACACTGACTTGTACACACACCCCTATCAAATAACTTACACACGGGGTCATGCTGTCTATTGATCTGTGTGTACAAACCAATAAAAAGATCATGTTACGGTGCTGAGAGGGTTGCATACTCTCTCAAATGCTAGCTGTATTATTGTCACATAATCTGGTTTATGCTTGTTGCATTTATTAGCTGTTGACTGGAAAAATAAGAAGACTGGATTGTAAATATATTACTTATTATTTAGGAGTCAGATCTGACGTTCCGACTGGCCAGTGGTCTGGTAATATGGCAGCCAATGTGGGAGCACCGTCAACCTGACATATCTGCCTTTACGTCTCTTATCAAACCTGCCAGAAATATTGTAACTGGTAAGGAGGAAAAAAACATATTTGCTCATTTGTAAATCCCTTTTAAGAGTTAATCTGTTTTTATTTGCTCGTGATTAACATAATCTGCTTTGCTTGTCCCAACAGCGAAGAGGAACTCCCCAGTTAACAACCAGTGCAGCCCCTGTGGATCTGGCAACCCAGGTCCCACGGTGAGTTTTTTATTTTATTTTTTTTACAGATTTTGCCGGAGTTTCTGGCTTTTTTTTCTCTTCTAATTTCATTTCACCCCTTGGGGCTGCCTGCTACTACTCATTAGCAGCAGCCATGTAGCAGCGTGATTAGCCAGGGTCATGACAGAAAGCTTACTCCCCCACCTCACAGCCTTTAATTCATCAGGAAACGTCTGCCTGCACAGCTAACCCACCCATCCACGCTATCTGTCCATCTCCGACTCACAGGGCTTCCAGGTGGTTTGCGAAGCTGCCCAATCAGAGTCCTCTTCCCCCGCAGCTGGTGAGCAGAGCTGTCGTCGTGGTAACTCTGTGGATAAAGGTGGCCCTTCCCAACAACCCCAGCAAGCCAAAGGCCCTTCCAAGAAAAAGTGAGCTCATTTATTCAATTTCATCTTTAGAGATGAAGTCAAAGTCAGATTTATTTGTCAATTTTTTACATGTCAGTGACATACAAAGGAAAGTGTTTAACACTGTCCAATGCACACACAAATGTTAAAGAAAAGAAAATACAAATAAAAGAATATAAAAAATACATGTTAAAGAATATAAATAAAAAAAGGTACACGACAGACATTAAATTGTTTCATGTTAAAGTATGATACTGTCAGTAATAATATAAAAGGTGGCAGCTCTTGTGTACATTTTTAAAGACACAGCTTTGGATATTTCTACGTTTTATTATTATTTATTATTATTATTTTCTACGTTCTTTTGTTTTTTTTGCTGATTAAAAGAGTCCGTATCATAACAAACAAATGAATTATATGACTTGAATTCATTTAAAAGGTAGCATGAATGATATTTGCTGTTAGTTTTAGATGAAATCATAGTTACATCGCACATCTCAGTGGCTGTAAAACACATTGCCGACCAATGAATCATTGAAATCTTTCTACTTTTTAAAGGTTACTCTTGTTGACACAGAGCTGGTGCCATCATCTTATTGATGGCGAAACATTTAGCCCTGCAGCAGCATCTGTTAGACACGATGCGCAGCATAGTTGGCTCCACTCGCTTGTGAAAACTAGTGTGAATGAATCCCCTGTGTAATATCTTGCTTCAAGCCGTAACGTTTGCTCAGTCACACATGCAGAAGGCTTCTTGTATGAACATAACCAGACGTGTCTTGACGTTTGCTTGCATAACTGAGGTAATTACGCTTGAGTAATGTGGCATATGCATGGCGCTGGCAATGGCTGTGGTCTGGCATGACCATGACATGGCTTATTTTGGTTTTCCCATAGCAGTTTTGGCAATGTTTAGTCTGCACTATAACAAAAAAAAGGTTCAGTTTGTGAACTGGTTGGCACCAGTAGGTCCGACTGGGTAGCTTGGAAGCATTTTTTTTATGTTATATAGAAAGAAAATCATAAATGAGAAATAAAAACAGCTTTTATTCATCTCATGACTCACAGAAGGTGCAACATTTGCACATGTGATGTGGGTGTTAAGTGTACCACGACAGATCTGTCTTCATCCTCAGGCAGCGAACTAGTTTGCTGAGAGAATGAGAATGATGTAAGGAAAAACAGAGAAGCTCATAAACCATCAATTGCTCATCTCGACTGATTCCGACAGCCGGAGAAGTCACTTCGATGCTTCCTGTGATCCGTCTGACAGGCAGCAACTGACTGAGAATGAAAATAAGCCCCAAACCCCTTCCCTCATGCCGATTCCATCTCCATGCACGCATCACATGGTAATACATGCAGGAGGATAGATTTACCCCCACTGTTTCTCTGCACACACTCATCAAAGGCAGGGGGATTGCGTTCTTTCTGGGTTTATGATGGGAATTTTCATGCAGAAGGCTGCAGAATAGGAGCGAAAAGGAAATTTAACATGAATGAGATCCAGAGTCAGAAAGAGAATTTTGACATTTAAAGGCGTTGAGTCGCATCACGTGACGGCACATCAACAGATTGCGATCCGATCTAAATGAGACATCTCCTGAATGCAGATGTTTTTCTTGTCTAATTACCGACTCAGTTTGCGCTCTCGTGCACACGTTCCTGCAAAATACTGACCAGATACGACCGTTTCCGGCATCAGGTCCGGTGATTAATGCGGCTTACTCATCCCACGGCGCCGCAATCCGCACCTCTCAAAAGCACTGCTGATGCTGAAGCAGTTTCCATGGCAACCACTGGCTACTGCATCTCTCTTACCGCATGGAGTAGGGGGACTGGGTTGCTGCCTCTCGGATGGCCTGGGGTGGCTGTCGTCACTTGGTCTCCTTGGCAACCTGACACAACAGCAGCGGGCGGTGCATGTGTGAGGGAGACTCGGTGTGCTGGCGAGACAGAAACATGATACAGCCTCCCTCTGCTCCCTGCTCTCAAAGTGATTCATGTAGATATCGACCATCTCTTCCTGCTCCACTTATTACAGCCAAGGCAAGATTAAATGCCTTCCGCTGTCTCGCTCTCTCTTCTCATCGTATCGATATGTTTCTTCACAGTTTGCGGCGCTCCATACGATCATCAGCGCACCAACCGCTGACCTTCATTCCAGCTTATTTATAGTGGACTCACGTAGGCTCCCTGTCTCTCTGCTGCACTCCCAATGATGCTGAAGGGGGGCTCTGCCCTTGTTTGCCATTCTCCTTTGATGCATTATTAATGAGGCAATGTGGCAGGAGTTGATGATGGGCTAATATAGCAGGAAAGGAAGTGGTTTATTGTGTTTGTAGTTGTCTGAAAGCACAGATGTAAAAATAAAACATCCAGTTTCTGCTGCTTTTGTCAGCCAATAAATCATTTTAGTGTCTTGACAGAAATTTGAATCTGCGTCAGATTTTTTGCCGTATATCAAATTTTTATTCATATCATTCCAATTTTTATTGCTATCTCCAGTTTTAATGCATGCTGTTTTGGTCTTTGAAGGCAGCACGGTTGTTTAGGAGTTAGCTCTACTACCAAACGGTCAGCACAGCAAGAGTACCTTAGATCCATTTTTAACATATCATCTTTTTAACATATAATTAGGAAATTCTTTCAAATTAGTTAAGGTAGATATTAGAAACATTCTCATGAAAAAATAAAAATAAACAAAACAATCAAACTACTACTATGTCTTAATGTAAGCTTGCCAAGCTAAGTAATTCTTAGATGTGCCAGAATTTCCTTAATTCATGAAAGAAAGATTAAAAATAAGCGTCAGCTTCAAGTTGCAAAGTTAAAAACCAGCTACTGTGTCAGAAACGTGGTGGAAGTCATGAGCACAGAAATGAACTTCAGCAGTCACATTAAGACAGTTGACAATCCATTCATGCTCAAGAAACAGCAACAATGCGATGACAGTAGGGGATTATTAATAAGGCACAAATCTCCTGTTGCAATACTCTTGTTTTATTTCTGTTATCCCAACAGGGAACATTAAAAAAACCTTCTTTTTGCTTTTCAGTCAACCAAAACCGCATACTATCTAGTCTTACCCCCATGTATCCTCGTCACAGACACCAATATTACTGTATTAACCATATTAATTAAATCAGTGCAAAATGTGAATGATGGGAATTTTAAGTATGAAAGCATAAACATGTTTTTCTGTTCCCATTTCATTTATTTCATTTTTTTGTAACTCCTTAATGCTTCTTCTACATCCACTGTAACACCAAACCAACGAAGCATGCTACATAAAAACACCTGCCTTTCCGTATCTATAGGCCTTTAATAGTTGGATTTGTATGATGTTAAGCTGAAATTTGGGTCTTTCACATTTACTCTTGACTAATTTTGGACTGGATCGGGATTATAATCAACCTGGTTTTTGCTTTATGCAAACAGTTATGTAAAATTTGTTCTGAAAGATGACAGTCTACCTAACAGACTGACATCTGTCAGGTAATCTACCACCAACAGAGTGGTATATTTTGCATTATCTAGTTGACTGACACAGAAATAATTATTTTTCTGAATGTTTTCAGTATAATCAATCTACATACACTATCTGAGCTCTTTCAGCTTCTTCACAGTTAATGATCTTTCTACAGTTTCATGCTGCAAGACCTTTCCATTTGACCCTCAGGGGCGTTGCTAGCTAGAGATCTAGGGGGGCACAGGTCCCCCATTTATTTGTCATAAAGATCTTCAATGTTTTATAAGACGGACAAGTAAATGTTCTATCTACTTCCCTTTCTAATCTAACTTTTTGTTCTTCTTCCAAACAGCTGTTGCTAAAACAAATATTATGAATAATAATGACAATGATGTGGTTGTAATAGACTATAGAAAAAATATCCTCAATTTTGTGTGTTGTAAACCAAAAGTAATAATATATCAATAAAGTATTTATAATTGAATCAAATGTATAAAATTGGAAAAGATTCAAACAAATAGTCCTAAGTGATTTTCACCTGCTTGCACTTCCATTAATTTTTTTTTACATTTGCATATTAATTTAAGATAAATGTCTTTTTTCTTTGTTGCTGTTACATTAACATACGTCTCACAACTGGATGCTTAACTCCGAATATATTAGGGTACAAACAGGGCATGTGCACCAATAAAAGAGCTGTGGCAACGGCCATGCTGTTAGATGTTTTGTAACAACTAAAATAGAAGTTTAAGATGGCTCTAACGCTTTCTTTCCTTTCTCTTCTTCCAGGACTTCGGCCCCTGGTGGCCTTCCTGCCTCTCTGGCCCAGCAAGCGCGTTACGCCACTTACTTTGATGTGGCGGTGTTGCGCTGCCTCCTGCAGCCAAACTGGATAGAAGAGGGTGTGCATTGGGCCCTGATGTATTACCTGCAACGCCTAAGGCAGATCTTGGAGGAGAGGCCTGAAAGAACTCCTGAACCCCCGGTTACACCTCTGCCCCGCCCACGCAGCAGCTCCATGGTTGCTGCTACACCCTCACTGGTCAACACTCATAAGACTCAGGTAGCCTAGTGGCTAATCAGTTGTCACTCAGAAACTCTCTGGGGGCTAAGTCACTCATGCCCTGTGCTGTTTTGCAGGATATGAGTATGAAATGCAACGAGGAGGAAAAATCTCTGAGCACAGAGACATTTGCAAAGGTGTCTCTGACTAGCCTACGTCGTCAGGCAGTCCCTGACCTGTCCTCTGACCTGGGCATGAACATCTTCAAGAAGGTCAGAGACTTACATACAGATGGACGTGAGATTTATTGTTTTATTATATGTGCAAAAACAAAAACAAAGCTGTTTCTTTTGCAGTTTAAGAACCGACGAGAGGACCGGGAGAGAAAGGGCTCCATACCTTTCCATCACGCAGGAAAGAAGCGGCAACGTCGCATGGGTGTACCTTTCCTGCTGCACGAGGACCACCTGGATGTCTCTCCCACCCGCAGCACCTTCTCCTTTGGAAGCTTTTCGGGCCTGGGTGACGACAGACGGGTTGTAGAACGTGGGGGCTGGCAGGCCACCATTATGGGTAGAGTGCAGTTCAGTATGAGAATAATTTGCATGCACTCAAATAAACTTCATCTAACTGTTAGCTTCTGAATTAGGTCATTTCATTTACATTATTTCTATTTAAATATCACTGGTAAATGTGATTTAAAATCAGCTTTGGGCACAGATATTTTGTTATTGTTATTATTTTATTATTGTTTTTATTATTATTATTATTATCAATAATATTTAATTTATTATTATTATTATTATTGTTGTTGTTGTTGTTGTTGTTGTTGTTGTTGTTGTTGTTGTTGTTATTATTATTATTATTATATGCACAGTTGGTGACTTTTTTCCCATAGTTGTGAATATTTTATTATCTTTTGTTTCTATATTTTAAAGCAGTTACTTAAAATGTAGACATATAATAACAATATGTAGACATATAGTATGGGGAATTTTATCTGTTGCTTTCGTGCCTTGAACATTGTAGATTCTGTGGTTTGAAGTTCATCTATTTATATTAATGTATAACAGCATGTGATGTCCAGGTCTTTCTCCAAAGACTGTTTGCATTTGTGTGCTTTCATCAGATATTTGTTTTGACCTTTTTTCCTGTATTTTGGTGCACTATTTTCCAGGCAAATTCACACGCAGAGGCAGCACAGACACAGCTGCAGATGCAGACAGCCTGAGCGCCAAACACTCTCATTCCCACCATTCTTTACTACGTGACATGCCGGACCACTCCAACAGCCACAGTGATAACACAGTTAAGGAGGGTAAGGAGGGGCCGGAATGTTGTATAGTGCATGTTTTATTTATTTATTTTTAGTTAATAGGGTCATAATTAGTTGAAAATAACTTATCTTGTTGTCTCTTGAATATGAATATATAGTTACATGCAGACTGACTATTGATGATATCAGAGGATACATCTTGTGTTTTTTATGTTAAGTTAGCTTATGTTACTGACTGACATGTAGTTTATAGAAAAAATAGCTGAGAAATGACAACAAAATTCACACATTGCTTATGTTATTTTTCATCAGACAGATGCATCTGGCTCCTCAGAGGCCTGATGAGCAGCTCCAAAATAGGACAGGATTATGTAACAGCAGTATTGTGACAATACAAATATGCAAATAAACGACATTTCTGACTTTAAACTAAATTCAAAAACATAATTAAATCCACGTGCAAGCGGAAGTCAAATCTGAGCCATAACACAGGTTGATAAATATTCAGATATATTTTAATCACACAGAAAATGCGACATTAAGGTCGAATTCATCTAAAACATCAAGCTCAATTTAATATGAGAGCGCACTATTTTTATCTTTAAAAAGACCTAAAATGCGTTGTTATAAAACTTCCTCTTTAATTACTGACTTACTGAAAGCAGACTGAGTTTTTAGCCATTATGACAATATTTTTAATAAACCTCAAATAATAAAAAAAATAAGATGCACAATAAATACACCAACTCACTTAAGTGAGACTTGCAACTAGCAGGGTATTTGGGTTTTAAAATAACAGTAAAATAATGTAAAGTTACGATAATTTACTGTAAATGACAAAAATAAAAACATATAAAAATGCACCAAATGTTGATCTTGGATCAATGTTTGTAATTGCATTACTATAGAAAAACGCTGCTCTGCTTGTTATCTGCAGTCCGATCTCAGATCTCAACCATCACCATGGCGGCATTTAACACCACCGTGGCGTCCTTCAATGTGGGCTACGCTGACTTCTTCACCGAGCACATGAAGAAACTTTGCAACCCTGTTGTTGTCCCCGAGATCCCCGTGGAGCCGCTGGCCTGTGCCAACCTGCCACGCAGCCTCACTGACTCTTGCATCAACTACTCCTGTCTGGAAGAAGGGGAGAACATTGAGGGGACCAATAATTTTGTGCTGAAAAACGGCATGCTGGATCTCACTGTAAGGATTTTTCCTGTCTTGAATAAAACAGTTAACATTCTTACCAAACATCTCTATATTCCATTGGGTGGAATTTTCCTTTTGTCTTTGTCCTTCAGGCTGTGTTGCGGGCTCTCTACGCTGTCCTCAGCCATGACATCAGCTCCAGGATCTGCGATGTGGCCCTCAACATCATTGACTGCCTGCTGCAGCTGGGTGTGGTGCCGGGCATGGGCAAGAAACTGTCCAAAGCCGATAAGGAGAACCAGGATGGACGAAGCAAAGACCCAGGAGGGTCGATTGCAGGGGCAGGTGGAGGGGGAGATGAGGGTGGAGGTGGAGGAGGGGGAAGTGGTGGAGGGAGTGGGCAAGGAAGCAAGGATGATGTGAAGAATAACAAGGATAATGACAAAAAGGTGCACAATGCGGTTTAGAAGCCTTTAAATCTGAGAAATATCCATGTATACCAACATGAAACGTTTTTTTTGCTTGTCTATCGCCCTGGAAACAGGAGGAAACGTCTGGTTTTAGCACCCACCGCCTGGCTTTGACCATGCTGATAAAGATCGTCAAGTCTCTAGGTTGTGCTTACGGATGTGGGGAGGGTCACCGGGGGCTTTCAGGAGATCGCCTCAGGATGCAGGTCAGACTCGCATCATGACTGTGTCCAATAATTCCTCGCTGTAATGCTTTTTTAATGTGATGAAAGCTTCATGGAGCTGAAATGACTTCTGCAAAGACTTCAGCTCTCTTCCAATCAATCAGTAATAATTATGAGTTAAATAACATTTTTTATGAGAATCATCAATTATCTGACTGAACTCTTAGCAAAAACCTTTTTATGCAACATTTAGATCCACTTTACTGATAAAGACTTTACTTTCTTTGCTTTCAGGCTCAGAACTGCTTGACCAATCTGTATAAGCTGGACAAAGTGCAGTTTCGCCAAACGATGCGCGACTATGTCAACAAAGACTCCCTCAATAACATTGTGGACTTCCTGCATGCATTGCTCGGCTTCTGCATGGAGCCCATTACCGACAGTAAGTCTGTGATGATTTGTGAGTGGGATGCAAGTCCTGAAACGCAAAGTAAACGCACCAACAACAAATGCAGAAACAAGGGTAGTGATTGGAACAAGAGATTATTAATGGCTTTAAACGGCTCAGAAATGATGCTGTAGTTCATTTCCTCTACAGCGCAGCGAGATATTTTAATGGCTTATTAATCTGACAGTGACTTGTGATGCAAGATGATAAAGTCTTTTGAGGTAATTGAGATAAGAGTAAGAAATTATACACGTTTATCGAATTGGATAGTTTAGGAGTTGTTTGCATTTTCCTCTTAAAATTTTGCATGCTAATGTGTTAGCATCAATTACTTGAAAAGCAACAAGAAGTTCCCTTCAGCTTCAGCTGTTCCTCAGCAAAATAACCGAATCTTGCATGCAAGGAGACTAAATTAGGCTTTTGGGCGTAGTTAAGTCTAAGCATTGTTTTGTTCAGGTTGTCATGGTGATTATGTCAGCACCATAAATAGAAAAATCATGCATAATAAAAACTGCATAAAATTCCCAAACTTTCTCCAAAACCAAAATTTACATGTGAAGCAGAAATCTGTGAATGAAATTTAGTGTCTTTCTTTAGTCTTTAATGTCTAAAATGATCATAAGTTGTTGCAGATGAGTAAAAAATGATATTCTTTTCCTGTTATGGAACCCCTTATGTATTTATAATCCACTCTACAGTATTGTGGAAAAGGCTTGAGCCCACCTTTTTCTTCTATTTCCAGAAAAATGCTGCCATAAGTGGAAATAACACTTTTTTGCAGGATTTATAACAAATAGTATTTGATCTGAGCAGCTTTTTCCTTCTACAAAGCCTAAAAACCACTTAGACGACTTGTCATTTCTTTTGTCTTTTAAACTTTATGAAGGACTTTAGATATTTGCTGCATTTTGTTCTCTTCTGTTAGAACTACTTTAATAATGCAGAGGTCAGGGTTCTGGGGATGATTCTTCACTCCAAAAGACCTTTATGCTACTGATTTTCGGTCCAGCTCTGGTGTCATCTGGCATACCACAACCTTTTGTCCCCATTCATTTCCCTTAAGAATGACTTCTTGGCTACGATACTTTCATGGAAACCATTTCTGATAGCTTCAGTAACTATAAATGGATCAGATGCAATGCTTACATCCTATGTCAAGCATTTTCTGAACTTATTACTGTTGGTAAGGGCAACGTTTTCAGATACTTCTTGTCTGGATTGGATAGGTTTTATTTTTAGACACTTGTTGTATTGTCCTTGACTTGTCCAATTTTTTAAGCGCATACTGCATGTCATGCTGAGATGTTCCAGGTTTGTGTAAAAGCTGATTTTTGTTGTTTTTGTTAGAGTGAAAATCCAAAAATACACCTATAGATGTATGCTCATTCGTCTGCAGACACTCTGACTCATCTGTTTTTAACATTATGAGTTTACAGACTCTGAAAAGAACTAGCCACAAGAAAATTCAACATGTTTGGAAGGAAATGTAAAGAAATGAGGTGTGGCTGAAAACATTTGCGCTGTACTGTTTTCACACTCAAAGGTCTCATTTGAACTCTGCATTACAGAAAATCACAACTCAAAGCTGAATTGTACAAAGACTGTCTCACCCTGCACTTCGACTTTGCATTCCAGTGCTGTCTGTGTTTATATACGTATATATGCGTGTCTTTCCCCCCCTCCTTCCACTCGTCTTTGCTCGTCTGTATGCTGTTTTTTGTCAACCTCCTCCTGCTTCCATCCTCCTTCTTTTCCCTCATCCACTTCAACGAGCTGAATCCTACCTTCCTTACTCACTCATCCATTCTGTACCCTTGCCAATCCGAAGCTTTATCCATTACATTGCTGCTCAATCAGGGGTCTTATCCCTGAGCATTGTACATGCCAATTCAGTTTTGCACTGTAATTTAAAGGATTCTTTTATAAAACACTGCATTTGGCAAGGTACTGAACTGATGAGTGCTTTTATTTCTGAAAGTGAACAGGGCACCTTGTTTTACTTTCCTTTTTCTTTTTTGGTTTGTGTGTGGAGTTACTTCTGAGTGCGGCAGATTGTGTGTTTCTTGGGTTCACCTCCATCTGGAGGTGGGGTGCCACGTCCTTTCTGACACCACCTTACATGTCTGTGCTGGCCTGATGTCAATCAACTTGTGCCCCGCCTCTTTTCTCTTGCAGAGTACGGCAGTGCAGGTGAGAGGTCCAGGAGGGCGAAAAAAAGAAACATCGGTAGATACACATAATCAATAATTATTAAATCAATAATATAAGCAATAAAAGAATTCTACTTACCCGAT
The DNA here is from genome assembly GCA_037177515.1 of Pseudomugil tenellus. Lineage (NCBI taxonomy): Eukaryota > Metazoa > Chordata > Actinopteri > Atheriniformes > Pseudomugilidae > Pseudomugil > Pseudomugil tenellus. The sequence continues at coordinate 6,365,411 of JBAMHX010000027.1, read as the reverse complement.
CAGACCCTTCCCTAGGCACCGCTTTCATCGCTGCGCCCCTCACTCTGTCCTAAAGTGGCAAACTCGCCTGAAACTTATAAATTTACACTTGTCTGGTTGAATCTGGCCCATTTGCTGCTCATATTTTTTAAACTCTGATCTAACTGGACCAAGAGAATACCCCCTCACCCCCCCCAACCCCCCCCCCATTGTATGTTCTTAAAGCAGGTCTTAGTCACTTGCATGCGTTTCTTATTTCCCCTTTTAACCCCTTTTAAGTTTGCTTCTAGCCCATTTGCTTTATGAAACCTTTTCCTTTGACCCCCCCCACTTCCCTCCCTGTTGTATGGGCTTACTGTTTGAAACTCAAGCTGATCTGCTGTCAGTAATGTTCTTCCCCCGCTGACTAAACCACCTCCTGTGTGATCCGTGGTCTCTCCTGCCTCCCTGCTGCTTCTAGACAAGGCGGGCTTCGGGAACAACTTCACCACAGGAGACAACAAGTCTCTGGCCCAGAATATGGAGGCGGTGGTAGTGGGCTGCATGTTCAAGTCCCTCATCACCCGCTGTGCCTCGACCACACATGAGCTGCACAGCCCGGAAAACCTGGTGAGTGGTGTGAGGAATCACTGGTCCATCTGGCCTCTGTTAGATCCGCCGTACTTCAGTCATGCATGTGTGATGTGGTGAAATATTGTAGTTAGAAAGGGAATCTATTAAAGAGTAAGAGTGTGTATCAGCAAGAATCTGGCGTTACGATGTGTATTACAAATTAGGGGTAGCGATACAATATTTTGCGATATATGGTGATGCTATAAACAAGGGGATTAATTGCAATTTTTCTTTACTAGAATGTAATAGTAAGAAAACTCACAGCTTTGTAAATGCCCAATGTAATAACTCTTTGTGTACGAGATGAAGAAAGAAATTAAAATCTGCTTTATGAGTAAAAATATGTTCATAAAAAGATCGATGCAGTTCTTTTGCATATCGATATATTGCGTCTTTTAAAAAATATGGCGATACTTCAATATGATATTTTCTTACAGCCTTATTAAAGAGACTTTAACTATAACTATATATATACTATAGTTATAGTTATACTATAACTATAACTATGTTTTAACTATAAAGTGATGCAATAGGTCCCAGAAACACAATATGTACCAAATATGATAAACATACTGTTTAAGGGTTACATTTTAATATGTACGCTTTCATTTTTTACTATTATATGGTTTAGTTCTGATTTACTAGCATCCCTTCAAATAATATATAAAAAAATGTAACCATGTTTATAAGAAATTTATATTACAAGTGAAATACATATGCAAACCTGCTAAGTATTTTATGTAAAAATAGCAAAAAAGCTGTGCAACTATAATTAAGCAAAGTCTCCATTTCAAATGGGGAATGTTGCTTTCTGCTGAAGAAAATGCATAAATATTCATTTATTCCCATCTGGCTGCTTCTCTGCACTATATTGCAGCCAAAAGAACACATTAAATATTCTTTGTGATGAATGCCAGCGTGTAAAATTTTCCCTCCATCTAGACAATAATAGGAACATTAATGTCCACATATTGTTTGTTATGTTGTCAGAGCTGCATGTCATTTCATTAATCTAGCTAACAAGCTCTTGTAAACAGCTGTCAGTGACTCAAGTTGAATCTTGTGATTAAAATAGATTTATTTTTTCACAAATATTGATATTTTTCTGACAGTTTTTCCTTCACACGTCTCTACATACAGCAGCGTCTTAACAAGCGAAGAAGCATCTGATGTGGATTTTTTTTGTTCTCTAGAATCAAGAGATACACTAGACAACATAGAAAAAGTAATTTAAAAATGAATAAATTTTTTTATGTATCAATTTTAATACTAAAATATGAATATATAAACTTCATAATATTCACAAGTCTTGACAACTGATTGGTTAACAGAAAAAAACTGATAATCCTCAATTGAAATGGTTCTCATGTCCTCCTCCATAGTGGCGTCAAACACCTCGGTGCTGGCACAACTGGTGTGTGTTGGCGCAAGATAACAGTTTTTCAGAGTAGGCTCAGAATCAGAGGCCACCCACTCGCACGTTGGAACTGAGGCCGCGACGAGCTGCTTCTGCACGCCAGGCGTGCTTTCTGTCTATGTGAAGAACGTTTGCTGAAATCCTGACGTCAGCTCTAAATGTTGATTCTTGATAGTTTCACATTCTCATTCATGGCTGATTCTCCCTTTTACCATCGCAGGGTCTGTACTGCGACATCCGCCAGCTGGTCCAGTTCATAAAGGAGGCGCATGGAAATGTGTTCCGCAGGGTGGCACTGAGCGCGCTCCTGGACAGTGCTGAGAAAGTCACTGCGACTAAGAAGCCTGACGAGAAGGAGGACAACAAACAAACTGGACCCAGGAGGTACCGCCCATAAATGGGTCACACGGCATGATGATTACATTTTACAAAGAAGGAGATTGACTGACTCAAAATGTCTTGTCAACTTTTAGAGTAAAAATCTTCAAAATCCTCCCTTAAGTGATTGCTTATCTCTCTGTGGCAAATAGACGCTCTGCCTCTCATCACTGCTTGTTTTCGTGTTTCATTTTGGTTTTTTTCTGTCTTGTCAGCATCTGTTTTTCTTGCTTGGATGAATGATGTGATGTTTTCATTTTCATTGTACTGTAAAATACCCAGCTGAGCAGGACAGGCCATTCCAGGTGGTACTGTCAATATGGCTGCCAAATCACATGATCACCCACATGATGACCCACAGCAGCCTCAAAGAAATGCATCTACCTGTAACAGTGATGCAGCTGAAGTTTTTGTTTTAGAAGCTTTCTTTCAAGCGGAATGCCATGTCTATACGAATAAAGTAAGAAGGAGAACATACATACATACAGGTAAAAAAAAATTGAGGTGATATTTTATGTTGAGACTAGCTTATCTCTCTGTGCGGCTACTGGATGTACTGATTACATTTTTTTTGAAGGGCTTAAAAATTTAGCTTATCAAGGTATTGGGAAACAAAAGAAAATTAATTATGATTTTAAGTTTCTAAGCAAAAAAACATAAAACTGAAGCAAATATGTTTTAAAAAAAATTAAAAATTAAAATTTCAGAAAAAATCTGAAAATTTTAAAAGAAATATTAAAAAATTACTGCTTCAAAATCACAAAAATTAGCTCTAATTTTAAATTTATTTGGAATCTTTGTGTTAATTTTGTGTGTACTACTAGCAGACATATTCCAGAAACTATATTTCCATGTTTGCCTACATTTGCCAAACAGCAAAGGTACCAATACCTGTCTTTGTGGTTTTGTTTTGCCTTTTAGTCCAATAAAAGTATTTTTTAGAAACAATCTGACACATTCTCACCTGAAAAAAAAAACAGTCAAAAACAAAATATTTGTTTGCCAGATATTTGATTCTGCGGGACCACTTGTAGGATTGAATAAAAAATAGGTGTGAATCATGTGGTTGGTCGTTACTGCCTCAGGAGAGCTTCACACGTCTGAATCAGATGGTCTCTGCGCTTTGTGTTGGAGTGTGTATGTATATGTACGTATGTGTGTGCAGGTCAGAGGCGGGTGTGTCCGGGGAGAAGGGTCAGGTGTCCAGTGCTGCTGATGAGTGTCGCAGCTACATCTCCAGTAGACCCCCCCAGACCCCCGAACAGTGAGTGTCCACATCATAGCATGTCCATTTAGCCCCATCTATGTTGAGTCCAGCTTCCATGTCTCTGCTAATCTTAGGAAGACCTCTAAAAGTCCTGTTGCTCTCTCTCTCTCCCCGAACAACAGACGTGGCAGCATAGTTGCATTTAGATCTGCTCTTCCTTTCTTCCGTTTTGAACCCGTAGTGAGGAGCAGATCCCAGGCGCTCTGCTGGGCAGGAAAGATTTTTGGAGGAAGATGTTCAAATCCCAGAGTGCAGCCAGCGACACCAGCAGCCAATCAGAACAGGATACCTCAGAGTGCACCACTGCACACTCTGGCACCACCACCGACCGGCGCTCGCGATCCAGATCTCGGCGCATTTCGCTCCGGAAGAAGTTGAAACTGCCAATCGGTGAGGAGTACACTGCTATGCAGCCTTGAATCCACCTTTATGTTTAGTGTTTCCTCTTGAGGCAGAGCTTTCAGATTGTCTCATTCTGGTTGGAAACTGTGGACCTGCACTTAGTTAGATGCCATTTTTGAGATGGATCAAGTTCAACAAAATCTAAAATAAAAAAAACCCTTTTTTTAAAAAAAAAACAAATGCAGTGTTTATTCATATTGCGACATCCACAGATTCCACTAAACGTTTAGCATTCCAGCTCTTTGTATTCAACACAGTTAACGATTCATTCTTCCTGATATTCAGACGCAGAATCCATTTCCACGACCATATCTCTCTCAAACATGATGTGTTCTGTATCTCCAACATTGTTGCTGCAGGCCAGGTCACTTCATCTCTTTGGTCTGTTTTGTTCCCCTTTTTTGTGCCTCAGCATGCCGTGGGACTGCCCGTCTTCCACTCACTCGCTCTGTCTTACGTATGTGAATGTGGAGCCATCTTCATATAGTATTCATGTCATGTTGGTTTGTGCTGGTCATTCCACCCCGTGTGCATGCTGTTCCAGATCTGTTATTATACTGGTGCAATAAATCAAGTATGGTCCTTGAGATTTACTATCCTGCAACTCGTGGATGCAACCCTTCTCCAACACACCTTAACCAAAGGGATATCTCTTTATGAGGTCACTGCGGAGATGAATGACATGCATTTGAGACATTTGATTCAGGTCTGGGGAGGAATAAATGCTGCAGGATGGTAGATTTCAAGGACCAGATTCAGGCACCTCTGCTGTAAATGGCCCTTTCCAGTGAATGAGAGGAAAACAATTAAGGCGAAAAAGCTTTTATGAGTCAGAATTTTCCTTTTTTTACCAAATGTATTTCTAAGAAAGCTAAATTTGAAGCCAGTTAGCTTTGTAGCTTGAGAATATTTCGGTGTGTTAAATAATTGTTTGTATTAACTGCAACTACTTTTAATGCTTTGACTCCATAAACGTCCATAGATTAATTCATCCTTTAGCTAAACCAATCTCAGAACAGTTTGAACTTGCAAACATTTTATATAAATCATTATTTTTAATAAGTAATAGGTTGTAGTCAAAAAAATAAACTTATAACATGGAAGTTTTGGGTGATACTATCCATCTAAAAGGAAGACTTCTGCCATTTTCCTGCCAATCTGAACCTTTTAATTTGTTTTGATTTGATTTGTTTCAGCTTCATTTCTTTAGCAATTCTTTACACAGAATTTACAGGATTATATATTTTACTTCATCTGTCTGGGACTTACTTCTGCAAACCCAAAATGAAACTTTATTACTCAACCAGGGATTATTTACTTTTTTTTTTTTTTTTATCAATCTTTATTGAATTAAATGTACAACAACAATGACTGCACCCTACGCTTCCTCTGTTTATTTAGCCCTGCATGCATACTTGCTTACAACCCGGTGTTTGATACATGTAACTTTAGTGTGTTTATTCTTTAGGATTAGATATTCATGGCTTTGTTTTCATGCATCGCCAGGAAATTGGTTGAAGCGCTCCTCTCTGTCTGGACTAACGGACGGCGTTGAGGACCTGCTGGACATCAGCTCAGTGGATCGACTCTCCTTCATACGTCAGAGCTCAAAGGTCAGCTATAATAAAGTGGAATGCTAAATGTAGATGTAATTGTGGAAATAAAGATCAATTGTAGATATTGACCTCAAAGTTAGATGGACTCCAAACTGAGACTTTCTGTTTTTGAATCATAAATTCAGACTAATATTTGAATTTTGAAGCTTTTTTCCTATTTTTCCAATCAACTGTAATTGATTTATTAAACTATTCATGTTTCCATTTATCATTATTTTTACAACTCTTTGATTTATAGTAGTTACCTAAATTTAGACCTAATCTCAGCTGCTTGTCAGTATCATCAAAAAACAGACTAATAAACAAAATAACAAAGATTCTGCTTGGCAGCAGTAAATGTAAACTGAACTTTAAAAGAAATCATCCAAGACTTTAGAGAAAAGAAGAAGGATCTGGCGACTAGCACAAAATCCATGAGGAAACAGTCAGATGTGAAGCAACAGAGATAACAAACTGTTTTAGAAGCAAACAGGAAGTAAAAAAAAGGCTTATTTGTCTCTGATTTTTATAAGGTGAAGTTCACCAGCGCAGTGAAGCTTTCTGAAGGGGGGGCTGCATGTCCGGAGTACGGCAGGGACGAGGAGGAGAATTTCTTCAAGCGGCTCGGTAAATGGAGGTCTGGCAGGAGGAATCCATCCAAGCTTCACCACACAGAAGAGAAAGATGGTAGACCTCCCCTAACCTGGGGTGCCCCTCGCCCACCCACGCTCCACCGTCCTTTTGTCTTTTTCTCTCTTCCTCTCTCTCTATCTCTTTCTTTCTTCCTGCTTCTGTTTGTCCGTGTGTTGTCTCGCCTCGTGGTGGTTTGTTGTCTTCTGCCAGATCCTTCGTCCCCCATCATGCGTGTCAGCTCTGTTAGTTAGCTGCCATTTTTTCTACACGTCATGATAGAAAAAGACACCAAAAAGCTCATAAAAACAGCACAGTCATGGCAACATTACAAATACAATGCAACTGTTTCCCGAGATAAAAAGTTTATACCAGTTTTATTGTCTACTCTACAAGCATGAATGATTTAAGACTTTCTATAGATGTGTGGTAGCAGGAGTTAAATCAATCCGAAGCTGTCCGGTGATCAGCCCCGGCTCATAAACTGGTGAATAAACCATCATCATCATTTCTTAGCATTTTTAGTTCTGAAAAAAAAAACTTTTTTTTGTTCTTTTTCTACTGGTAAAACACTACATATTACGTAGGCCTGTCAGATTTTTTCTGTGCAATTAATTGTCTCTGAAATTACTGGATAAACATTAATATTGTGCAAAGCCATTAATGTAATTTTTAGACTGTTTTCAGCTAATATAATAATAATAATGCCATAATAAAGTCAAGTACACACTTCAAAGAATAAACATTCATTTCAAAAGAACATTTAGCTTGATGTGAAGACTAGTTTATGGTCTTCCAGGGTTTCAGTCAGTCAGCAGTGACATATAGTCTGCTCATATAAGGGGTCATGTTTTAACTTGACTACATAACCAAGGTGGCAGTGTAAAATTGAATAAATGTCTGATCTCCTTTCGTATGCCATCTTATGCAACGTAGATAAATAAATGCATTGCTGCCTCTGAAATGCTCTTGTGCACCAAGATGCATCATAGTGAACCCTGATGCAGTCCAGTAAAGAGAGAAAAATAATATCTGAAATTGTTGCAGCTGACCAAATGATTACGCTCATTTATTCTTATTGTGCAATTAGTTTACCTTTTGCACCAAGTTTTTTTAAACATTTTTTATATGGTATAAATGGCTGCCCACTCGCTGTTTAATGTGACTGCTTCAGTCATTTACACAGCTGCTTTTTACATGTTTGTGTGTGTGTTCTGTAAGTAAATAACCACCCAAACTCTTACACTCCTTAGTGTTAACTTTAACATTAACATTATACATGCTTCTGTCTGGCTGATAGCAGGTGTGGCCTGATAAAACTTTTAAGGGGTAACTATGGCAAAAACTACATAATAGGTGGCACATATTTTCATTTTTTCATTGATTTTCCATACCGCTTAATCCATTTCAGGATCGCAGGGAAGCTGGAACCTATCTCAGCAATTAGCAGGCAAGAGGCAGGGTGCCAGTCCGTCAATAGGGCGGCGCATATGAAAAAGGTTCTCAATTTTGGAAATTCTATTACAGCTTCAGTGGTTATTTAACTTAAAAACTAAAGAATATTTGGTAAAAGCAAAGCTGGTCATATCATTGTGCACTTCTCACACATTTATCACATCTGGTTGGTTTACCTTTTTGTCCGTTCCAAAAACAAGAAAGAATACTCTTCAGAACAGCTAAGTCTCACAAATATTATCATCCAGGCATTACTATCAAGAGCACTGTGGTTATGCATAATATGAAATGGTACAGATTAGAATTATATTACATGATTTGTTCACTTGCAATTGGGGATCTTAAAGGTCAGTTGCATAAATTAAGCTACATGTTAGCCTGTTTCAGTGTTGTTCCCATAGCTATACTGTCATCTCATCAAATAGTTTCCAATATATTTTCCTGTCCATGTAACATCCCTGTTCTGATCAGAGCGCAGTTCAAAGCAAATGCCATAAAATGGACCTAGCGAATGTTAAGCATCTTATTTTCACACAATTAGTGCCATCAGTGTGCTGTTTTTATTATTTTCAACCTTCGGTGCTAAAAACTGTATAAAACTATCTGTTAAGAGACAAATTTGTATATAAAACTCTATTTTTTTTTATCCAAGTGACTCTAAAAATATCTTCCTGTTGTCTAAAATTATTATCAATTTTCTTTTTTTATTATTTATTCTTACTTTGTTACCTGTGCATTGTGTTCCCAACGCTGCATTTCCCTATCCCACAATGCACGTCTTGGTCTTTCCATCACTGAACCAGCTCCTTTCTTTTTCACTTAGAGGTGAAAAGGGAGGAAAGGCCTTGTCTGACAATAATTTACATCTACAAGACCATCTTTCTGCTGCCGGGCACATTTCTGTGCTACCTCAAGCATGAAGCTGTCCGTGCTCCCTCCGTCTCTTCTGTGGTGATGTCTGGTGGTATTTTCCAGTGCCTGAGTTTTAGTGAACTCTAAACAGAATAGTTCAGATGCAGCTTTCTGTGCGGCTACGGTTACACTTGTCATTTCAATGTGATTTTTTTTGGATCCCGTATTTCAGAATTAAATTAAAAAAAACAAAAAAGATTTTTAAAAAATAACACATTATCTGCAACGCCTCAATGTCTCATCCAGTCTGTGCCCCTTTCTTTTTTTCTCACTTGTCTCCATGTCATCGCATCTTCCTCCATGCGGGGGCTGCAAGTAAAATTGAAAATTCAAGTGTAAGCTGTGCCGGTGGCTGTGTGTCATCTTTCAGCATCATTTGTCGGTGGCTCCTCAGTGCTGTTTGTTAAATGTATTGGATGGTGATGTTGCCTCATGCAATGTCTAAGTGAAATCTTCAGTGCAGTTTTATTATAACGCAACAAATACTAAGACAATCTCTTCACTTGCTTTGGTTTATCCCTCTCGGCTCCTCTTCCCTCGCCTTCAATTTACCCCCCACAGGACCTCACGGTTTTCAGGAGCGCCTTGCAGCCAGTCAAGAGGCCATGAAGAACAAAAACGTTGTGAACTTGGGTGCCATCCGACAAGGAATGAAGCGCTTCCAGTTTCTCCTCAATTGCTGCGAGCCAGGGACCATACCTGATGCCTCCATCCTTGCAGCCGCTTTAGACTTGGTATGGTTCATCTCCTGCAGACAATACAACTTGAGCTGTTCGGTCACTTTTACGCCTTTTACATCCTTCTCTGCTCTATCAGGAAGCTCCAGTTGTGGCCCGGGCTTCCCTTTTCCTTGAATGTGCCAGATTTGTCCATCGTTGTAATCGTGGGAACTGGCCAGAGTGGATGAAGGGCCACCATGTTAATATCACAAAGAAAGGCCTGTCCAGGGGCCGCTCACCTGTAGTGGGTAACAAAAGAAACCAGAAGCTGCAGTGGAATGCCGCCAAACATTTCTGCCAGTGGGGAGACGTGAGTTAAACAATTCAAAGAAGGTTGTTCTGGATCGTATTGCTTTAATAATGATGTTTCCTACTCAGGCAATAGGAACAAGGCTGAGCGAACTCTGCCATTCTGATAGTGAAAGTCCCGCCAACATCCTGGGGTTCATTTACGATGAGGAGACGAAGAGAAGAATGAGAAAAGAAGACGAGGAAGAGGATTATTTAGATGACAGTAAGTTCATTTAAAACAAGGCCTATGCCGTTGGAAGCAAAGGCTAGGGTATATCCCAAAACGCCCCAATCCTCGATTAGACACAATACAATAATATAAAGCTGCACATGTTCAGTCGCAAAGCTCCACCTGGTGTCGAAACTCTGAACCATCCAGTATTGTGTCAGTACAGGAAGCACCCTGAGGTCATGACCTTTTATTTGCACTTGATTTGAGGTCAATGAGACAGATAGTTCCAGAGATATAGCCAAAAATATATATTTTTTTCTTTTGTGCATAAAGCGCCACCTGGTGGGAAAACCATAAATCCAATAATCGTGAAATTTGATACAGATCGTCCCCTTGGGGACCTAAACAGGTATATGGAGTATCAAAATGAAATTGTTAAAATTGTTTGAGTTCTCGCGTTCACACAAAGGATATCGGGCATTGGCGACGATCGGGGTGAAACCCTTAATGTAAGTTATTAGGATTGCTGTTGGAATCTGACCAATTTGTGGCACCACACAAATACCAACAAACAACAAGTAGCTCTGGAAGTCTTTTGTTTATCAGTGACTTATCGTCTTGTAATCTTTAAGTTCGACTTACTCCTCTGTGTTTCAGACTGAAATGGTATGATGTGTCAAAATGACCATGACATCATCTCCCCTCATGAAAAGCTAAAGTATGCATTTTTGTGCGTTTATAAACCCTTTAACTTGCTCGGGGATTAAGAAAAGAACACTCACCAACCACCTGTAGAAGTAGCTGTAACCTGATCAATTATTCCAATTATGCCTTCTAAAAATTGAGTGAGTGTTTGATTAGAAAAATGTAGGAAATTATCACAGAATTAAATTTTTGTTTGGTTTTGCTTGGCTTCAAATATGATACATTAACCCTTTCAAGCATCGAGGTCACTACAGTACTCTTTATTTTATATGAAATCATGCATGTATATTTATAAATGAACCACTTCATTGGAGACTAGTAAGTCATCCAATACACTTCCACTTACTGAAGAATAAATAAAAAAAAATTATACAATTGAACATAAACACATATAATAACAACTACTCAAGTTTTCCTTAGTGATAAATGGGAAAATAAAATGATACATCTATATTTTTAAAAATAATTCGGAAAATATAATATTCTATATAATTATTTTATATATTACATTTATATAAGTAAAATAAAAACCAAGTTAACTACCATTAATAAAGAAAAACAATACCATTGCACGTGTGTCTTGAAGTCAAATAATGTATTTGAAAAATATATGGCATTGCTTTTTATTAATGCATGCATAAAAGGGATATGATGTATTCATCTGCTTACTTTTTAATACTATCTTCACAGACACAGTAAATCCCACAAAATGTGGCTGCCCCTTTGCTTTGAAAATGGCTGCCTGCCAGCTGTTGCTGGAAATCACCACTTTCCTTCGAGAGACCTTCCCCTGCTTACCTCGACCTCGCACTGAGCCGCTGGTGGTTTGTTGTCAAATCTATTCAATCCATAAGAAATGAAATCAAACATTGAACTGAAAAGGATAAATGAGTAAGTTTTATTGTGTAGGACCTGGACAGCTGCCGTCTCCGTCTGGACCCGGAGTTGGGCCGCCACCGCTACGAGAGGAAGATCAGCTTTGCAGGCATCCTCGATGACGAAGACGGCCATGACTCCCTCAACAGCAGCAGCCACACTCTGAAGTCTGACACCACCGGTGATGATAAGAAGACCCAGGAAGCTCAGGGTGAGACCAGCTTTCAAGCTGTTGTCCTGGTAGGTATGACTGGATGTGCTCCGTGCTAATTATAAATCCCTTCCCCACACTTCCCTGCTCTCCAGCTCCCATGAGGAAAATCCGTATAGGAGGTTCCCGGCTGCTTCAGATCAAAGGAGCTCGCAGCTTCCGTGTGAAGAAGGGTGGCTCCCTGTCCTCAATCCGCAGGGCGGGGAGTCTGAAGAGCACCAAGTTGTCTCGGCAGGACTCGGAGTCGGAGAATGAAGAAGGGTTGCTGTCCCAAACGCAGAGCAGGGACACTGTCACTGACATTGGTAAGATGTGGATGGAAAATCTTTACAGTAACAAAAAGCTTTAAGTTAAATTTCAATTCAACTTTATTTGTACAGCACCATTTCACGACAATGTCGTCTCAAGGCGCTTCACAGAGATCAGCCAATTAACAAAGAATAGCCTAACATAGGGAACCAGCAAAATTGCATTGAATCTTGACTTCAATCAAGATTCGATGCAATCTCCCATCCTGAGCAGCATGAGGCGACAGTGGGAAGGAAAACTCCCTTTTAACAGGGAGGCAAAACCTCCAGCAGAACCCGACTCAGGTAAGGCAGCCATCTGCCTCGACTCGCTGGGGTTACAAGGACAGGAAAGACAGATTAATATACATTGCAACTTCTATCCAGGAAGACCTGCAGACAAAGGAACATAAGAAGTAAGACCTGCAAAAAAAAAAAAAAAATAGGTTCATGATGCCAGTACTGCCCAATAAATGGAAAATAAGCAGCAGAGATAATAATTGAAAGTCCTCAGTGTATCATGGGATGTCTGGCTAGACTATCCCTAACTGTATGATTTGTTGAAAAGGAAGGTTTTAAGTTTTATTTTAAAGGCAGAGAGGGTGTCCACCTCTCGTACACACACTGCGAGCTGGTTCCACAAGAGCGAAACTGGAAGCCAAATTAATGCCATCCAGATTGATTACAAAGCTAGAAAAACTGCGAGAAAAATGACACTTTAGGTTCTATATATGTGCATTTTGGCTGTATTATGTCATGTTCATGTTCAACAATGCAGGTAGTCCCTTCAGTACCAGTGAACCAAGCATTGAACCAGAAGGTCAGAGCTCAGGAGGAACTGAGGATAACTACCACCGCAATATGTCCTGGCTGCACGTATGTTCATCACTTGGTGTTGATGGTAAATCCACACTTCTACCCTCAAGCTAAACTTCCCTTCTCTCTCTTTCCACACAGATTATGATCCTGCTGTGCAACCAGCAGAGTTTCATCTGCACTCACATTGACTTCTGCCACCCACGCTGCTACCAGCATCACAGCCGCTCCTGCGCCCGATTGGTCCGCGCCGTCAAGCTCGTCTATGGCGAGACAGTGGACAGCCTGAGAGAGGACAGCGCTTCGGGTAACATAGGAGCACGTGCAAAGAAAAGCAAAGAGGTGCTTTTGGACAAACTACTGGCCCTGATTTAGAACCTGTAGGATATGCTATTGTTCTACTAAGAAGTCTTTTTGCCCCCAGTGTTCAGACAAGTCCTGCCTGAGGACTCCGTCCATGAAGAGAAGACCCACCGACTCCAATACAGAAGGGAAGAAGGACACAGGCATGCTCAAGTATATCCGTAACCAGGTGAGATGGTGATAGGTTTGTGTTGAGCTCAAGATTCAGTGTCTTCCTAAATTTAATTTAAGATGTAATTTGATGTTTTAAAAACACAACAAAAGAGAAAACAAAGCAGATAACCACTTAATATTACAAAACTAATATATAAGCGCTGAAATTTGTGAAGCAATTTAATGGTTTAACAAAATGTGTTTGGCTTAGTTATTTTCAATCACCATACTGGCTAACTTTTAATCTGCTAAATCTCCATGGTTACTTTGGCCAAACAGATGAAATTGTCTGGAGCAGTTTGTGTTAAGATTTTGGAAAGATTTGAAACACACTGATTTTCTACCCAGTTTTGTTTACTTATTTAATTTTTAAAATTTTTGTCGATGTTTAAATAGTTTTAGTTAAGAGAATGGGGCAGTTGGGGGTGGGGGTGGATATGGGTGTGAGTTGGGAGGGTTGAGGAAAGGTGGTCTGTCTTGTATGTAATTGTGTGTTTTATTTTAATTGATTTTTATAATGTACAGCACTTTGTGTTGCCAAATGGAATGAAAAGTGCTATATAAATAAAGTCTGAGTTTAGAATATAATAAAAGTTTCAGCACTGGATTGCTTCTATGAAGTGTCACTCCTTCATTTTCTGATGACATATCAGGCCACAAACAGAATCTGTTTATGTTAAATAAAAAGTTGAATCTTCAAATAACTTAAACTGATCATTAAACGACCATTTTTAAAGTTATAGAGTGAATATGTTGTAGCCTTTTCTAGTTCCACCCAGACTGTAGACTGGGTGTCACATTACCATGGCAACCTTAATCTCTTCATGACATCAATTATTTGTCAAAATGTGTCATCACCTAAGGAGGATAAATAGGTCAAATTTAAATTCTGTGCTTTTTTAATGTTTATTTTTTTGTGGTGTATTCTAGGTGATGAGCTTGTCCCCAGCTCCTCTATCTCTGCTGATCAAGGCTGCTCCCATCCTCACTGATGACATGTATGGGGATATCCAACCTGCAGCCTGGGAGCTCCTGCTCAGCGTGGATGAACATATGGCAGCTGCAGCTGGTGAGTATAGGCGTGGTATTTCTCTGGTCTGTGGTTCTTCTCTGTAGGTTTCACCATTTTAAGTTTTCTTCCTTTTATTGTAAATGACCTTTCTTCTCCCTTTTTTTTTCTTACTTTCCTCTGATTCACTCTTTTGCCCTCAACCATGTTTCACATTTCACTCCTTCTGCTTTACCATGTTTTCATCTTTGCTTCTTCTTTTTTTTGTATCCTTTTTTTCTTCCTTTCACTTTTTATCTATTTCCGCCACCCTGACCTCTCTGAACCCCCTCCAGCTGCCATGTTCCTTCTGTGTGCGGTAAAAGTCCCCGACGCGGTGACCGAGATGATGATGGCGGAGTTCCAGCATCAGGAGGCCTGCCAGCGCATCAACTCCATCCTGAAGTTTTACACCCTATGGCGTTTTCGCTACCAGGTGTGGCCCCGCATGGAGGAAGGAGCCCAACAGATCTTTAAGGTACAGAAATATGACGTGTTTTTATCAAATGTTGTTGTCCAAACAAGATTTTCTCTTCATATTTTTTTCACTATAGGCCTAAATATTTAATTATAGGAAGTGATGCACTGATATAAATTTTTGTCCGATACGATATTCGATATCAAAATTGTTTTTATAGCCGATAATCAATATTTTTGACAATTTTTCTAAAGTTTAAGATGACTAAATTCTGTGCAAAGGAAAATTTAACTTCATCAGCATTACCTTCCTGTTATTGTTTAATTTCCGCAAGGTAGTTTTTCAGAATACATAAAATTGGTAGTGCTAAATAATTTGACACTGCATCTCCTTCGCATTTCTTTTGACTTTCTAGTATTGTATACTGCTTTTCAGGTATCTTTAGTAACTATTGATAACAATCTGACATTATTTCTCCAATTCAATGAAAGAAAAAAACCTCACAATGTTTTGCTACGTCAGTTACTTACTGGACCGATACTGATATTTAAATATATCGGTCCAGTTTTGATTACTGAACCGATTCTGATATTTAAATATATTGACTCAGTTTTACTTACTGGACTGATATTTTAAAAAATAGACAAATATCTGCCAATGCCGATATATCATACCTACCTTTTATAGGACACATTTTCCCCACACTAGTGTGGTTCATTAATTGTTTTCCCTCAGATCCCTCCACCCAGCATCAACTTCACTCTACCATCTCCAATACTGGGCATGCCTTGTGTCCCCATATTCGACCCACCCTGGGTACCCCAGAACACAGGCAGCGTTCAGGATCCAATCAATGAAGATCAGTCTGTAAGTCTTTGCTTCTGCTTAAACAGGTTGCTCACCATTAATACTATAATATTACAAGCAGTACTTTTATGATAGAAACAGAAAACAGCTGTTTTTAAGATTTTTCAGGGTATATTTTATATTTAAATCCCTCACATTTACAGACAAACTGAGTCTTTTTTAAAGCATTTTTCTTTCTAAGTTTATACATGAAAAGTTTCAAAACAGATTTCTCCTATATTTTTTTTTCAAAGCATAACTATTAAAATCTGTTCTCTAGCCTCTGATGACAACCTGCGAGCACATGTTCTATAATTTATCTATCAACTGTCTTTGTTTTTAGTACCCCACATTAATTCAGTCAGTCCATGCCATAGTAAGTTGGTATTTCTGTCCAGATGTTTGTGCTGATGCATCTTGTTACCCTTGATCACAAGCGAAAGGAGGGGAAATTATCTTTTGTGGAGCTTTTTTTTTCTGGTAGATTCATGGGTCATGTGGGTTAAGTTGCATCTTGATCAGAGATACCCGCCATATGTTAAAGTCCTTCAGCACCCGCTTTGGTTGCAATAAGATAAATAACAGCATGCATCGGACATACAGAGCTGTTGTGTGTTGTGCTGTTGATGCATGGTCATTAGATGAGAATGACTTTGCTGTGAATGTTTTCCATATTCATGGGTTGAGCCTAATTCAATGTGTATGGGCATTGTGCGAATGCTGTGAGGCATTTACTGTACACAAGATACAGTAAATTCTCCTAATTCCAGTCTGAGTATATGAGCTCATGTATATGTGTCACAATTTGTCATGATTGATCCTATTCAATACTTAAACAGTGTTTTTTTCTTTTTCCATTCTGCTCAGGATGGTTTTGGAGCATGAGTCCAAAGCGCTGGAGGAGAGTTACTGTATTAACGTGTCATCCAGTCATTTTACATTTCAAAATGCTCCTCAGATGTAGACTAGAATAGCTCCACACACACGTCCCAAAGGGATTGAAACTCATTCTGAATCCTCTCCATGTCTACACCTGCTGTTTTTCTTCTCTTTGCTCTTTGATCTGACACCACCTCCACAACACACACTCCTCCCCCTGCTTCCAGAAATCTTTCTCCGCTCGGGCGGTGTCACGTTCCCACCAGCGAGCTGAGCACATCCTGAAGAACCTACAGCAGGAGGAGGAGAAGCGGCGCCTGGGCCGTGAGGCCAGCATCATCACGGCCATCCCCGTAGCTCAGGAGTCCTGCTATGAGCCTACGTGCAGCCCACCGCCTGAGCAGGAGGAAGAAGGTGGCGCTACCATGCACACGAGCACAAATTTACAGAATGGACTATTTGCTGATGGCTCAGTACCCTGATGGTGTGTTGTTTTTTACATTGATCCCGCCAGCAGAAGAAGTGGTGAACCTGGCATCACGCCGTCTGTCTGTCAGCCCGTCCTGCGCCTCCAGTAACTCCCATAGGAACTATTCTTTCCGCCGTGGCTCTGTGTGGTCTGTTCGCTCACTGGCCAGTGCAGAAGGTATGACAATTCTAGAAAATTATTTCTTTTTACCTTCGTTTTTTTACAGTACAACACACATTATTGTCAACACGGGTACCTTTCCCCCCACTGGATATATTATACAACCCATAAAAGATATTATTAAAATTATTTAAAGTTGTGATAGAAACTGGGACAAATCTGCATTTCAGAATTCAATACCCTCTTTCAGAAAGGAATAATTCATACTCAGAATAGAGGATGTGTGATTGGTCAGACAAGATATAAAGTGATATTACAGGGAGAGATTTCCAGTCCTTTTCAGTACCTTAATACCAGACTGTACAAGATTCATCTTTCTTAAACTTATTTATTTCTCCTTTCTTTAAAGATGATGAGAACACAACAGAACACACTCCTACTCACCACATGCTGCAGCCACCTCAAGCAGTCTTCCCAGCATGCATCTGTGCCGCTGTCCTACCTATAGTGCACCTCATGGAAGATGGGGAGGTTCGAGAGGATGGCGTAGCTGGTAAAGTTACTTTTTGTTAATTTTGTTTAAGTTATTGAGTTTATGTCAATTAATTGGCTCAATACTGTAAAAATACACATATTTAATAATACTCCATTCATAAAACAAACTGAATCAACTAGTTTGTGAGTGTGTGTTTTTTCTTTAATGTTTTTGCAGTAAGTGCCGTTGCCCAGCAAATCCTCTGGAACTGCCTGATTGAAGATCCAGCTCTTGTGCTCCGCCACTTCCTGGAGAAACTGACTGTGAGCAACAGACAGGTGTGGAAATATCTAAAGAGCAAATACACTGTTTAAAATGAGATAAATTCAATACAAATGAATCTCCATGAAATCAGAAAAAATGCATCAATGCATCATCAAAACAGAAATGCATCAACTAAGATGACTTGATATGTTTCCTCAGGATGAACTGATCTACATGCTAAGGAAGCTGCTGCTCAATATCGGAGATCTACCAGCCCAGACGTCTCATATCCTCTTCAACTACCTAGTAAGATGACAGATAAATCTCATTACTTTTATCCCATTCCAGAGTACTTTTATCAAAGCATGATTTTCTCCATGGTTTTATCTCTTCCAGGTGGGGCTGATCATGTATTTTGTGCGCACTCCATGTGAGTGGGGCATGGACGCCATCTCAGCTACGTTGACCTTCCTTTGGGAGGTGGTCGGCTACGTGGAGGGACTCTTCTTCAAGGACTTAAAGCAGACCATGAAGAAGGAGCAGTGTGAGGTCAAACTGTTGGTCACTGCTTCTATGCCAGGTGAACCTGCTGATTCTCTGACTAAATAGAGCCTGAGTCCACTTAAAGTTATCTGAAATATCTTCATACATGTTCTTGTGGTGTTGGTGCAGGAACCAAAACGCTTGTGGTACATGGTCAGAACGAGTGTGACATCCCCACACAGCTACCTGTTCATGAAGACACCCAGTTTGAAGCTCTGCTGAAGGTAAAATGGCTCGCTTTGACCAAACATTTCAAATAGTTCTGTAAAGGTTTTGGGAATGGGCATCTCCTTGAAGGCACTTTTTCTTTGCAAACACATAGTAGGAAGTTTACATCTAAATACAAGACTTCAGAAAAAAATCCTGCTGTGTTTTAATTTAATGATAGTTAAACTAAAACTAGAACATTATATTTAGCTTCATTGAACTTCAAGCAAGCATGTTCAACCAGAAAACCTTTAAAATGTTTCCAAGCAGAATTCATGGATCAGTTATGTTCGTGTCTACTTTTCCACCAGTTTGGAGCCAGTAAAATATGTGCTGACACTGATAGACACAATGTGACCATCACTGAGGAGGGTAAAGTTCTGTACAGAGGGGAGAAAAGATTTAGTTTCATTAATGAGGAGTTCTCTCACTGCTCTTGAGTTATAAGAAGTTATTGTCAATCCAGTTTTTTATGTCCGAGAGGCAGCTTGTCATGATGGAGAGGATGATCAGGGTAATTGATTTAGTTGAAATGCAGATTTGGGTGTCATCAGCATAACAGTTGGAATGGAGGCCATGGTGACAAATGACAT
The DNA here is from genome assembly GCA_037177515.1 of Pseudomugil tenellus. NCBI lineage: Eukaryota > Metazoa > Chordata > Actinopteri > Atheriniformes > Pseudomugilidae > Pseudomugil > Pseudomugil tenellus. The sequence continues at coordinate 6,346,309 of JBAMHX010000027.1, read as the reverse complement.
GGCCAAGGGAAAGCATGTAGATGTATACTGGGGGAAAAAAGATTGGGCCGAGTACCGAACCTTGGGTAACACCTTAGGTAAGTAGGATGTTAGGCTTGACATTGTTGACAGAGACAAAATGGTGAAGAAGTAGGTTGTAGAAGTAGGATATAAACTAGAAAAGTGCTGTCTCAGACAGGCCAATGGACTGTCAACTGCGAAGAAGGAGAGTATGATCAATGGTGTCAATCACAGCTGAAAAGAGAACATTGGGTACTTTAAGCAGAGCAGTCTCTGTACTGTTAGGAGAATGGAATAAGGATTGAAATGTTTTATACAGCTGAGAGGAATAAAGATGCTGCTGCAGGATCCAGGATTTTTGAGAGTAGTGGAAGGTAAGAGATCGGTCTGAAGTTGTCAAGATTGTCGAGATTAAAGACTGTTTTTTTTTCAAGGGAGGAGTGATGGTAGCAAGCTTAAGCAGTGATGGAATGAGCCAGAAGAAAGAGAGGTGCTAATGATACTGGTGTTGAGAGGGGTGAGAGTGGTTGGATCATAGATGGAATAGGGTTGAGAGTAGTTTGCTGGTGTCAGAGAAGAACTGGATGGTGAAGGGAAAAAAACTAAGTGTGTGGGGAAATTTCAGGACTAGAAGGAAGAAAAATAGAAAGAGTGAGTGCTAGAGTGATTTATAGTTTATGTATTTGTAAGGAAGTATGACAGGAAGTTGTTACATCTGTCAATTGTGAATGTGGAAGTGATATTGTCCTAGGGTTTGGTTAGTTTTGCAAATGTAGAAAAAATTATGCAAAGTTTGGAAGAATTAAAGGGGGTGAGCTGAGAGTAGTAAATGGACTGGGTGGTTTTAAACATGGTCTTGTAGGTGACTACATCATGGTTGTCTGCTTTGGCACAGACTCTGAGACCTTTTTTTTCTATGGAGGCGTTTGAGTTGTTTGCATTGTATCTTGAGAATGTGAAATTCTAGGGTGTACCATGGGGCAGAGGTGGACTTACCAAATTCAAATGATTTTGAGATGCTTTTTGTTTACTTTTAAACAAAATAATATTGAAGTAAGCTTCAGTACAGCAACATTGATGATGCCACTTTGTTCAACCAGGAATGTCTTGAATTCTTTAACATTCCTGAGGCCAGGTCGGCCCATTACTTCCTAATGGACAAAAGATGGAACCTCATCCATTATTCTAAGGTAAGGCTGGTGGTTTAAATAATTTTATTCTCATTTTTATGCAATATTGTAAAATCAAAACCAAATAAAGATAATTTTCTTATGTTCTGGATTCAAATAAGGCTATATATATGGATATCTGAATCATAATTGATGATAAAACTACCAAAAACGAATTTTTACCATGTTTCAAATGCACTCTTCCTATAGACCTACGTAAGGGATATCTACCCCTTCAGGAGGTCAGTCTCCCCCCAGCTCAACCTGGTCCACATGCTACCTGAGAAAGGACAGGAGCTCATCCAGAAACAGGTTAAGAAGTGCCAGAAAATGACTCCCCTTAGATAATCCAATCAGAGAAAAAAAATTATCCTAATGTGGCCTAAGCTACCTACTTTTGCTTCCTCAGGTGTTCTCCCGCAAACTAGAGGAGGTTGGTCGGGTCCTCTTCCTCATCTCCCTCACACAACGCATGCCAGGTGTCCACAAACAGTCCCACGTCTCCTTGCTGCAGGAAGACCTGCTTCGTCTGCCCTCCTTCCCACGAACCGCCATTGATGCAGAGTTCTCCCTATTCAACGAGCCGCAAGGTAGCTGTCATCAGACAGTTAAATAAACATCAATACAGTTCAAATATTTTGCGTTGGCACCACCATGGATCCTCTTCATCCTTGCAGGTAAGGAGCTATTTGGTTTGGACACCCTCCACAAGGTGCTGTGGATCAAGCTGCTAGAGGAAATGTTTCTGGGCATGCCAAGCGAGTACCCATGGGGTGATGAGATGATGCTGTTCCTCAACGTCTTTAATGGGGCACTGCTGTTGCACCCAGAGGACAGCGCCCTCCTCAGGCAGTACACTGCCACTGCCATCAACACTGCTGTGCACTTCAACCACCTTTTCTCCCTGAGTGGTTACCAGTGGATTCTACCTACCATGCTCCAGGTACAGACACTGTTGATTGTACAAGTTGAATCCTGTCAGACAACATTTTCTTTTAATTTCTTCTAGTAGTCTTGAGGAAAAGTTCTCTGAGCCATCAATTTCACCCTCTCTGTGACAGGTCTACGCCGACTATGAGAGTGACCCTTTACTGAGACAAGGTATTGAGTTCTGCTGTCGGCAGTTCTACATCCTTCACCGAAAACCCTTCATACTGCAGCTCTTTGCCAGTGTGGCTCCACTGTTGGAATTCACTGTAAGGTTTCTGAGCTAATACACATTTAAACCAACCTCCCAACAATAAAAGATTAACTGGATCTCTATTTCTCTGGTGCCAAACCCAGACCAGCACCAGCACTGGTCTGTCTAAAGGAGTGTCAGCTCAGTGTCTTTTTGACCTGCTGGTCTCCCTGGAGGGTGAAACACAGGACTCTCTGGATGCTCTGGAGCTGGTCAAGGCTGAGAAACCTCTTCGCTCACTGGGTAAACACTTATTGATCAAAACGGCTTTAGGAAAGGTCAAACCTAAAAGTGCAGAGGCACCGAGTTGTCTTGACATTTACTTAAGATGCCCAGAAACTCCCTGTTGCCAGATTTAATCAGCTTTAACAGTGATATGTTGTTGGCCTATATTCAGTCAAATATAGCCTTAAACCATTCCTTAATAACAAAATTTTTTTATCTTTCTTGGTTTATGCTACAGCAGATTGTATGTATGTCCTTTTTCTCTCAACAGATTTTTGTTATGGCAATGAAGACTTGGCCTTTTCCATCAGTGAAGCCATAAAGTTGTGTGTCACTGTGGTTGCCTATGCACCAGAATCCTTTAGGAGGTAAAGAAAACCATCAAGTCATCTTACCCTGTCCTCTCTTTAACTTTTCTATGGTTTTTCTATGGCTAGATAGATAGATAGGCTAGCTAGCTTATATATCTAATGTGTGTCTCTTCAGTCTCCAGATGCTAATGGTGTTGGAAGCCTTGGTTCCTTGCCACCTTCAGAAGCTCAAGAGCAACACTGTAACAATGGAGTCTGCCTCAGCTGCCAGAGATGAGATTGCAGCCATTGCTGCCTTAGCCACATCTCTACAGGCTCTCCTCTATAGCTCTGAGGCCCTTACGAGGTTTCTTTCACACTAGTGCAAGTTTTTTAAAGTTGATTTCAGTAAGTAATTTAATCCAAACCTGCTTCACAGGCCCATGACAGCCCCCCAGATGTCCCGCTGTGATCAAGGCCATAAAGGTGGCACTACAGCCAATCACGCCATGTCAGGAGGCGTCAATACCAGGTCAGAGGTGATGTACGTCATCCTTTTTCTTTGTTTTTTTTTATTTGAAAATCAAGCTAAAAAGTTTCTTTGTACACAGAGACAACCTCCACTTGCTGGAGGAGGGGCAAGGTATGCCAAGAGAGGAGCTGGATGAACGCATTGCCAGGGAAGAATTTCGCCGTCCGCGGGAGTCCCTGTTAAACATCTGCACAGAGTTTTACAAACACTGCGGTCCAAGACTGAAAATCCTGCAGAATGTGGCTGGCGAGCCAAGGGTCACAGCGCTGGAGCTGCTGGACATTAAATCTCACATGAGGTGATGAGGTTTCATGAGATTTACTGAAACTTTGCTGGCATAAAAGAATCTTCTAACCAAGGAAACACTGACTTCTCAATCTTCTCACTCATGTATTAACGTGTTTGGTATAGAATCAGATTGTTCTTCCTTCGGTTGTTACTCTGAACATGTCTGTGTTTCCCCAGGCTGGCGGAAATAGCTCATGCCCTCCTCAAGTTGGCTCCCTACGACACCCTGACCATGGAGAGCCGAGGCTTGCGACGCTACATCATGGACATGCTACCAATCACTGACTGGTCATCTGAGGCCGTCCGGCCCGCCCTCATCCTCATCCTCAAGAGGCTAGACCGCATGTTCAACAAGATTCACAAGATGCCTACGCTCAGGTGCGCTCGCCCACAGGCACTATGCACCAGGTCTGTTAAATACAATCTTTCTTTCCTCCCGTCTCCCTGTGATGGTGTCGTGCTGTGCCAGTGCCGTGGTGTGTACAGTAGATAGACGGCTTCTTGGCACTGTTGCACTGCCTTCGTGGGTGCTGTACCGCAAGTGTTGCTTCATTTGTGTTTCTGTGTGGGGTGTGTGGTGGTGTGTTTACTAAAAGTGGATCACTGGCAGTGTTCTCTCTAAGCTGGGGATGTCCAGTCTTGTGCCATAGAACAATATTTCTTGTGACCTTTCCAGACTCCTCATACTTGCAGCAAACAAAGTTAAATAATAATATATATACTTGATTAATCCCCGGAGGGAAATTCAACCAGCTAGGTACTAGCTAGCTAGCACCAAAATAGCTAGGTATAGGTTAAATCTCTTAATCTTTTAAATGTAAGTTCATATGTTCATATTATTGTCAATTATCCAAAAACAATTTAAGCTTTGAATAGGAGAAACAGCTGTCACTTCAGTTCCATCAAATCTTAAACTATGTCTGCTTCAAATGAGCTTCTACATAGCAAAAGAAGACAAAAACACAAAACAGATGGTAATCCTGTAACTTGTATGGACAGGTTAAGGGTGCTCTGACACTCGCAAAATTCTGTGACATGCACTGGCACGACTCGAGCCGTGCCCGTGCGCAAACTAGTCGTGAACTGGCATCAATAGTGCGTAAACCCGTCGTGACTCCTTATCATGTCTGGACGAAAATTTTGAAATGTTCGAAATTTTGGTCACAACAAAATTTCACCACTGGGTCGTGAACTATGCTCCAACTGTACATGAACACGCCGAGAAGTTATCATAACGATGCGGGAGGATGCGTGCCAGTGCGAGCCAGAGGCATCTTCTCTTCCCTGCAATGACTGTGTCTCTGGCATTCAGCATGTTCTATCTTCCACTGACCGGGGGTTGGGGAGGCCCCGTTTTTTTATGGGATGCCCAAGTTGGAACAACCCCGTCTGAATTGTGCAAACTCTTCGTGCCAATGCAGGAAGTGCGTAACCTATGTGCTGACACTGATGGGCACGCATTTGTGAACTCGTCGTGAACTATGCGTGAACTAGACATGAACAGTGCGGGAGCCTCCCGGTGCGTGCCCCAAAATGCCACAACAAAATCGTGGCCAAAAGTCATGCAAGTGTCAGCCTACCCTAAAGTAGTGACAAACAAACTCTCAGTGATTAATCCTTGAAGACATTCTGGTGATATTTTATAAGACCGTTACATGATGTTATGAATCTAAACAAATAGCTTTTCCTCTAAAGGCAAATAATTCCTTAAAACATAGGGGAAAGTTCAAATATTTCAATTCAGGTGTTTGTTGAGCTTCGTCCTTTAGCAACGGCAATCTTTGCTAGTAAAACAGGAAAATAGTCATGACTTTAAGCTTTAATTTACCAGTTAAATAATGCAAACTGACAAAGAAGGACCCTTACCAACTGAAATAAAGTGATTTACCACCCTGTCAACAAGTGGTTACTTAAAACTGTGGCATGCTCATGCTTTGACTCCTTTTCATCACAATGTAAGGTTAGAAAATTAGAAATTATGTCTAACAGGGTCATAAATAATGGGGGGAGTTATATTTTTTTAAAAGACAGCACAATAAAAACAAAAGAATCTTTTACAGAAGACAGGACACAGATTGTTCAGAGGGAACACCGGTCTCAGGTGTGTGTTTACACCAGGATCTATTGCTGGCTACATGTGAGCTTTGCAGTTTTCGGTGTACGTGTTTTTTGATACTAAAATCATAAAGATGATGACTGTGTGTAAGGAGTGACTCATTCAGTGGTAAGTTACCATACTATTCTTTATTTTATTACATTAAATATTGAAAATGAGTCATTTTAAATAAGGATGTAGACTGGTGGCTGTTCACATGCTTAACATTACATCAAGTAATGTGAATATGGCATTTCAGTTTACCTTTTGGAAAGAAAAAAGAAAACCCTTGTGTGATATTTTTCCTTCGTTCTCTAGGAGACAGGTGGAGTGGGAGGCAGCCAGCAATCTGATCGAGGGAATCTGCTTGACCCTCCAGCGTCAGCCGATCATTTCATTTCTGCCTCATCTTCGCTCGCTGATCAACGTTTGCGTCAACCTGGTATGAAAGCGTAAGTTTGAGGTAGCAAAACACTTACATGACCCGTTTGTGACCATTCCCCCCCCATTATCCCTGTTTCATCAGGTGATGGGTGTGGTCGGTCCCTCCAGTGTGGCAGATGGGCTGCCCCTTCTCCATCTTAGCCCCTACCTCTCTCCACCGCTTCCGTTCAGCACCGCGGTGGTCCGGCTGGTGGCCTTGCAAATCCAGGTGCAGCGTGTCTCTGATAAACCTGATCATCCATTTGTGCACAAACTAATCCACATCCTAAAAGTAATTTGCTTTCTCCGCCCCCACTTAGGCCTTGAAGGAGGATTTCCCTCTCAGTCATGTGATTTCACCTTTCACCAATCAGGAAAGGCGAGAGGGGATGCTGCTCAACCTGCTCATTCCTTTCGTTCTGACAGTGGGGTCTGGAAGTAAAGGTAAGTTTCATCAGTCTGCTCAGCTTTTCATTTATTTATTTTTTTCTTACAACCAGCTTCTTGTATTTTAATACGTGTGCTTTCCTCTTGCAGATAGCCCCCATCTCGAGCAGCCAGAAATCTTCCTCCTCCTGCAGACAGTCATTAATATCCTGCTGCCTCCTCGGATCATCTCCACCTCCCGCACCAAAAACTTCATGCTGGACGCCTCCCCGGCTCACTGCTCCACACCTGGAGATGCAGGGAAAGATATACGTAGAGAGGGATTAGCAGAGTCCACCAGCCAGGCAGCTTATTTAGGTATTACTGAGAGATGACACTGTTCTTTGTCATTGGTTTGCTTTCTCCCAGTTTGACTTCTTGTTGGGAAAATTTCATATATTAGCTTAATTACCTTGACCTTAGTAAACCATCTGCAAGGCCAGCTTCCTTCCATCAGGGAAATGTTTAGACGAGACCTTAGTTTTGTTGTCAGAACAGGCTCCAGATTGACGCATGTAACCAAAGTCGTTAAACAAAGGTGCCTCTAAGTGACTGGGTGAATAGTTTCAGACTTCTGTGTGGCTACAGATCTCTGGAGAGATTCTCCCGGGTTATAACTTTGTACCTTGTCTGTATTTCTTAATGTATTGTCTCACTTCATGTTTTAATGTTTAATATATGTTCAACTTCTTTTATTCTTCATTATTAAATTTATATTCTTCTCAATCTAAAGAAACCGGTGTCCTCGTCCTTGACAGGAATAACAGTCATTACACTTCTCATCCTGTTTCCTTTTCCAGCTCTGAAGGTGGTGTTGGTTTGCTTTGAGCGCTCTCTGGGAAACCAGTGGTACCGGCTGAGTCTGCAGGTGAAGGAGATGGCTCTGAGGAAAGTTGGAGGCTTGGCCTTCTGGGATTTCATCGACTTCATTGTTCGAACCCGCATCCCTATTTTTGTTCTGCTGAGACCATTCATTCAGTGCAAGGTGAAGAGCCAGGAAGTCATTTTAACTTGTTTGAGCAACTTTGGTGTTAACATTTCTAATATGCTTGTGTTGTTTTCTAGCTGCTGACCCAGCCAGCTGACTCCCAGGAGGAAATTACTGCACGTCACCACATTGCTGATCAGCTGGAGCGACGGTTCATCCCAAGACCTCTCTGCAAGAGCTCCCTGTTTGCAGAGTTCAACAATGAACTCAAGATCCTGAAAGAGGCTGTGCACAGTGGCTCTGGTCAGACACTTGGATTTATTATTTATAAGTTCTCACATTTGTCAAAATAAAAAAATGTTATCCTGATCAGCTTGGGTGACTGTAAATAAATCCCTCCCACTCCCTCGCCCTATTCCATCCAAAAGCATACCAGGGAAAGACATCCATCAGCACAGTGGGCACCTCTACATCAGCCTATCGCCTCAGTTTGGCCACAATGTCCCGTTCCAATACGGGCACTGGGACAGTTTGGGAGCAGGACAGCCAACCATCTCGCCAGCCCTCACAGGATACACTCAGTCGCACCGATGAGGATGATGAAGAGAGTCAGAAATCTTACTTTCACCTTCATTTAGTTTACTTTGAATATATAAATGAAGCTTTTACTTAAAATTTTCTCTACTTTTCCCACCCTAGATGACTCCATTAGTATTCCTAGCGTTGTGAGCGAGCATGAGGCCTTCTTGCCCAGAGTGATGTCACAACGCCGGTTTTCCAGCCACGCTACAGGCTTAGCCGCCTCACAACCCGAGCCTCCCCGCACCACCATGCTGCCCAGCCAGAGGTAACAACAACTGTAAACAAACATGTAACATCTCACAACTTTAGTTGTGAGATTTTCTCAAACTCATTTGGATCCCACCCACTAAGTTTTAGTTCAACAAATGGTGCTTTTCCATTTGTACCTACTCTGCTCGACACAACTCGACCCTCCAATGTGGAAGAAGTTCTGAAAGTGCGATCAGAGATATTATAAAGCTGTTGCGGTGATTTGCAAAGAATGCTGGTGTCGGTTTTGAGCTTAGAGACATTATGAAGCTGCCAACAATCAGAGCTGTTGAAATTTTATCAGTGTTTTTTCTGAAGCTACCACCCAGTTCGATAATAACTCCAAAGCTACGGGCTCATCGCTACTCCAGTCTGTAGTCAAGTTTTGAGCTCTCCCTGCTTGGAACCTCAAGGAAGCAGGTACTACAAATGTATCTCAGTACGCAATATATACAGTGGAAACACCTTGAAGCCTGGTCGAGCTGAGGAAAACCGGGAAGAGTAGGTAGTAACGGAAAAGGCCTAAAGGCAAATCTATTAAGATTGAGCATGAAATTCTGGCTTTTATTGTTCCAGCAGCTTCCAGTTCATGGTAGTACCTGTGAGTACCTGGACCTCTGCAAAGTGGCTACATCTCTAATAACATCTATTACATCCAGGTTTTTTTTTTTTTGGAGTTTTTCCTTACCGCAAAGGAGGGTCTAAGGACAGGAAGTTTTTTTTCACCAACAGGAAGTAGTTTAAGGATATTTAGTTATTGTGTGAAAGTAATAATATCTTATTTGTGTAGCATGTGGAAGTGATCTGTTCCAAAAGATCAACCAGTCATATCCCACAACCACAGTCATATTTTTGTGTATATCTCTGTTGATTTCTACTGTTCTAATTCCGGCGGTCTCAGCATAGTTAGCACTAACACTGTTTCATGGTAAGAACATGAGAAACACTGCTGCGGCTTGGGAGAAACACCTCAAAATCACCACAAACACCTCCGCTTTCCACCTGAATAACCTCGAGGACCAGAGTGGTGATGGATCTCAACTACACTACTTAAACTCCCATTCTCCCCCCTCCTTCCCTTCCGCCCCCACCCCCTTCCGCCTTTTTACAGTGAACCCAATGTGCTAGATGAGTCCCAGGGCCTTCTTCAGGAGGGTAACCTCTCTAGGTACAGTGGCCCTCTATGTGTGTGTGTCCCGTTTGGTGCAGTCCTGCATCTGTCCACCACTGGGAGGGGCATCGCTTCAGAACGGCCTCCTCTATTGGCCGTCAATCACTCATCCACATCCAGTCAAATCGCCTCGACGCTGTCACACCTCTGTCCCCCACCCCGACTTTCCTGTCTCTTATCTTTTTCTGTGGGTCCAATGTGACTTGTCTCTGTCCTCTTACCCCACCTTCCCTTCTTTATGAGCTCCACACTGACTCATCTCAGCTCATCCGCTGTGCTGTCCTAACCTGGCCCCTCTTCCCTATAAGAAGAATAAAGGGCCCCACCAATCTCAGAGCTTAACAAGCTCTGCGTCTGTTTCTTTTATTAGCTGTGGGTCTTTACAGTTGATGTGCCATCACCAAAGTCAGGCTCTTTCTCATTGTTGCCGTGGTGTTTCATACTGTTTGTGTCTATCAGGCTTCAAGCTGATCAAATTGGCCGTCCTGTTATGGATACCAATCTGTAAGGGGCAAGGGGGAATTGGGGTAGCAACCATAAATCAACTTATTCTTATTTTTCATTGAACGATTTTATCAGATTTAGCTTATTTTTGTGGTTGGATGACAAACTATTTCAATGTACAAGAGGTATTAAAGAAAAAAGTTTGTTTTGTCAGCGTTGCTGCTCCAGCCCTACTGTCTCCTGTTGTGTTTTCAGTGTTTAAATCATGGCAGCATTATCTGCGCCATGACTGGGTGTCTTGTAGCACACAGTGTGAGTTGTGTAGCATAGCAGTGACATGTTGGGTGGAATAGTGACATACATGGGAGTGCGATGTCTTTAAAGTCCCTTCATGCTGATGTATCTGTGTATGTATGTGTGTGTGAATGCAAATGTGTGTATGCATCTATCTAAAAACCAGAGTCGCCAGCGTCCAGAGTGAACCGGGCCAGCAGAACCTACTGATCCAGCCGCCTCTTGGAAGGAAGCGAGGACTCAGACAGGTGTGGCGGTTAACTCCATTTTTCATGCTTCTTTTTTTACTAGAAAAGCACTCATAGAGCACCAAGCTTCACCAAGTCCCCCTAGTTTATAGTGACTTACACCCATAAATATGATCCGGATCACCTCCAAATTTTATTCACATCCTCATCTTCCCATTCTAGACATAACCTGAAAGTTTCATGAAAATCAACCCATAACTTTTTGAGTTATCTTGGTCACAGACAGACAACCAAACTCTCCCGAAAACATTATCTCCATGGAGGAGGTAATCAAACTGCACTCAAAATATATTGCTGCTCTGATGTCAGACATCTGGAAATAAGCTGATAGTATTTTACCAGTGCGTGTAAATGTGACAGTGAGTGCTTTAGAAGTTATAGACCTGCTATTTGAAATAAAACCTAAATGTTTGAAATATAGTAGAATTGTTACTGCATGCATCTGTTTTTTTATTGTTATAATGTAAATAATGTTGGTAAATGTCAATCTGGAAGTTATTGGACTTAAATCAGTCTGTTTTTTAATGAAGAAAGTCTTTTTTAAACATTACTTACACTTTCCGTACTATTTAAACAGAAATAATATCTATCAATCCCATTTAATTGTTGCTTTCCTGCAGCTGCGTCGCCCCCTGCTGTCCATCCCAAAGAATGAACCACGTGGTCGTTCTGGAGCAAGACTCTCCACAACACGCAGGAGCATCCAACCCAAGAACAAACCCCTGGGTATGTGTGTGTGTTGTTGTTGTGAGGCTTTACATGACGTTGACTTGACTCTACGTGACAAAGACGGAGGCATATTGGTCTGAGTGGCTCACTGAAAAACGAATGGCCAAGCTCATCCTGCTCGCAGCAAGCCAAATGCTTTCGAAACATATCTTCCTTAAAATGCCATATTTGACGTCTGTGTGCTGACCAAAGCTGATCCATCCTCCCCGTCTTTGTTCCTATGCTGTTTGTTGTACCACCAGACTGACTCTTGTCACTCTGTTCTGTCTCATGCCTTATGTTTCGAAATAAAGAAACTTTATTGGACTGTGAAGGTGAGACACATCCGTTAACCCTTCCTCTCCACCCTGCAACGGCCCACCCCCTTCTATCTGCAACCTCAACCCATTAGGGCGCTCTGCATGTCTGTCTTGCTTTCCCTCCCCAGTTCCTGCCTCCTCCCTCCTTTCCCACCCCTTGCCTCCACTCTCTTTGCTGGTGCTGATGTGTTAGCGAGTCATTAGCCGGTGCTGTCATCTCTTTCTTGACCACGTGCGCATGCATGTCTGCCCACAGCACATGGAGACCAAAAGAGGTCAGTCACCTTTACAGAGAATCAAGGCCAGCAGGCGGCATCGGGGGCCAGCAAACCTCCCACTCCCAGCACCGTTGATCCTCCAACTGAGAGCAAGAGGGCTAGTCCTGCTCCTTCTAAGTCCCCGACACTAGAAGTACCCCCCGCCACCTCAGCTACAGTCACCGCTGACCTTCACGGACCTGCAAGCACACAGGTACGACCAGCAGATCAACTGAAGGAATCTACAAGTTCAGATGCGGCTTGATCACTGAAATACTACATAAATACAACACTTATTTAAAATCCAAACATGTCTGATTTAGGGGCGGGGCCAGAAAATTTGCATATTTTGGGCCTACAGAAAATGGGCCGGGCTAGACTTTTTCAGAGCAAAATGATTTGACTTGTCAGAAAATAAGACATCTAACAAGAACATCTCATTCTGCCTGTATTTATTGTACAAAAAGCATTTTTTTTTTCAAAAAATGTTTTCTTTAATTAGATTTTATTTCATTTTCATTTCATTTAATTATTTATTGTACAAAAAGAAAATCTACAATAACTTGAAATAAGAATCCTGAGTTAATTTTTTTTGTTTGAATGTTTGATCTTTTCAAAGAGATTATTTAAAAAATAATAATAAAAGTGGGAATAGGGCATAATTGTGTCAGGGTGGGCCTAAGCAGGTCCATTTATGGCTCCGACCTTGGTCTGATTTGAAAATCTTCCACTCAAATATGAAGTTTTTACTTGTTTTGTATTCTTGATCTGGAAACTTTGGTCCATTTACTAGGACTACTATCTTTGTTACAGTATAAATTAACCAAAACATGTCAGAATGGTATGCCCTCTGTCAGTTTTAGCATTAGGTTATTTTTCTTTTTTTAGTAAAATAACTCCATGGATCAAAAAACTTAGTGGTGGCAAATTAGTACGATGCTGAGGGAAATAAGTGGAAACAAGGGGGAAGGAGGTACAGAAGACAAACGAAGGAACAAGCAAAGAAAAATCATGACTTTGTAGATTAGCATGTATGTCATTTGTCAAAAAGTAAGCATGTATGATCTACATAACAATACAGAGCTATAAGTCTTCTTAAAATATTAACTAGTTTTATCTTTTACCTGTAATTTTTACTAGGGATATTCGATATTGTTTTTTTTTACCAATATCCCATACTGATATCAACTGATACCGATATATTTTAATTAAATAAAAAACATTCAAATAAGATATATCTTCTGCTTTTCAGAGTATTTGATGACTGCAGACACTATGAAACAATTCCACAATATGTGGATGAGTCCTTTAACAACCTCTTTATGCTGTAATGAAGCAATTTAACTGATAATTCCAATATCGGTACGGCGATAATATTGGACATTTCTGGTTTTTATGCTTTTCTTTATAACTTTTGAGTCAAACTCTTGGAAGGGAACTGCTGACTATTCTCAGTGTCAGCTTGGGTCCTTCTGAAGGCAAAAAGCTGTGTTATCTGGATGTTTATTCACAGCTAAAACCAAACTTTTAAAATGCATTCCCATTAAATATTTATAATTAAATATTATTTATTTATCTGCTTCAGGTTTGAAGCAAAGGTTTCTTCTTTGAGACAATTTTTCTAGAATATTTGAAGCAAAAAATTCATAAAATAAGTTACAAATAGGATTTTTTTCATTTCAAGAACTGCAAACTAAATTTAGTTGGTAAATTGATTATTTCATGATAAAACGTGATTTTTTTTAACCCCACATTCTAAAACATTGTTGTAACTTGTGAGGTGGCAAAAAGGGGCGACAGCAGGTTTTATTTCATCATGGCGTAATTTGTGTGAAGTGCTTTTGTTTAGTCACCACATAACCCGAATATTGAGGAACAAAGTGTGTTTTCCATTCAGGTCATTCCTGCCATCAGCAGCAAGGAGAAAAGAGAGCAGTGGGGTCTCCGCAGCAGCCTCTCTCCTCCTCCTTCCATCTCCCGCCCCTCCACCCCTACGCCCCCATCTCGAACCTGCTCCCCGTTACCACTCTCCCGAACCTGCTCCCCTCTGCCTCTATCCCACACTTCCTCGCCTCTTCCTCCTCCTCTCCCAGTCCTGAGCACAGCTCCCACCCCAGGCCCCCCGCCTCCACCACCACTTCCACCAGCTTCCTTCCCTCCCCCTCCTCCATCGGGGCATCTGTTGATCAGAGAGAGCCCCGGGGACGAGGACACCGCAGCGTTGCTGCCACGCAGCGACACCTTGCTGGAGCTAAGCGAGGACAACGGCATGGAGAACCCTCTCCTCACCCCACTGCTGTCCCAGCCATCGCCTCGCCGGTCACCACGGCGATCACCACGTCGCTCCCCTCTCCCTCTCTCCCCAGTAGACTTGGACCTGGATGAGTCCCATGTGTGAGTGGGGTTATGGAGGGAGTGTATGTTTCACTATGTGGCTAAATGCAGCAAAAAAGGGAAATCTAATTTGATCTAGAGATAAGAACAGAAATTTAAAGGCAAGAAAATAAAATCTGTTCGTCCTTCTTCATCCCCAGCTTCACCCTTTCATAATAAAATTCCTAATTTTCCTCAATCTTCAAATAAATCTTTCATTTGCTGTCTTGTATTCTCCCTGTCCACTAACTCGGGACTGAATGTATATTTGTTTTAATCAAAAATCTATTTTATTCCTCATTTCCATCTTAGATATTAATATTAGATGTTTTAAATCTTCAAAATATGTCAACGGAAGGTCAGAGATTTATTTTTTACTATATTTTCAGCCATACATAATATTATCAGAGAGCAAATATTAATGATCACAAATTATTTAACAATTAACTAAATAAATAGAAGATATTTATATCAAGAAATGAAGCTTGTAAACATATTGAGAGCCATTCTTAAGCGAAAAAAATTACTACATTTAAAGCCTTTATGGAGAGAATATACATAAAGTTATATGTATTTTAAACATTATCTGTTGTCACGTAAAGTAGAAAAAGAATTGTGGATATTTTTTCTCTACAAAATAAGTCTTGTGAATTTGTTAACATGCGTTTTCAACTTTATGTGGGATTCTTATGGGAAATGCGCTGCAGCTAAAGCTTTTTGCAGTCACCCAACATTAACAGAAAAGCAATATTAAATCAGCCGAGTGCCCATTTATATCAAATATAACATTGTGAATGTGAACAAAGACTGTAAAGCAGTGAGCATTCATACACTGTTGTGTGTTTTTCTTTCAGTTGTAGTGCTGCTGTCATATGTGATATGAAGTCTGATTATAGTGTTTCTTGCGCTGCCAAAGTCATGTGAAAAAAAAGATTTTTGCAAAGCTTTACATACCTGGACATAATCATAAATCATTGTCTTTTCATAGGGTTTTAAGGGTTTGTGTTTTTCTGAACGAAAACTAAGGAAAAAGGCAAAGTGTGTGAAAAAAACCAGGATTATTCTCGGTAGAATCACCCGGAACAGCCTTAATTTGAAGTTTCTTGTCATTAATTACTGCATATTTAGTTTTCATCCATCATGAACTCTCCCACCCTACAACCCGACCCCAGTTGGATGGTTGTTTTTCCATTTAGGGTCAGATTTTGTTCACTAAATACAATTAATATAATATTAAGATTACTTCCTTGATCACATGTTTCAGCGTGTTTTTTTAACTGTTTCTCGATCTATCTTGCGTCTCGGGCGTCTCCACAGTTGTTTGCGTTATTTTAATTAAAACAATAAAGTCAATTATACAACATTTTGTATTTTATACAAAACACCACTCATGCTCCTCTGTTAGCATCTGCGATATTGTCTTACATTTGCAGCAGTGTGGCAGGAAAACTCTTTGTAATGCAACTGTGATGAGGCGATGCAGTAGATAGCCGTTACCTCAGTGATCATTCCATGCCTTAAAGAAACATGTCTGTGGATGTGGTAAATAATAAGATATGATTCCAGTAAAAACCTCAGAGTTCCAGTAATAATGACTATTCTACAGTTCCAGATGTCAGTTCGTCCACAACTCACTTCTCAGTGTTGAACTTGCACGCTTACTTGCAGGAACTGATTCCTCGCTGCTCACTGGTCACACATTTAAACATCTGCTGTCTAGATACATTAATGGTCCTGGTAGAGATAATATGTGCCATAATTCACACCAATGCACTGTGAAGTGTTTTGTCTTTATCTGCTTTTATCCTATTTTTTATACTATTCATATAACTGGAAAACTCAGTAATCATATATGTGTACATGACTATTAACACATGCAGTAATGAATAAGAGGAAAATGTGCAATTTATGTTATGCATTTAAAAAAATACACAAAGTATGATATAAAAGTATTTTTAATTAAAAATAATTATTGTTTGGCTAATTTATAACCTTAAGATGTCACGGAGAAGCATACTGTTGTTGTTTTCACCTATATGAGGCGCTTTGCGTGCACAGGTTGCTGTTTCAAGATGCATAACTTGTCCGACAAGCTGTACAAGGAAGCAGTGCTGTTTTTAAATCTGATGGCCATTTGGACTATTGTATCCCTTTAAATGTGTCCAGTTCTGTCTTCTTTGTGCAAATATGGAATAACTCTACAATATATCAGAATATTTCTGGAATATCTCAATAAATGGATATTGTTTACAATGTTTTTCAGCTTTTTTTTGTCATTTTAGCTGCTGATGAGTTGGAGGAAACGCTTAGTCATGCATGATGACGTACAGGTGATATTGTGAGCATCTGGGTGAAAGAAAAGCTGCTGATCTGAAGTGAACATACCAAACTGTTAAACCTTTAAGTGGGCTTTAAGATTTTCTCTGAACTCCTGGTTTAAGGTTTGAAGACATTAGATGATTAAAAAAGAAAATCCTGATCCCAAGAGCAAAATAAACATAAAAATGACAATTATATAAAAAAACATGGAATTTTGTGAATGTTTGAGGGTAAACTATATCATTTCTGAATACAAATCTCTTCTGAGGTTCCCTGCAGCTGTAAAATGAGCACCTGTTTACTAATATGTGCAAAGAAAAGCTGTTGAACCTCGTTGTGAAGCTGGCTTTCCCAGGTTGCACTTAAAGGGATTTTGTTTTACATTATGCACTTCCCTGTTAAATCCACCTGCAAGCTGGCTACTCTGTTTTCAGAGTGTCGATTTGTCCTGGCAGGTGTTTAATGCGGCAGCATGAGCTTAAAAAAAAAAAACATTTAAAAAAAACACTGATGCTAGTTAAGGTCAATTCTGTCATTTTCGTTAATTGCTTATATATATATTTATATATGTGTGTGTTTTAGACATATTTAAACATTAGAAAATTAAATATATCATTTGTCTAAAAGTCTGTTTTGTGAGTCCGGTGAACCTGTTGAGAAGGCAGCAGCAGCGATCAGAACCTGTAAAATTCCCAGACCGCTGATGAAACACATCAATCTGGGTGTGAACGTTGAGGTGGAAGAAAAGGTGCTTGGATGCAAGTCCCGAACTGCTAATAACCACAAAAAAGCTATTTTTTTTTTTTATTATCTTTAGGATGCAGATCTCCCCAATGATGAAACTGGTATATAGTCTCATGTTGGGCTCATCAACTCCACAACCCTCATCTCCAACTTTTTAGAGTTCACAAAGATGCTGATCACCAACACCAGAAAGTCAAAGATGCATGAAGAGGTGTGGTGAAGAAGAGACAGCTGACACATTTCTCCTGAGTGAGTGCTTCCAGATCCACATGAAAGAACAGTAAACTGCTACCATTCTGGTTATGCAGCAACTTAAATAAGCAAAGATCATTACCTCTGAAACTCTGATACAGAACCAATGTACCAGATGTTTTAGTTTGAATACCATTACGCCTCCTTATTCTTTTAATTTGTTTTTATTTTAGAGGAAAAAGAAGCTCTGTCTGCCTCACAAGTCACACTTATTCAGATTTTACTATAGTAAATCAACATTTATTATACTTTTTTATAATGTAGGTTATAGGTTAGGTTAGCATATTTTATGTAAATTATAGGTTACGTGAGCAAAATTTATGTAGATTATAGGATATGGTAGTGTAGAGGAATTTCATGATTAGCTTAATTACCTTGCTCTTAATTAATGTCTAGCTGAAAGGTCTGACTATAAGGCT
>JBAMHX010000027.1:6317271-6328273 GCA_037177515.1 Pseudomugil tenellus | reverse complement strand
CGTACCATGTCTGTATGTCTTAATGTTTTGTCCCTTCATGTTTCAATGTTAATTGTATGTTGAACTTCTTTTATCTTTATAATTAAATTTCTATTCTTCTCAATCTAAAGAAAACAGTGTCCTCGTCCTTGACAGGAAAAACGGTCTCCTACAGTAGCATATTTTATCTAGGTTATAGGTATGTTAGCATGTTTTATGTAGGTACGTTAGTATATTTGATCTCGATTATAGTTCGAGTTGCATATTTTATGTAGGTTATAGGTTATGTTAGCATGTTTTATGTAAGTAGGTTAGTATATTTTATGTAGATTATAGTTAGGTTTGCATAATTGATGTAGATTATAGGGTATGTTAGCATATTTTATGTAGGTTATAGGTTATGTTAACATATTTTATGTAGGTATGTTAGCATATTTTATGTAGGTTATGTTAGCATATTTTATGTAGGTATGTTAGCATATTTTATGTAGGTTATAGGTTATGTTAGCATATTTTATGTAGGTAGGTTATAGGTTAGGTTAGTATATTTTATGTAGATTATAGTTCGAGTTGCATATTTTATGTACGTTATAGTTAAGTTTGCATATTTTATTGAGGTTATAGGGTAGGTTAGCATATTTTATTGAGGTTATAGGTTAAGTTAGCATATTTTATCTAGGTAGGTTATAAGCCAGGTTAGTATATTTTATGTAGACTATAGTTAGGTTTGCATATTTTATGTAGGTTATGGGTTAGGTTAGTATATTTTATGTAGAATATAGTTATGTTTGCATATTTTATGTAGATTATAATTAGGTTTGCATAATTGATGTAGATTATAGGGTATGTTAGCATATTTTATGTAGGTTATAGGTTAGGTTAGTATATTTTATGTAGATTATAGTTCGAGTTGCATATTTTATGTAGGTTATAGTTAAGTTTGCATATTTTGAGGTTATAGGGTAGGTTAGTATATTTTATGTAGGTAGGTTATAGGTTAGGTTAGTATATTTTATGTAGGTTATAGGTTAGGTTAGCATATTTTATTGAGGCTATAGGTTAAGTTAGCATATTTTATCTAGGTAGGTTATAAGCCAGGTTAGTATATTTTATGTAGACTATAATTAGGTTAGCATATTTTATGTAGGTAGGTTATAGGTTAGGTTAGTATATTTTATGTAGGTTATAGGTTAGGTTAGCATATTTTATTGAGGCTATAGGTTAGGTTAGCATATTTTATTGAGGTTATATGTTAAGTTAGCATATTTTATCTAGGTAGGTTATAAGCCAGGTTAGTATATTTTATGTAGACTATAGTTAGGTTTGCATATTTTATGTAGGTTATAGGTTAGGTTAGTATATTTTTATGTAGATTAGTTTAGTTTGCATATTTTATGTAGGTTATAGGTTATGTTAGCATATTTTGTCAATTAGGTTGCATATTTATTGTAGGTAGGTTATAGGTTAGGTTAGACTATTTTATGTAGAATATAGTTAGGTTTGCATATTTTATGTAGGTTATAAAATGTAGGTTGGTTAGTAAATTCTATGTGCATTAGAAGTTAGGTTACAATATTTCGTGTACGTTATAACTCGCATAACAAAGGCTAACTTATAGGTTAGGTTTTCATATGTTCAAAGCCAGCTTCACGTGTTCAATTATGTAAAAGAAGAGAGAACGGCCTAGACAAAGAAAACTTACGTTTACAACTGATATGCAATTTTATTCGGTTATTGTCACACATCCATTTTCCAACAAGATCAGGTCTCCATCAAAGTCAGTGCATTTCATAGGTCAGCAAGACAACCATTAGATTCGAAAACCAGAATGTAAAAACCTACAGTAACGGTGCTCAGTCGACTTCTCTCAACATCAAGCACAGTTTCTTAAAAAAAAAAAAAAAGAGAGAAACACACCAAAATAATACATTTAACGTTGCATACATCAGAAAAAAAAGCTGATAAAAAAATGCCATGCTCCCTCATGGGAAGACACGCACAGAAAGAGTTGCATAAGGCACCAAGACTGGGAGGGACTAGCTTATCGATGGCAGGGTGGAATGAACCGTTTCTGACGTGATACTGGGGCGCTTTGACAATGTGAGGCTAAAATTCACTCCAGAGATGGATTAAAAACCAAAAACATCACAGTATAAACAGCTGACTTTCAAAGACACACCGATGAAACAAGAAAGTCTCTGTACAAAAAAAAAAAAAAAAAAAAGCCGCTCTAAAATAAGAGCAATTAAAGCGCAGGACTGGGAGATAAACACGCATCCAGAGAAAATATGTATCTGCATTACACACACACACACACAAAGAAAATTTGGTTAAAAGCTTTAACAGCAGACATTTAGAAACAAAAGCAGAGCAAACAAAAGAGCTTTTTACTAAATGCAATCAATAAAAATGGAAAGTTGCTTGTCATGCATACATTTTTAGATGCATTCCCACAACTCAGTCACTTGCATTTATTTATTACTTTTTGTTCACGAGTTTGATGTAGCCTTCTAGCACTTTGACATAATCAAACATCAATTTAGAACTGAATTACTTATCAAAGATACATGATTTAATAATCAAATAAATGCTGTGATAAACTGAAAAGAAATACTGCCTGGTTGAAGGCTAAAATGAATTTTTAACATAACCTGATCATTTTTAAGCAGAACTCATGATTTATTGACCAACACTGACATGATTTACAATTTATGTGAGTTTTAATAACTATTTACTCTAATCGTGCACAATTGTCCTGACAGCTACATTGTGGATTATGAACCATTACATTAATGAGCAGCTTTATAAAAGTTTTTACATGGTTGGTGGCTCAATTTAGACAACGTAATGTGGCTAAATGACTGATTTCTGACAAGTACAGCAGCATATTAAGGTCACTGTGGAGAGAAAAAATGTGCAGTGAGGAGACAAAAAATTAATTTTTACATTAAATGACAAATTTCTTTAAAACCTTCCATAATTTATAAGGTTTGTTTTAAGAAAAATTACAAAAATATCAGAATAGTGGCAAATTGGGTACTTAGAGAAAAACAAATTGATAATTTGAATAGCAAAAAATTCCATGATTTTGAAGTTATGTATTTATTGTAAAAAAAAGTGGTATTAATTTGCAAACAAAAATCCTGTACATTTTTTTAAAACATCCACCTTAATATGCTGCCATAATTGCAGGAATCAGAAGCTCCACTGTTTTTTGTACCTCCAAATCTTAAGCGCATTCCTTGTTTAAACCTAGTTCTCCACTCTTGTGTCAAAAGTACAAAAATCACAATCGCTCCAAATTCCCTGTCACTTTCAGAATTCAGCCAAATCTTTCTGAAGTATCCCCCTCACAAAATTATTTGATGAATTGTGTGAACTTGAATGGAAAACGTATCTTAAAACAGTCTCACACAGCATGAACTTTTTCAGGCAGCAGTGCAGTGATTTGGGGTTTAAGAAGTCCCGCTACCTTCCTGTAAAACCACAGCTTAAAAAAAAAAAAAAAAAAAAAAAAAAAAAAAAAAAAAAAAAAAAAAAAAAAAAATAGAAGAAAATCACTTTACCCAGGTTGATCAGCAAAGCCAGAACTCGGAAAATCATCCATTAGACTGTCATAAGGCTGCGAGTACCATTACCTGTTCAACGATGTGTTCACTGACATTGGATTATAGATATATAGATATATACGTGTGTGCGTACAAAAAACCAAATCAGAAGTTCAAAAACTTGGAGGCTTTGTGAGCATCATGTGTGAGAATGCCTTCCGACATGCCACCCCTCCATCCTTCTCCCTGTGTTGCATTCAGTGCAGGCCATGCTTTCCACTGGATGCGTGTGTCCAGACACACACACCCGCACACACTCATTCCTCAATCAACATCCAATAATAGGAGTGAAGAAACTAGGATTTGAGAGCAGAGTTTTTCCAAAGTGGCTTGTGATAAACCCAAGCTTCACCCTGGAGGAAGAACAAACAGAGAAGAAGATTTTCTTATTTGGGTAACATAAAAAAAATAAAATAAGATAAAAAAAACATGATATGGAGTTACTTTTTGTCGTCTTATGCTCACCTCTCTGTCGAAATATCTGGTCCTCCACGGGGTTTCTGTCTCAGCGCGGTGTCTCTCTTCAGTACGCTGCCTCTCTTCAAGGATCCTCTTGTGCTCGGTGGCTTTTTCGATGTCCTTCTGCCGTAAGGCTTCAGTCACATGCTGCCACAGGCGCCTAAAAAAAACCCCAAAAAGATTAAATATAAACAAGTATTTTTGCATGGTGAGTTTTGTGTTCTTAATGTCCGCACCTTGATTCGGTTGGTCCTTGCTTCTCAACGGGCCTAACAAGCTTCCTTGTAACGGGCAGCTTGGTGACGTCGACCACTTTTGTCTCGCCGCTGGTGTAGCTGAACTCCAACGCGCCGTTCCACTCGCCCTGCACGCGGCACACCACGGCGTTGCTGCCGTTATGCTTCACCTCCGCCGTGACTCTAAAGATAAAACAGAGGTAAGTTGCTTCGTTTTGGGGTTGCCGTGGCAACTTGTGTAACTTACTTGTGTAATTTGCCTCCGTAAAATGGTTTGGTCTGGAATGTGATGATTGCAGAGTAGCCGGATTTGGAGCAGCTGATGTTGACTTTGCCGCCCAGTTCTACCCAGGGAACGGTGAGGATGGAGCGTGCATAGGCACAGGGCAGCGTGAAGGTGTACTCTTCATCATGCTCCAGCAAATGCAGACAACCTGAGGAGTAAGACAGAAATTGACTAAAACGACGAGTCATTGTTTGAACTATTTATTGCTCTTACAGTCGCTCCTGCCTCACCTTCTCCGATCATGGATACTCCAATAGACATCCCCATGAACTTGCTCTTGGTCCACACATGTGTGTTCACGCACATCCTCCTCTCCTGGCACTCAGCGTAAAAGCCAGACACAGGGGGATGATGGGACACCTGCTCTGCCACAAACCGCACTTGGTAGGGCTCCTGTGCGGCCGTGGCAGGCTCTGGACTTCCCTGCGAGGGCTCCTTGGAGGCGTCCGTTGTCCTGGGTACCTTCCAGGAGCAGTGGAAGGTCTCGCCGATGATGGGGTTGTAGGGTTTCTTGGCAATGGCTCCCTTGCGGCCCTCGTGGAAGGAGGTGAGGTAGTACTCGACGAACCGGACCATGCGGTCTTCCGGGCTGCTGCCGTCGCTGATGGTGACAAAGAGGTCCGGGTGGGACATGAAGTCAGCGTACATCTCCAGCAGAGAGCGCTTTTCTAGGATGAAAGTGGGAAGGACGACCTGGAAGGATGAGAAAAGAAAAAAAGGTTAAAGGTTAAGTGGACAGCTATGACTGATAAGTCATTTAAGGAGCTCTTCTCAGGTTCTGGATCCTTATGGATTACCATCAGTCCAACAAATGAGACAGAGGGCTAGTGGACACGACCCTGCGGTCACAGTGTCCACTAGATATCCGTCTGAGGTAAACATACTGGCTCTACCAGATAAGGGTGATAAAACAGAAACCCAAGAGGAGGATAGGATGTCCTGAACCAGTGGTTACATAGCAGGAAGAGCTTATTTCAGTCTGAAAGCTCATCTGAACATTTATCTGATTGTAAACCAGACTCAAATATTGAGGTAGACATTTTAAAGTTTCCCAAATAGCATTTTATTTTATAAAATATTGTAAAAAATGTGGATTTAGCCATTTATTTTTGCAGGAATTATTAAAAATCTGCCAAATCTTTTTTTTCATATTTGATTATACCTCATGTTGATAACTAAATATTTAATATGCTAATTTACAAGCTAGCATTGTCAAAAAGTCTTGTTAAAACCTAAACTTGAAGCACTTCCTGTTTTTGCAGGAAGGATTTTAGCCAGGTTTTAGCGCTTTGAATTGTCTTGGACCTGAAAAGCGCTATATAAATAAACTTGCCTTGCCAAAAGAAGTGGAAAGAAAAGAAGGAAAGCCTTGAGGTCCAACATAAATGTGAGGCTCTCATTTGCATATTTTAAACAGAGTAACGTATATTGATGAAAGAGGGGAAAAAACATGAAATTGTGTGTTGCAGCATCTCTAAATATGTGTAATGGAAGTGAATACAAAGGTGGTGGTTTGTCTGTCGGGATGCATGTGGAACTCGACCTACCCGCGTGAGGTCCATCCCCAGTTTCAGCTGCGACAGCAGGTGTAGGATGACGCTGCGCTCCTCCTCCACTGCGCCCAGGTCCTCCTCCTTGTCCGTGAAGGAGTCCTCCTCCTCATCGTCTGCGCTTATGTCCTCTTGTTCCTGTAAAAAGCAGTAGAGCTGAAAGAGATCTGGACAGACTGGAGATGCTGAAAGTAAATGGTAAAAAAAAAAAGAAGAATTGCTCGAGTGTCATGCACAACACGTTGGTATTTGAGTTTCCTCAAGAAGAGCGAGTGTCTTTTCTTACCCCAGAGAAGCTGCAGGACTCAGGGGTGCTGAGCTCGAGGCGGCTCCCCCCCAGCGGGCCCTCCCCCGTCGTGAAGCTGCCCAGAGAGCTGCTGCCGTTCTTCAGGAGGTCGGGGAGTTTGGGCTCCAACCACTCGATAGTGGGTCCTGTGGACGCCGTGGAGTGAACAGCAGGTTCAGAGGTACTCATGGTACTACCCCCCCTCCCGTCCCTCCACAGGCCCCCTGACACTCACACGTAGCTCTACACCCTGCCTACCATTCGCCACACGGCGGCTTACTAAACAAAACGGCGATTCCTTCTACAGCTGCTCTCGATCAAAAGAGTGTAACCCAACTCTTGTTGACCAGCAGGTATCAGGATACTTTGGCCCCGCCCACGGGAAACATCCCCAACCTCTGATTGGCTGAGCCCTTTCAGAATAGCAGCATAATGTTTTTATCTACATTTTCAGGTGGGTCGAGCTCATTTAAATGCACCCTGATCTGATTGGCTGTTGCCTGCGAGTCTGCGCTGATGAAATATACATCGAGTCATGAGATCTGCGGTGAAAAAAGTGGGACACTTTTCCCCTCGTTTCAAATTAACACAAAGATATCCGCTAATCTTACGCGTCACTTCGGAATAACTTTTATTTACTGCACGTTAGTTAACGTGCAGCTAAATGAAAGATGCTCCCTACCCTCAAAGTGTTGGACATTCACCCATCAGAGATCTAATTACCTTCGAGACAGATGGTAAGAATAGGCCCAGTTCTCTATCAATAATGCAAAATAATTCCACTGTCCAGTCATTGTAAGCCGTTTGTCTGGATTAGGGGGAAGACCTCTGTGTGCAGGAATATCATTTGATTTTGAAAAAAAAAAATCCTTTACACAAGAGCACAATTTCGAAAAAAATCAAATAAAAACAGCAAACTGACCTCCCAGTGTGCTCCTGTGTCTGGCAACCTGCTGCAAGTGCAAAATGTGCAGGCACTCGTTGAGGCAGTTCATAGTGGCCATGGAGGTGGCTTTGAGCATCAGCAGATCCTGGTCTAGAGGTGAAAGGCCAGGGGTCGCTGGCAATCCCTCGATGCCCTGGAGGAGGTCTCGGTGCTGCCCCTGGGCCTGGCTCATCATCTGGTGATAATAATCATCAAGTTAAGTGTCGCATTTTCACATGTGAAACAATTATTCAGACATTTTTCCTTTAAAAGGAGGCTTTAAAACTACATTATTGTCTCATTATATACTTAAAACAGCATTTTGAAAACATAATTATCTGATCTTGTTAAACTGCTCCGGTATATATTTATTCACTGCTCGGGTTAAAAATGAGATCTAACCTTTTAACCCATTTCCACTCATCTGATTTCTG
The DNA here is from genome assembly GCA_037177515.1 of Pseudomugil tenellus. Classification (NCBI taxonomy): domain Eukaryota; kingdom Metazoa; phylum Chordata; class Actinopteri; order Atheriniformes; family Pseudomugilidae; genus Pseudomugil; species Pseudomugil tenellus. The sequence continues at coordinate 6,320,510 of JBAMHX010000027.1, read as the reverse complement.
CATTTGGACACCTTGCAATGTTCTCTTACTGCTTGGAAGTGATAAAAACAGACCACAGCTCACCCTGGTGGGCATTTTCTTGCACTAACACGCCCCCATAGGAGTCTAAAAGCAACCGAACGAACCAAGTTACATATTTCACCTTTCCCTCGTCGTGCCTTTAGGGAATCTTACACTTTGTGGAAACAGCTGATCAACTTTTCACTGTTGTGCCATCACACAACTCTTTGTTTCAAACATACTCGTTTTAAGTCTAATGCTGCTTCCTCTGTTCCTTCTCAATGATCCATCACAATACAGTAACTTAGTATAATATTTAGCACTCCGTGTATCTTTTTAGAAGCAACTAAAAAACACCAATGACATGTTTGATCCGATTCCAGTTGAGCAAAGTGTTTCCAGAAGCTCCATTTTGTCGCCACTCCTGAGACTTCCGCCTCTAGTTCATATCGGCTTGTCTGTGTTAAATCGGCTGAGCAGACTGAAACCAGGACATCTTTAAAAGTAGTGGTGCACGATATGAAAATTTTCAACCGATGCTGATAACCGAGATTTTTCTGCTTGTCATGTCCGATAACCGATAAGTTACCGATATTTTTACGTTTACTATAATCTGCAGCTTGTGCTGGATGCAGTGATTCAAAAATGATATTTAAGAAGCTCTGACGTATCTATAACACCAAAAAAAACAGTTTTGGTTCTTCAAATATTCATTTCTTTCATGTCGCAGCACAAAAATATGGTCATTCATTATATGTACTGACATACTAAATAAATACCTGTTGATAATATCGGCCCAGTTTACCGACACCGATATTTGAAAAATAGACAAATATCTGCCGATACAGATAATAACGCAGATATATCGTTCATCCCTACTTGAAAGGATTTCAGACGTTATTAATAACGTCTTCATATCCCCTTTACAAGACGATAAAATGTAAGAAATCCATCCAATAGTAATCAGTAGGCTAGTTTTTATCTGAATACATTTAAAGCAACAGTTCCAGTAAAGAGACCCTCCACCACACCTTTATGATCCTCCTAATGTAGCTATGGAAATGTTAGATGGTTTGTATACCTCTCTGGCCTCCATCAGGTTGTCTGGCAGCAGCGACCTCTTGCTGGAGTAGAGCGACGAGCCCTTGTGGCCTTGCTGCCAGCCGAACAGGGTGGGTGGGTTTTGACTGGGCCGGCGGAGAGACGTGGGTGAGCTGGCGCTGCCTTGAGAAGCCATAGAGTAGCTGCGGGACTTAGGAGGGGGATTACTCTGTAAAATATAGAAAAGAAGAAGAGAAAACTCTTTTTAGGTGAGGACTTTTTTTACAGATACGGCTTCACAATTTTAGGTAAAATGAGAATTACAATTTTTTTGTCAAGAATTGAGGTAATGATTTTTTTTTACTATATAAATATTTACTGTGCATATTACCGGCACATTAACTTCACAACAGCTGACACTGAATATAAAAACAATAAATTTGACTATTCTCTTCTCTATGACGGAGTATTAGGGCCACACTGAAAAAAAAAAAAAAAAAAAAATGTGAAGGATTTTTATCCCTCCCTTCGAGAATAAAGTGGAAATGACGAGAATAAAGTCAAAATACAGTTTTAATAATAAAGTCGAAATGCCGAAAATAAAGTCTAAATGACGAGAACTAAGTCAAAATGCAGTTTCAAGAAAAAAAAAAATCGAAATGACGAAGTACAGTTTCCAGAATGGAAGTGGAAAAAAAAGAACCAGCTTTACCCTACTCTATAAAACACAATGCCTAGTGTGGATGAGCTAGTGAACTTTAGAGTGGAGGAAATTATTTCCCTTTTAGCACATAAACACAGCATTATAATAAATAAGTATTCGTACTTTAAAGAGACTGTATTTCGACTTTATTCTCAAATTGAGGGAAGGCAGTTTATTTGTATAGGACCTTTCATGTACACAACAGTTCAATGTGCTTTACATAAAAACTTTAAAAGCATTACAGAAAAAATAGTGTGTGCAGGGCGATGCAGATGCTACTTGCTTTGCTCTCTCTCTTACGCTGGCATTTTCTTAGTTTTTCTGCATTTTCCTGCTTTTTCTTATGTTTATTGGCAAGAATTTCAAGAAATAAGAACTGGTCACTTTCAAAACACTGGAATAATATTTTTGACAAGTTTTGTTTTGTCTTCGGAGCACCAGTGGAATGTCTGCCAACCTTGTATCAGCGAGCTGCACAGAGTGTAAGCAACTGTCTCTGAAGATAAAGAGAGCTTATGGAGAGAATTGAAACACTAAAAGGAATTCAGGTGAACGAGGATTTTATCGACTCCTTTTCGGCTCCTGTCCGAGCTGTCAAGCCTTCAAACGAACTAACTCAAGTTTTTGTACGTGGGATCACAGATGTGGAGCCCCTGCAGATCTAGCTGACACAATTCCTTGGATTTGTCCAAATGATACGAGAAGTGGGGAAGATCCCAAACCAGATCGTCAAACCGATCTCCACTACTGGAACAGTGTTGGTGCCCGGCCAAAGTCATCGACCCCTGCCAGAACCGGGTCGGATGTGGTTCGTGGAAAAGGTAAATCCAGCAGGAAATTTGAAGCTCCAGCACTTAGTCTACCACCTGAACTCTCACTACACAATAAATATGATGTGTTGTCTCAAAATGATGTGAAGACAAATAGAAATAAAAGGAAAAAATAGCCCCAAAACTCAACCGAGGACAAGCCACAACACGAGGAGAGACAATAACTCCACAACCAGGAGGAGCAAAGATGGCATCAATAATTCTGCTCCAAAAGAAATAGACACTATTCTGATCGGGGTTCTATAACACAACATGTGAAAATGGCAAAAACAGAAAATATCACTTTTTTCTGATACTTCAGTCCGGGAACTGATAGAGATTCTGCCAACTATCCTATCTTCACATCCAGATGGGATGAAGATCATTATCCACACGGGGTCTTATGATGTTCTGAGGAGAAAAACTGGCTCCGAGATCCTAAAGAAGGATTTTGCTTTGCTTTGGGAGGGAATCTGTCACTTTGGAAAACACCAGGTTTCCATTTCAGGCCCTATTCCTACAGCGGGTAAAGGAATCGAAGTTTTCAGCAGACTTTTGGGCTTGAACACATGGCTATCGGATGCAGGTGTCACCCATGGGATAAAGTTCATAACTTCAATCTCTTTTGGAACTGTAAGGAACGTTTCAGGCCTGATGGGTTGCATCCTAATCTAACTGGATGCAGA
>JBAMHX010000027.1:6294399-6317171 GCA_037177515.1 Pseudomugil tenellus | reverse complement strand
TTAGATTTTCTTTTTCTAACAGAAACATGGTTAACAGAAGGTACAAGTGCTACTGTTCTTAATGAAACAGCCCCCCCCCCCCCTCCTCAGTTTAGTTTTATGAATAAAAAACTTGCTGTTTTTATTTTTTTGCCTGAGGAAGGGAGAAAAAAAATCCTCCACAACATTTTTTTCTTAAGTGTGGCCCTAATACTCCGTCGTACGTCTCTTACTTAAACAACCTTTGAATAATTTTCTGCTGTTCATTTGTTGAGAGAAAGAGGCGGCGCTTGTTTTTGTGCAGATGATGTCCCTGATCAAAATCAATTATCTACTTTTTTTTTAATTGTTGTCATTTGGAATTGAAATTGCATACAAGTGTAAATTGAGAATGCGATTTTTTAACTATTAATTGCGCAGCCCTAACAAATATAAGGACTGAAACGTTAAAGCAAATACATCACTAGCCAATCAGACGATGTCTTTTGTAGATTTTTATTATAGCCAGCGATGCACAGTATGAAAAACTTTAACCGATATTTTTCTGCCTGCCATGACCGATAATCGATAAATGACCGATATTTTTAAGTTTACTATATTCTACAGTTTGTGCTGGATGCAGTGAGGGAAAACTGATATGTAAGAACAAATATCTAAGTAGCATATCGGTAACACCAAAGAAACAGTTTTGGTTCTTCAAATATTCATTTATTTCATGTTGTAGCAAATAAAGTGCATCCCTTGAAAATTCAGTAAAAGATAAACGGCTTATCGACAAAGGTATCTGTGTTTAAGTATGAAATTATATGTACCGACATACTGAATAAATATCTGTTGATAATATCGGCCCAGTTTACGATATAGACAAATATCTGCCGATAATAGCACTGATATATCGTGCATCGCTACAGAAAGGTGCTGCCGTGTTTCTCCAAGCAGGTTTTGAACATTGCAGTAGTCTAGTCTGCAGGTCAATAATCAGATCAATAGTAATGATTACTGCATCTACACACAGAGTAAAATCTGATTTACTTTTATGTGAACATTAAGATTTCACTAAGATAAAGATTTTTCCCTGCTGGCACTGCTTAACACGTCTCCTTTGTGCATAGAAGGGAAACAGGAAACTAAAGTGTCCAGCTCGCATCCTCTATCATGACTCACATGATCTAATGAAAGGATAAAAGACAAAAAAAAAAAAAAAGATTGGGTGTGGGAGGGGGTCTTACCTTCCCCATGGCCTCTGTGTGGTGTTGTGTGCAGATCTGCAGTCGACTGACCCAATGCTGCCTCTCTTTGGCATCAGTAGCTGCGCAAACAAACAACGGGGAACATGAACAAACACAAAAAAGTTGAGCTTATTACAGTAACAGTGAGGATGATCTTAATCAGCATTGATCCCTGCGTGCGCCTGCATCACCGGCAGCGGCTAATGGAAAGCATCCAGATCAATACTACAAGCACAAGATGGATGACGATGACAGAAGGGGTGGAGTTAAAAAAATTAACCAAGAGGAATCAATAAGCTGCAGCTAATATGATGCACTTTTAGGACAAGAGGGATGGATCAGACTGCTCGAAATCCACTTATGGTAGTCTGATTAATGATAAGTCACAGCGTCTCACCCTTCAGCTTGTACTGCTCGCCGCTGATGGCATTTACTGTGAAGGTATGAGAGTCTTCATCGCTGGGAGAGATCACCGCACCAGCCAGAGGGAGCATGCCGCGGGGCTTTTGTGGACGCGACTGCTCGTTGACAAAATACTCCAGCATGCCGGCTTCATTGTTTAACACAAAGAACCTGGAAAACAGCAGCAATCGTCATTTCCAAACTTCTTTTACGACTTTTAAAATGGCATCCTTTGGATTTGGAACAATGTACGCCTCACCTGTACTGCCATCCTGTCACTAGGTTGGTGTATTTCAACAAGTAGCCATCAATGTTCTCCATGTGATCACTAGAGGGACAATATTAGAAGATTAAATGTGGAAAATGACTCTGAGTCAGCTCGGAAAATTAATAGCACATAGGTAAACAAAGCAATCATGAAAAATTGCTTTAAGGCAGGGTTTGTTCAAAGGGCAATGCAAGTAACCTTCTACCTACTGGTGTTTCATGTTTTTTTTAAAGCAAATAATTAAACTAAGAAAACCTGAATATGAGTGAATCACTTTTATTTTGGTGATTAAGTTGCCAGATCAGCAAAATCCGCCAAACAGCAGTGAATTAGTCACCGTGAACTGCCACCTACCTGTACTGCCAACTTTTAGCACTTGCTCTCCCCGAACTTGGGGTCCTGTTCTGGGAAAAAACATCCAGCTTGCCCTCGCTTTCCGTGATTCGTATCGCCGCAGTTTCCCCTTGCATAGTTGCCAGCAACGAAGTCCTCTCCTGACGTTAGCCTGCTAGCTTAGGCTAACCCTTGAAGCTAGCTGTGATTTGATGAAGTAGGCGAACCTCTTTTACAGCGATGGCCAAGGCTTTAGATTCATCCCTAAACGAAACACGCCACACCACCAGGCTGCTGCATAAGTTGGACTGGTAACTGGTGACTGCTAACAAAGCATTGTCTACTGTACGGAAACGGGGAGTTGCTGGATAACCTGGGTTTGCTAGCTCGTCTGATATTTACTGCTTCGGCAAGACAACTATCACGTGACTGATGACGACAGGGAATTTCCGCTTTATATTGAATAAATAACACAAAAAGTAATATTTAATATTTAAATTAACTTCTAATGCTATTACAAACCTTCAGGAAAATAAAAAGATTATCCAAACAGGAATGATTTTTTTTTAATTGGTTAACTTAGTAGAACGAACCGGAAATGCAATTGTGTTTCTCATAATTGCCTTCCCAAGTTTGGATTATTGATTTATTTTTAGGTAGTTGTTAAAGGCTACTGATTAAACATAATCTTACAAAATGTATATTTATTTACAAATAAAAATAAACATTTTCAACATTATATTATATCATGTTAATATTATACATTCAGTTATTTAACGGATTGTTATTTATACTATTACTTGCTCATGCTAACTGATAATTTTCTATTTAACACATTTCTGATTATTAAACAGTATTTCTATCATTGCTGCCAGTTGAAGCTTGTATTAGGCAAGTGTTTTTAGAAGACATGTTTGAAATACTGTAATTATCCCTTGAAAAAAATATATTACAGTGTGCAAAACAGACTTTTTTTTAAAGATTGGGTCCATCAAAAATATTACAGATGCACTTATGTAGAAGGCTTGACAGTTTATGGAAAGTGTGGTCAATTTCAGATGGACTATCCAAGACATTTTTTGAAACCCCTAGGTAAGTGCACAGATTCAAAATAAATGTTGAAAATAAATGTAAATGGGTTTACATGATTAAAATAAATGTCCCTAAAGAAAAAGGTTTTGGACGGTGCGTTTTTATAAAAGAAAAATGCAAGTATTTAATTAAGTTATGCATTTTCTCCTTTTTGTTTTTGCTATATACTTTTCTATACATGTTACACGTGTATTATTTATTTATTTATTTAGTTGTTCGTTCGTTTATTTATATTCGATAGGAAAAATGTGGAAAAACTAGGCAATTTGTTTGAAAATCATGACGACCGGAAGTGCTCTTGACAATTTTGTCCGACTTGATCTCGATCGGTAAGATAACGTGATTGAAATGGTCCCACGTTTCTCGCCAATATTTAGCAATAAACTACCTTTAAAGCTTAAAAACATTTTTACATAGTTTATTCTTATGTTAATTTATTTTTTTAGTACGCTTCTTTAATCAAGTTGGCTTAATAAATACAGCTCGGCTGAAGAGTTTAAGCCTTAAAACAGGACCGAACATGTTTAAGCGTTAGAAATATGTTGAATGCTTTGTGCTTGCCCGTCGCAACGCAAAATTACCGGGTATCTGTATTCTTTACACTTCGGAGAAACCAAGAGGTGTAGCCGTGGCGGTCAAAGGGCGGAGTAACTCGATTATAGCAATATTTAGGGCGTATAGGGAAGTTGTCATATACAGCTGGCAAAAAACACGCTTTTCGGTAGCACATAAAGGATTTGCCACAAACAAAATGCCAGGGAAGAAAGTCTGCATCGTTGGATCTGGAAACTGGTAACGTTTCATTTGGGTTTTTCATGCATATTTCACTACAGCAGTCGTTTAACTGAAGGCGGATTAACAGATGTAAACCTATTGTAATAATCTGATAGGCCTGTCTTTACATGTATCATACCAGAGAGACGAAGGGGGGGCTAAAAAGTCCCCCTATTGCACATTAGGTTTAAATCAACTTAATAGAGCTGTGCTGCAAGAATATAAACACGTTTATGCTCAGATAAAATGTTAACCAGTAAGATTCCAGTCTGTTATGTGGAAACACCAGTATGATTGCCTTCAAAATGGCTGCATGTTTGTTTACGTTTTTAATGAACTTGTAGTCTGAATAAGACTAACTAATCATGCTATCAAGATTGTTTTTTTAACATATAAACATGTGTACTTAATAAAATACATGTGCAATATTATAGAATTGCTTTTAACACCTCTTTTCAGATTCAGATGTTTGCAAATCCATTGCATTAGATCAGGTTTACTGTATGTATAACTAGGGCTGCACAATTAATCGTTAAAAAATCGTGATCTCAATTCACACTTTTACGCAATCTCATTTCCAGATTAAAACGATTTTTTTTAAAGACCATGATTCTACCGCATTTTGATCTGCATAAAACAAGCGCTGCCTTTTTCTCTCAACAAATAAACAGCAGAAAATTATTGAAAGGTTGTTCAAGTAAAAGAAGACAAAAAATTTACTGTCTTTATATTTATGTCAGCTGTTGCGAAGTTGATGTGCCGGTGATTTGTGCAATAAATGCGTATATTGGGAAAAAATCGTGAGAGAATCGTGATTATCATTCTACCCAGAATTGTGCAGCCCTACGTATAACCATGCTTTGTTCTATTCTTCACACAAATGCCCGCTTTCTTTTTAATGCACCCAATCCCTGATTTTAAATGTAGATTTTTAAAAAATATATGTTTTTAATTCTTCTTCCAGGGGTTCCTCCATCGCCAAAATAATCGGGCACAATGTCAAAGCCTCCAACCGCTTTGACCCAATGGTGAACATGTGGGTTTACGAAGAAATGATCAACGGGAGGAAGCTCACCGAAATTATCAACACAGAACATGAAAATGTCAAATACCTGCCAGGCCACAAGCTGCCCAAAAATGTTGTAAGTTTCCGGATTATCCTTTGATTACACATTTACACTTTTACAATCTTTAAACAAAGTGTAATCAGAAAATACCCTGATACGATAACTTGCATGTCTTTGACCCACATATGTGTGTTTATCCACCTGTTTTGCACTCAGGAAACAAATCTGATGTCTTTAACTTGTACGATATTGTGGAAAAAAAAACTTTAATTTAAAATATTACTATGCTTGTACCACAAACCATAAAATTACACAATGTTTGTCAACTTAGATAAGGAAAATTAATTCTAGAGTCATAAAAGTACTCTTTTTTTATTGTTTTACCCTAGATTTATTACGAGTTCCTGCTGTAAATTGAACAACTAATAATAACCTCTGTTATTATAAAAAAATGATAGGTGCTTGTTCAAGCTCCACTGAGCAGATATCTATTGTACTTATTTCAGTTTAATATGAAGGTTTCATGATATGCAGGATTATCTACATTTACCTGCCTGAAGTCAGCCAACTGAAACAGACAAAAACATTTTTTCCTGTTGCTTTTTTGTGTGCTTCCTTAATGGAGTCAATGCCCTTTTAATACCATAAGCTGGTAACATGCATGTATTCTGCTGTGGATATCGCACATTTGCTGTTTGTGTAAGACAGGCAAATGGAATCAGGACAAATTGTGACAGGAATGCATTTTTATTATTTTATTCTCCTGTGGCAAAGTCACATATTGTATCGAGGTTTTGTTGTAACTAAGGCTTCACAAGCCTTTTACTTAATTCTAATTCCAAAACCCTCGAGGTCTGCGAGAGTCATCTCCAACCCACAGTAACCTGTGGCCTGTTCTGTATATTCAATCCCCATATCACCTGGAGTCATTATTGTGCATCCTGAGGTGTTTTTTGGGTTACTATCCTGTTATAGCAGCCTTTCTAGTTTCATGTTCATCTTATTTAGACTGTTTTCTTATAGTTTATGTAAATTATCCAGTTATTCCCTTTACTTGTAAAATGATTATTGTGCTGACTGACGCAATCCCCTGTAAAAATGTCATAGAGATCTTTTTTTTTTCAAAAAAACCTCTAAGAATCCAACACAAATAAGTTACATTTAGAGTTAAGCTAAACTTTGTTGTTAAAATGCTAGATTTTCTTCTTAAATTTGCATTACATAATTAAAACAGCCTCTATGAAAACACCTAATCTTCTTATAACCCTCTGCAGGTAATTTATCCTAATTTTCATAGTTTTAAAGCATCTCATTTTGATGAGTCATCGTGTGTGAAATTTCCATGACATGGTAATGCTAACATTTTTAAACAAAGAGAAGCTCGAACAAGCCTAAAGAAAAGCTTCTGAGTCATATGTTCTTCCCAGTGACTGTATGGTTCTTCCTTTAATAGTTCATATTTCTTACGGTCGGTTCTGGCACTAACTGTGCTGATGCCTCACCATGTCGCTGTAGGGGTGTGTATAGCCAAGAATCTGGCGATACGATATGTATCACAATACAGGTTAGCGATATATTGTGATACAATAAACAAGGCAATAAATTTGTTTGTGATTTTTCTTTGCTACAATTTAGTGGTAAGAAAATTGTTACGGCCTAGTGAACACCTAAAGATGTTCCATATTTTATGCCAACTTACTGAATAAGAACAAGACTGAGAAAGGCTATATTTAATAACTGAATAAATAAAAACATTCTTTTATAGAGATGCACAATATGAAAAATTTAACCAATAATTTTCTGCTTGTCCTGACCGATAACTGATAAGTTACAGATATTTTTATGTTTACTATAATCTGCAGTTTGGGCTGGATGCAGTGATTGAAAACAAATATTTAAGTAGCTCCGGCGTATCGGTAACACCAAACAAACAGTTTTGGTTCTTCAAATGTTTATTTCTTTTATGTCGTAGCACAAAAATGTGGTCATTTAAATTAAGTGCATCCCTTGAAAATTGAATAATAGATATATGGCTTATCTACAAAGGTATCTGTTTAAGTATGAAATTATATGTACCGACGTGCTAAATAAATTTCTGTTGATAATATCGGCCCAGTTTACCGATATTTGAAAAATAGACACATTTCTGCCAATAATGGCACCGATATATCATGCATCCCTAATTCTTTATGTACAAGATTGATAAAGAAATGAGAATCTGTCTTATGATTAAAGATCTGCTCATAAAAAATTAATACAGGTCTTTTGAAAATCGATATATTATTGTACAAAAAATTGCGATATTTTGATATATATCGATATTTTCTTACACCTCTAGGTCGCCGTCCCCGACATCACAGAAGCTGTGAAGGGAGCGAAGATCCTTGTTTTTGTTGTCCCGCATCAGTTCATCACCAAGCTGTGTGACCAGATGAAACCTCACATTGCAGAGGGAACCATCGGGATATCTCTGATCAAAGTAAGATCCTGTGGTTGTTCTTTCTGAGAGCACAGAAACTTTAATCATGTTTAATGCAATGCAGCATCACAGGATAGCAAAGCTGAGCAATTCAGAGAATGTCCTGGAGATTGTCACTGTTTTATTTTATTGTCTTCCAGGGCATTGATGAGGGACCAGAGGGACTTAAGCTCATCTCGGATATCATTCGAGAGAAACTGGAGATTGAGGTCAGCGTCCTGATGGGAGCCAACATCGCCAATGAGGTGGCCGACGAGAAGTTTTGCGAAACCACCATCGGTTAGATGTTTTTTTGTAACGTTTAGATGCAATATAACTGTCGTGGTTATCAGCGCAGGACAACTTCCTTTTAGAAGACTGAGTCATGTTGTGTTTGTTTCTTTCTGTTTTCTCATTGCTCTTCTATTTCAACCAGGGGCTAAAAACGAACAAAATGGCCTCATATTCAAAGAGCTGATGCAGACTCCAAACTTCCGAATCACAGTCGTGAATGAATGCGATACAGTGGAGCTCTGCGGGGCCTTAAAAGTAGGCCTTCATGTGTAATTTTTAACCTGTTGTGTAGCATAAATCCACTACCTGATGTTAAAATCTCACCTCAAACTTGCAGAATATTGTCGCAGTTGGTGCCGGATTCTGCGACGGCCTCGGTTACGGAGACAATACTAAAGCAGCCGTGATCAGGCTGGGTCTGATGGAGATGGTTGCCTTTGCTAAGCTGTTCTGCAAGGGAAAAGTGAGCTCCACAACCTTCCTGGAAAGCTGCGGCGTCGCCGACCTCATCACCACCTGCTACGGCGGGCGGAACCGCAAAGTCGCCGAGGCCTTCGTTCAAACATCCAAAGTGAGAAAGTGCCAAAGTGCCACAGAAACAACAACTTGAAACTGTGTAGTTCAATGTAGGTTGGGTGGATTAGGTCATATCGCCATGGTGACGCAATGCTTTCAGTGTCTGACTTGATGTTTTAAATAGAGAAGAGGAAATAAACTTTCTCTGTCTTCTGCAGTCTATCACTGAGCTGGAGACAGAGATGCTCAACGGCCAGAAGCTTCAGGGTCCGATGACTTCAGCTGAGGTCTACAGGATTCTACAAAAGAGGAACATGGTTAACAAGTAAGTTCACTTACTTCTGCTAGTTTTAGTTTCTCTCTGAATAAGTAGGTATTTTCATGACATGATGGAACAAGTTGCTTTTGCTTTGCAAGGTTCGTGGCTCAGTTACGGACCTTAGCGACTGAGCACTGTGCAGAGCACGTCCAGTCCTCGAGGGCCAGTATCCAGCAGGTTTTTCCTGCACTAACACACTGGATGCAAATCAAATGGATCCAACAGGTTCTTGTCAAACTTTCTATTAATTTCGTTCACCTGTGTTGGAGCATGGAGACAATAAAAACCTGCAGGGACACCGGCTCTTGAGGACTGGACTTTGACACCACTGGTGCAGAGTCTTTACCGTACCGTAGCAGTTTGTCAGCTGTAAGTTGGCACAGCTCTGAAAGGTTTTTTTTTCCCCCATTTATACAGATATTTTACTAAATATCTCCACCTGACTCATCTGCATCTTCTTCTCTTAAGCCAAATGAATTCACGTCCTGATCCTTTTATCTCCTCTCTGTTTCTCCCTGGTTGTTCCAAACAGGGCAACTAATCACTTTAGTTTGGCCTCTCTGTCTCTAAAACATCTAACATCTCTCTTCTTCCTCAGAGACACTGTCTCCAACACACCGCTGGTCTCGCCACCATTTTGTTCAACTTTCCAGTCATTCTCACTGATAAAGCTGGAGATTTAAGATCGGAAAAGTGTCGATTTTAGAAATAAAAATTCATAAGAACCCTGGAATTATGAAATCCACTGATAGTTATCGTACAAGAAGCAACGCTAAGCTAATTATTTTCAAAAGTATCTGAAAACAGAGAAAGATGTCTCAAAAGTTTGTGCTAATATATTCGGACAATAAATCGTATTAAAAATCATTTTTGATCAAAACAATTTGGAGAACTGTGACATTGAATTGCCAACATGTTGTCTGATTAGCCAGAAGTACAAAAAGTTATTTAATAATTTAAACCTCTGTGAATTTGCTTTTAATACACTTGATTTTCTCCTCCATCAGGTTTCCTTTGTTTGCAGCGGTTTACCAGATCTGCTTTGAAGGCAAGGAGGTGAAAGAGTTCATCACTTGTCTGCAGAACCACCCGGAACACATGTGATGTGACCAACATGTGGCTGCTCCTTCACATGCCCCAAACGACCACTAGAGGGTAAAAGAGATTCACCAGAGAATCCCGCGACACAAGAAATATAACCAAGAAATATAACGCACTGAAAGATGGCATTTCATAATATCCTCCAGTATATTTTTTATTTTTTTTTAAATATTTTTTGTAAAATCCTCCATTGTAATAAAAGTGTTTGACAAATTTAGACATAGACATGAATACTTATTCATCTTTATGGTATTAAAATATCATCTAAGTTAAACCACTAAACTTAAGATATTGCCAAAAGTGTCCTAATGTTTGTTCACCTTTATATCACTACATGACACGTGTGTTCATGATCTGATAATTTCACTTTGTGAGATTTTTTTTTATCTTTGTGTGGAGATTTCTTTGTCAATAAAATAAATACAGAAGAAACTGAAAACAGTGTTTTCATTGTTGGAAAAACACAAATTAGTGCAGAAAATTATGATGTATGCAAGCTTCAGATGCACATCAGATTTCCAAATTGAGTCACAATTAAGACTTAAGATCAATTTTGTTCAGATGGAATCTTGTTTATAGAGGAAAATAGATGTAACAAAGTTGCTTGTTTCTGATGAAAATCTGATTCTAAAGAAGGCCAAGTTAACTGAGAAAGTGGGTTATAGAGTAAATACCATCCTTGCCGCTCCATTTTAGCTATTTAATTACAGTTCAGACTAGTAAAACCTTTGATATTCTCAGCGGTGTGTCTCCCATTACTATATTCATGTAGTTTGTCAACATGTCTGAATCATTTGCCTTTATTATCTGTCTTCAAATAGACATGAGAAGTGAATTTTATATAGGAATGGAAAAAACAAAACGGATGATTTGGTCACCCTCATGCTAACACACAGTAGCTTATGTTGCTAAAAGCAAACAAGTTCAAATCAGAACTAAAAATAAATAACATCTAAACAGAATTATGCTTTGTATGAAGTATTATCATGCTACATTACCTTCAACTAAATGCTGGTACAAAGTATTAAAAATTGACATGACAGTGCTAGTATGCTAATATTTGGCATTTGAATTTAGCATCTTAGCATTCCCTCAAAAAGTGATTAAAAAAAAATGAAAATAATGACTATAGTGTCTACATGGGTTTATGTGTGTGTTACCACTGACACCACACATATTCATTTCTTTGACTGTGTCATCTGTAATGCAGATTCAGCCCCGACTGCTTGAATCGATCCAGAAAAGGCTGCAGAGCAGCTTTAAATGAATCAATTTACTCGTTTCTTCACAGACAACACGTTTTCTACATTTGATTGTAGATTTTTTTTTTTAGTATAAAGTTAACTTTGTATAAGATCTTGCAACTAAATGTCTAAGAAGGGGAAATTTTAATGTAAGAAGTGTTTATTTTCTTTATAGATAATTTGATATTTAGTCATCTTATTCATTGTATTGATGAAAAGACAATGAAACTCATCAAGTTCACATCTGCACTGGATTGGGAGGCATGAAAAGTATTTGTTATCGGATACTATTAACAGCTTTTATTGTATAATATTCTTGTTTTTCATATTACACTGAACAACTTTTGTTGTTCAGTGTAATATGTGTTGTTGTTTATTATTTCATCCTACATCCCACCATACTGGCTAATTTTCAAACACGTTTCACCCTAAAAGCTAACAGGTCTCTGTGGTTATAACTGTCCTGATCCCAGGACTTCAAAGGGCTTCGGTAAAAACTCGGGCAGGATGAGATGGAGGGCTCCACACACACACACACACACACAGGTTCCCATGGGAGAGCTAAGTCTCACAGGTCGATGTTCTATGCAGAGAGAGAGCCTCTCTCATCTCCGAACAGCAACTGTCATCGGCTGGGTTTTCATGCAGACCTGAGACCCTTGTCATGATTTGACACAAGCCCAGATCCTCTGTTTCAAAAAGAGGGCCCACATTTAGATGAGACCCAAGCTGAAAAAGGAGCTTAATCACCACGGTAACTTGTCTGTTGCACATTCATTTGCGCTGTCTTAAAAAAAGAGGTTTCTTTGACTGCAGAAAATCGTAGAATAACAGTATGGTGTCGGATCAGAGCTATTTAACATTTAAATTTCCATTTAAATTTTTTTTTTTTTTTTTACTCTTTTATGGCAAAACTTTTTAAGCCTACTGTAATGACCGTTATTCCTGTCAAGGATGAGGAGACTGGTTTCTTTAGATTGAGAAGAATATAAATTTAATAACAATACAACATGAAATGAAACATACATTAAGACATACAGACATGGTACAAGGTTATAACCCGGGGAGAATCCCTCCAGAGATCTGTTGTCACATAGAAGTCTGAAACTATTCTCCCTGGTCATTTAGAGACACCTTTGATTAAAGACTTTCTGCCTGTTCTTATGATATAACAACAAAACCGAGGTCTCGTCTAAACATTTCCCTGACAGAAGGACGCCGGCCTTGCAGATGTTTACTAAGGTCAAGGTAATTAAGCTAATACATGAAATTTCCCCAACACTACTCTAAGGAAAAGTCTTGAAGTGAACCTCTTAGGGTACAAAAAGATCCATTCTGCTACAAGTTAAACTTAGTTCTTGATTGAAAGTAATAAAAGGCATTTTTCAGCACCGCAAAAGCTGGTTGATAAACACACAAATCTGTGTTCTGAACAAGAGTAACAAAGTGCCCACTAGGTATAAAAGAATTGGTCCATTATAATAACTGTTCAAGGTCATACCAGTGAAAACTTCACAGATTACAGGATTGCTGTAATTCTGATGATATGAAGTTGGAGGCAGTAACATATGAAATCTATTGTCTTCTTTAGAGGGGAGAAAAAAAAGAAAGAAAAAGAACAAAAACCAGCACAAATAATCTACTTCTTACATCTTCCAAATGGACCCCACCCAGACTTAAGTTTGCTTTGTATAAACAGTATTTTTCTGGAATGCAATCACAACTAAACATTTTAGCGTTTTCACTAACGAGTATATAAACTAACAGGTTAGTTGTTTTGAATCAGTTTCCCTATAATGACACTTTTTAAATGTTTTGGATAATGAGGATTCTTATTGTTGCAGTTCAGATGACTCTGTGTTAATATTTGTTGAATACAAGATTCCAGCTAGCAGTCCGTTTTCTTTGAGTCTTCTTCAAGTTGCTATATTAAATTTTAACATGAGCCAAATCTCTACTGCATGCATTCAATCCCACATGAAATGAAATATGTCACCTCCAGTATTCTAATATATACTACTTCAGACTCATATGCTCTACAGATGTTGAAAGACAAAAGTTCTTCTCAATCTTGCATGAAAAAAGATTGTTATGGAACTTATCAACGATTATTGATGATTTTCCTGCTGGAAATTGCCACAAAGTGCTGAGAACGCTGCTTTTTGTGGATCCACCTTTTATACCCAATCTTGGCACACTGATACCCCAAGATACATATTAATGCAGTGAATATCTCAAAACTATATGTAATCATTGACCCAGCTGGCTAAACCATCCAAACATTGACTAAATCTTTTCTGCAGTCACTAAAAAATAAAAGCAGACACTTTTCAACAGGTTCTATATATAATCCAGATGTTATTTATGAGCTGTAATGAGACTGGGTTGTTATTCACAGTTGGCTTCTCACACCTGTGTCTCCCATGCATAAATGTTTCAGTTGTGGATCAAAACTCCCATGAGCACTAAAAGCTTCTTATCATTTAAATATCTTGGCCACCCCAGGCCAGCATTCATGGTTCACACAGATTTATGGCATCCTGAGACATTTAACATCGCTGTGAAACCTCACACGTAGACTAATAGATAAGTCATCCGTAATAGGTAAGTCTCTGCAGATTTCCATTGTATTAAAACTGTATGTTTGTTTTTCATTTTCTATATCTTCATATGTTAATAGGCTGCTCCATTTGTGTGTGTGTGGTTTTGACACTTACGGGTGAGAATCTACCCTACATCCTCAGCTAATTACAGGCCGCTGATCTCGTCAGCTGTCACTGCCACACTCTTTTTACATGTCAATGACAGCCAAATGGGACCTCATATCCTTCCTCCAGCTCATACAATGCTCCCATTGAAGGCTCAAGAGGCAGAGAGACAACCAAAAGAGAAAAAGTGTGTGTGTGTGTGTGTGTGTGTGCCACTTTTCATCCCAGCTGGTATTGGTGCAGTGGTGAAGGGCACCGAGTCTTATTCACGAAATAACGTCCATTCCCTCTCCTCTTCTTTTCCTTCAGCTTCGCTCGGTCATTGAGCTTTGTCCTCATCCTCGCTTCTGCTTCATGCTATTACACACACTCTGTCTCCTTTTGTGCTCGCCTTGTGGAGAGGTGAAAAAGAGAAGTGGGAGGCTGTGAGGAGGAGAGAGGGGAAACAGGGGTGGAGGTGAAGGGAAAAGGAGAAGCTGGCAGGAAGTCTGGCCGTGGCATTGCATACAAACAGTGGGTGAAAACACAAGGCATATGTGTGTGTGTGTGTGTGTGTGTGTGTTTGGTTGACTGTCCAATCTTTTTACCCCAAGCAGAGCGGAATAAAACTGCACAAGACAGTCGTAAGATATGTTTTGAACAGCAATTGATTCTTCGAAATAGCCTGTGGGGTGTAGAGACAAATGGAAAGCTTTCCACTTTGAGAATTTACGGAACATAAGTCAAAGAAATTACTTCAGCTTTTAGAGTTAAAAACTTGGCAGTGTAGCTTTGCTTGATGCTTTAAAGTTTGTGAAACAGCTATCTGAAGAAATGTTGCATAAAGCTATGAAGCAGCCGTAATTTATCACAACATAATACCAGACAAAGAGTTGACACAGTCCAAGCTGGATAATGTCTTTTCTGTTTTTTCTCTTATGCATCTGCTCATCTAAATCTCCTTTGCTTGATCTCATGTGGACTCAGAGTAGCTTACCTCAGCGCAAACGCCACAATCCTCTCTGATTTGTGGAGGTTGAGATCTTTACCGTATGTACCGTGCGTGCTTCTCTCGGGGCTGTGCTTATATCTAGATGCTTTCTTAGGTCTGCTGATGTGAGAGGGGACATTACCGGGATCCCAGCGCAGCTGCAAATAACATTGATGTGGCGTTCCAACATGTGCATGTAACGCGGACTGGGAAAAAAAAAAGTCACTTCCTGTTCCATAGAGCAAAATATTCTCCAGAGGAAGCTCAAATCAGCCACTTCTGGTGAGACAACAGGATCAAATTCAAGTATTTGGCTACGTAAATTAGCTCTGGGCCTCTTTGCCATCAGTTTATCATGGATGAGCACACTTTATATTGAATATCATAAATGTTTTTTGCCATAAAATGTATACCTATGTTGCTTTTTGACAGCCTAGCAGAACATCTGTACCTTTGGGACCTTCTGGTGTTTTGATAACAAAAGTTTGTAGTAATTTTACATTTAAAACTTCCTACTGAGATGGGATGTTTTAGGTAGACTGCTGACTTGACAGCTTCATGGTCGTTCTGGTCTCAACCACAGCTGCAGCTGAAGTGATGCAAAGAGAAACACTGTGGTTGAATGAGAAAGCAGTCAAACATTTCTCGAGGACGGCAAAAAGATAAAGGAATTAGATGCTTATTTCATCTCCAAACTTCAATCTTTTCGAGGTGATCATGTAAATTTCTTGATCGCGTGAGAAAAATAATACCAAGTGATATCATTTGTTTAGTGTAATAAACCAAAATGAGCCTCATGTTTTAAAACTGTGGGCCAAGTTTGGACACTTAATGGGGGAAAAAACTCCAGAGACAAAACATGGTTGAAAAGCAAAGGTCCATCACTTCTTTAAGTTACTGCATGCACACTACAAACTCCGACCCATTTCCTCACACCCACCCTCACATGTAGATATGACTTTGAGCTTCTCCACACTGATAGTTTCCTCAGTGGTCCTGCGGGCCTCTGACCTCTGACATGAAAGAGTCTTTCGTCAGATGTATCCGGATGTGCCTTAAGTCAAGATCCATGTTGGAGACTCATTATCCATTACATTCCTGCTGCATTATCAGGAGACAAACATATGCGCATCAATGCGTGAGTTAAGGAGGGTGGAAGTGTTTTCTGGCCTTACTTCTTGTAAATGAAGGAGAAAAAATAAAAATAAAATGCTTCTCATAATGCTAAAAGTAACAAACTGCACAAGCCGGTCAGATTTCATAAG
This sequence comes from Pseudomugil tenellus, assembly GCA_037177515.1. NCBI lineage: Eukaryota > Metazoa > Chordata > Actinopteri > Atheriniformes > Pseudomugilidae > Pseudomugil > Pseudomugil tenellus. The sequence goes on along the minus strand of JBAMHX010000027.1, from coordinate 6,301,152 downwards.
CGGATTGTAATAATTAAAAGAAAAGCGAAGACGTTTACAGTAAATATCTGTCGTTTGGTTGATATTTTCCTTCATTATATGACAAATCTACCTCATTAACCGTCAAAATGAAAGGTCAGGTATCCTTTGAGTCAAAGCTTGTCCTTTTTACTATTAGATTAAAAGAATAAATCACAAGCCTCCAATTACACAAAGATTTCCATTAACAAAAACTGCTCAGTCCCATTGCATTATTGCTTTTCTTCATAACATTTGATTGCAATCAGTCTAATACAAAACCGTGTTTTATCCATTTAGCTCATGACATTTATGTTTAATTTAATGCTCATGATGAAACAATGACCCATGTTTTCTGCTCAAGATGCTTCATAGCTTCAAAACGTTTTTTTTCTCTCTCTCTCTCTGAGATATTTCCATCGTTTATCTTTCAGGTCGCCTCCTGCCCAGCATCTTTGCGGGCCTAATTCAGTCTCTGTGGGTGAACAATGTTTCAATGCTGTGATCTTATAGGAGAAGAATGCAACAACTGAATGGAATTACTAGAGAAAAGACTGCATTAGCAAACCCAGGAATGCAGCAGCCATGGGCTGATGCGAACCATTTGTTCATACTGGTGGTGGATGACAAACAGTGGGCGCTTGATGTTCAAGCTGAAGGGCTTTTCACCCAAACAGCAGGCTTTAATCTAACGCATTCTGCAAAAATCAAACACAAACATGACAAATTAACTAAACAATACATGGGTAAAAAGGTTGATTTGACTGATTAGGTTGGTCCTTATAGTCTTGGATGGGTGGTGGCAAGGAATGCAGCTAAAAGAGTCCTGCAGAGAGGCCAATGAAAAGCAGAGTGCTGGTGGCTCCCGGCCGGCATAAAGAAGTCTTCTTTGGCAGTAAAGCTGAAAGTCATGTGCCCCCCCCATTTAAATGAGAAGGAAAGAATAGAAAGAGAGACAGAGAAGCGGAGAGAGAGAGAGAGAGAGAGAAATGCGGGCTGAGCTAAGAGGCTGGGGACTCTGCCAAGCCAGGACACTTGAGGAATGCAGCGGCAGCAGCTCTCTTAGCTGTAATACCATTACAGTCACCCCTATCTGAGTCAGGAAAACAGCTCAGTGTACTCAGTATGTCTCATTGTCAGTGTAAACACGACAGGTGGGCTAACTCAAGAAAAATAAGGGTGGAAACACTAAGAAAAAGAAAGACTGCTAGCAAAGTGTGTCAGTAATTTTAATTCTGTTTGCTTTCCAGAAGGTGTTGCACATCTGTCAGCTTGGTATTGTAGCGCAAATGAGCATTGTCTTGATCTGTAAGTGTTTTTAAGGCTGCGTAAGTGCAAACCATGTGGATTAAAACCTCCGGCCCTGGCAGATAGTTAATAAACACAGCCCTGTCAACAGCTGCTGGTGATGTAATGTGGAACTTCTCCTCACTCTCCTTATCCTCCCGCCCCATCACGCCTCCCTAGCTCTCTCCTGCTACACCGCTACCACCTCCCTCCCTCCTATTTACAAGTTTTACTGGGTGTTGCTGTAGACTTCCAACAGTGGCAGCATAGATAGTGGTTTTAAGTGTGTGTGTGTGTGTGTGGCTTCCTTCCACTGCTGCACTTACAGGGGAATTCACAATAGCATGTTTTCATCTGCCATCAAAGGAGAGTCCACATTGTCACGTTGTCGTCCTAACCAAAACACCAATGATTGTGTGGAAGCTGCAGACCGGTTTAGTGGAGAAGATTCGGCCGGTGCTGAGTAAGTTTGCAGTCCTGCTTGTCTGTCTTGTGTTATTACAATAAGTTAAAGAGTTTTTCACGCATAACCTGGGAGAAGTAGGGAAAAAGCAATGCACAGAGGGATTACATAGTGTATGTCAATGCAAATTTGACTTACAATAAGTTATGTGAAGCAAAACTTTGAATTGTAACTCAGCTTTTATCTAATTTGTGCTTATTTTTTTAGATTGAAACATTTTGATGGTTTGCTTAAGCCCTAACTTGTTACTTTTGAATATTTTAACAAGTTATCTAACAAGGCCTTAGTGATCTATTTGAAAAGTAGCTAGGAGTGACTGTGATGTAGCACACATCACTTTCAGGTTTACTTAAATTTAGGAGATTCAAAAGCTTTTATTGTTTTACATTTTGTAGAAAAAAAGCACCTGCAAGATAAATAACAGCTAAAACCTTGACACTTAACATAATTATGATGATGTGTTAACAGTAACAAATGGTGCCATTTTTACATTTACTCTTCTTATAAATAAAAAATGCATGCAATCATATAATTGCCATTATATTTCAGTTGTATATCTTTTGAAACATATCCTCTTTTTAAAAAAAAATCTGTTTATTGTACTAACTTCCTCTTCTACAAGTTTGAAACAGGAAGTCAAGATGCTGGCCGTGTGATCATTTATTTTAAAACTTGCATTAGCTGCACAAAGACACAACAACACTTGAGCTTAGAAAAGTTAAAGAAAATTATTTACATCAATTGTTCCTGGTAATTAAATAAGTTAAAGCATGAAAAAATAAAGTCAAATTTTATCTAATATATTTTCATGCTTTGGTCTCTGTTTAACATAGCTGGTTAGATACAGTCAACAGCTGAACAAAATGGAGCAGATTTAATGACACATCACAATAAAATGTGGCTTTTAGCTAATTAGCTAATTGCACTAATTCAGAAATAAGTATAAATATTATCTGTTTAATGGTATTCTTTTATAAAAAGGCTTTTGAATCATGACAACATAATGTTAGATTAATGAGGAATCAGTTCATAAAACACGGATTAGCATGTACAGTAGCAAAACAATCCTCTAGATGTGGTTAAAAACCATAATTAATCCACCTGTATATTTAAGGCAAAGAAATGTCAAAATAAATTTATGAAAAGGTTTAAATAAGGGATTTCTCCGCCAAATTCTGGTTTCACAAATCAAAATCTCTTGTCGCAATGCTAACTAGCTAGCATCAGTTATATAAACAGCGCTAAAATATATTGCCATGTTACTGATTAGCTATTTCAATTCCCTTCAAATTTGAGAAAATGGTGCGGGAAAGGGTCAACTTATAAAAAAAGGAAGTTAACTAGATATGCTATCTATTCCTACACAACAGATGAACCACACAGCTTGCTTAAAGTTGTAAATGGCTATTTAAAGCACAAACAAGAGTTAAGTTACTGACAATGGCCATATATTAGCTAAGTAGCTTTGTAACATGATCAATTTAAGTTTTATTTAAAAAAGTGTCAGCATAAAACCATCCAAGTTTATCATTTTGAAAAAAAAAGACATCTGACTTATGAAAAACATCCTTAATTTGCTTTTAATTAATTGCAAAAGCTTTAAACTATGTGTTTTGCTTGGTTTCGTGCCATGAAGGATTCATTTTGTCTGCAGTACTTGTCACGGGGATACCACAATGGAGGACATTCACATGCACAAACACACTGTTGTTTCTCAAGCTGTCAGTAACCAGCTGATGAAACGCATGTGTTGTTTTTTGGTGAGCTGCCCATCGCATGATGCGCACATACCAAAAAGCGAAGGGCTGCAGTTGTGTATTTTGATAACAGATGGAAAATTCCTCTGCACTCTTTTTGCATGCAACATCAGCCTTGGGTCTTCTCAATACATATATTTATGTTTTGTTTTTTTTCAATTTAAAGCGCTATCATCAGAGAGTTCAGCAGAATGTCATGATCCTGGCTGAAGCATACTGGGTTGCATTTGCCATTCACAAAACAGGAAGCTCAGTTAATTCTTTTCCAGGATGTATATTAAAGCATCCCACGCATCTGGTGGGATAAGCATAGGGAATTGCAGGGACTCCCCTTATGAGCAGGGTGACGACATTGTAGTCATTGTTTTTTTTTTTTTCCCCCGCCTGACCTCCAACCCATCCCTCTTTTTTTAACTTGCAATAAATTCCCCAAAAAACGCTGCTGACTAAACAAGATTTAAAGTCACAGAGACAAGTTCAGGCAGAAAACTTTATCAATGAAGTCTGAGAAAAGCCTTTTCATGTTAGCAATTTGTTTCCCTTTATCTTATTTGACAGTTATGATTTGGAGATAATTGAAGTGTTTCAGAAAACATTTTTCCATTTTCTCACCTGTACTGAATGAAGCATCAGTCATGTTTGACTGGCAGTCTTTGAGCAAGTCAGCCAAGTTAAATATTGATAACACTCTTAAAGTGACAGCTCAGTTGAAAAGCCTTTATGCAAATCTTGTAAAATTTATCACAAGATAAATAAATGAAGTTGTAACTCGAAGGGTACACTTGAGAGGATAGAACTGGAGCATTTGGTGATAAGTGAGAATATTATATAGTTGATTAAAAATGCAGAACTGGGTGTCAAATGTCTTACTGGTTAATGCAAAGATGCGTCAAAAGATTAAAAACCTCTCACAGCATCCCTCACTGATTTGTGATAATAAAACAATAATGAGCAGCTGAATTTGTCCCATGCTAATTTAATCAGTTTTAGTTCTTCTAGTTTGCCATTGCAACTTGGGGAATCTTTGAGACTAAGGATTTTAAACCTGGACAAAATGCTAAAATTATTTTCTAACCTGCACTAAGTATTTTAGTGTAGCCAAGAGTAGCTTCATCCATGCTCTCAAGTTATCATTATAGACCAAATTTTGGGCATATATCCTAACCCATCAGTTTAAAAGCAATGTGGAAGAGCTGCTATTGTTACTGTAATGATCAGACACAAAGTTGTGCGGGACATGAGGAGCATATTTAAAAGTTCCAGACAAAATTAGTCAAGATTGAAACATAGAAACAAACAGAACCCTTGATTCCAAACTTATCTGTGCTGTCTGCATTTTAATTATTGCCACAGAAATGGATAAAACCAAAACCATCTTGCGGGCAGCTGTGCAATGTCATCTGTCTGCTTTGTTAGCGAAAGAAAATGCACTTGTGGAAGAAGCTGCTGCTTCTGTCTCTAAATGTCTTTATGTTCTTTATGCTCTCTCTCTCTTTCTCTGTACAGGTTGACATCCTTGTAGCTGTTTACATTACTTGAGTATACCCCACATTTATGAGGGTCAGACTTCCTGTTTAATCCTTCAGACTCATCACCTCAGCAGATCCCAGTCTTCTCTCCCAGTCCTGGCTCAGTGTGTATACAACTGACAAATGTGATGGAGTGAAAATTGTTAAGACTTTTCTGTTTTTCATTGACGATAACAGCTAGAGCAACTGTGTTTTCAGGGCCAAGCCAACAGAAGGACTATTCTCTAGAAATGGCTGTGTGTGAAAATTTCAGCAATCAGCTACTCATGCCACATTCAAAGCTATTCAGTCCCCTTCCTTGCCTTTTCTGATACAACAGTTTGAACTTCAACAGTTCATGTTACCAATGTTAACCAGACTAAATGTACTGAGTTGCTGGCATATAATTGGCTGATCAGCTGTTTGTGTTACAATGAAGTTGTATCAGGTTTTGGTATCTTGTATTGTGTCTTAGTGCCTGGATAGGTAATGGGTAGATTTATTTCACTAGTCCATTAAAAGTTTGAGGAACGACAACATCTTTGCTTACACAAATGGTAAATATGCCTCCTTTTGTATTTGATTGCATTTTCTCTTTCTCTTTTTAATGAATTTTTGTTGTATTTTAAGATTTTTCTTAAATGGATTGCCTTTGTTAGCCTTGCTTTTTGTCAAACTTGTTTCTCACCTGGTTTTAATTAATTTATTGCTGCCATCTGTTGTTTATCATGAGCTTGTTCTGCTGCTGGAATTTATTTGTCTTGCCTGGTTTTGTTTGTAAGTGTTTGAAAGCCATTTGGTTACTTTTTGTGGATATCTTGCTCTGCAGAAGGACCTTTTTTCTTTGCATGATGCTTTTTGAGTCCGCTGTTGATTTCATGTCTGGTAGCTGATTTGTGTTTGTTGTTCTTTAGCTTTGCTCAGTTGTGTGATGGAACTCCCTGGTGAACACATTAAACGTCCATGCTGAAAAATGATTGTGAAAGATAGCTTGCCTATTGTAATTGCATGCCAAAGGGACCTGATAAATCATTTTTACATGATCAAGGTTGACTAAACCTGTTTCAAGAACCAAAACCAGAAGTTCATCCTACTCTTATTATCTGTAAGTGGTTGCACATGACGCGCAGGCTGTAGCAGCATGATCTCTATGCATTCTGTTGCTTTCGGTGAATGTGATGTAATTACAAACTCAGAAATAAACCCTCTGTGCCTTTTGTGTTAAATTTGACCTGGTAGCCTTGGAAACAACTCTTACATTTTCAAACTTGTGTGATAACTAGTCATTGCTTCTAACAGCTGGCTGGTAATGGTTATCAGTACAGCATAAACACTGCCACACAGTGGCAGCAGCCATGAGCACACATTGCAACACTTCCAACTTTACTTACTACCTAATGGTTTGCTTACAGTAGAACAGCTAAAATATGGTTCATTGTATGAAGCTCTCAGATGCTGTAATTTTATGGTAGGCTATGCCAGGCTGCAGGTGATGGTGCCCATGCAGAAGCAGGATCACATATGCTGGCCAGCAGAGGGACTCAAACCATCCAATCAGCGTAAACCATCTGTGCAGCTCAAATACAGATGGACTTCTCTGTCCACACATTAAATCCTCACATCAGACACTTGCATGCTTCAATTTTCTCCTCAATGAATGGAAAGTAATAGCAGGGCGAATGAGGTGTGGGGGGGGGGGGGGGGGGGGGGGGGGGGGGGGGGGGGGGGGGGGGGGGGGGGG
>JBAMHX010000027.1:6281769-6294389 GCA_037177515.1 Pseudomugil tenellus | reverse complement strand
CCTCAAGGAGGGGAAAGGAAGGGCAGGCCCCCTGCACTTCAGGACCCCCCCCCCCCCCCCCACACACACACACACACACACACACCACACTTCCCTCCAAGCAGCAGATGAATTAAAAGCGCCACACAAACCTATAATCTGCCCAGTCATTCATTCCTCTTCCAGCAAATGGCAACATGGATGAATCATTCAGAAGAGAAGTGAAGAGAGAACTGGGTCCTGTATGAGGAGGGGGGATTCTGCATTGACCCCGTTTCAGGCTCCCTTTCGTTCAAGCATGGAGACAAAATGAATTGGTTCCTGGGGCAAAGGGGGGCTGGATGGGGCAATCAATGTTCAATCTCCCCTGCCATCCATTTTTCAGGACCAGGCACTTCCTGACATGTTTGCTTTTTTTTTCTTTTTTAAGGGTGCATTGATCATCGAAACTCTATTTGGCTAAGAGGCTTTTGTTTCTCAGTGGTCTTTTTTAGAGCATTTCATACGAAACACTCACACACCTCTTAATTCTTTGGCTTTCCTGTCTGGATTCTTTTTCTCCAGATGCTCATATGAATATTCGCTTGCTGTATAAAGTCGAGAACAGTTAAATGTGTAACTCATGACTTAATTAGTTTGCAATGGTTATTCAAAGGTGTTCCTCAGAGGAAGTTCTTTCATGTCTATTTCCACTGCACCCATCAGAGAAAGGGCCAAAGTTCAAGGCACTCTCTGTATATATCTGTTTGAGCTAAGCATGATAAGCATTTCTTACTTGTGCCGACTTGTATGCATATGAGAATAACTGACTATGTCAGGCACAAAGGCCAGTATTGTTATTTGTGGTAGAACTTGAAAGCCATAGGGTGGAGCAACACTGTCTTCAGCAGACCGTTACTGTAGGATTATTTGGTCTATGGCTCTTGAACATGCTAAAAGTGCCAGTAAATGGCCAGTGATTGCAAATAATGCCCAGCTGCTTAGATCATCCCACCTTACAAAGGAACAGTATCAAATCTGAGCCGTGACAATCCATATTCATGGACAATCTGGGCTTATTATCACCGTTTATCCATGAGGCTCACAGTCTGTTTTCAGAACAGTGATCTCTCAATGGCTTTAAGTGTTATCATTAAGCTGTTATCCCCCTCACATTATCCCTGTTATAGTTTGGAGCTGTCTGGGTCTCTGTGACCTCAGCTGGGCCTTCCCTTGTTTCTGGAGCAGATGTTAAAAAAGAGAGTCCCCCTACCTCTTTCCTTTTTTCCACATCAAACCGTCCCCCCCAATCAAAAGACACACACACACCATCCTGCCTCGCCTCCTCCTTTCACCCTGGCATCTAATTAGGCCTACAACACAAAGACTCCCAGATGTCAGCGTCCTCCTGGCCTCCTTTGATTATATCCTTTCCACCCTGCTGGCTGGCTCGATGACTGGCTGGATGGCCGGCTGGGGGCCACACAGCCTATAGGCGACGACGCGTGTCACTTTGGCGAACACTAGACCAGTTTAACATATCAGTAATTGCTTTTGGTGTAAATCACAGGGAATCAGGAGGGAGGGAGGACAGCCTCAGTCTCAGGAACAACTCCTGGATTATCATTCAAACTCACAAAATAGCATTTAAAGTTGTTTGACTTTCTATACAACTTAAACTGAACGCAGCCTAAGGTCACATATTTATATCACTAACTGCACATTTTGTCAATGGACAGTGTTGCTGCATGTTTGAAACACCATTTAGCATCGCCACCAGCCTCTAAGTGTTTCATTTCCTTTAAAACCAAGCAACCAAAGACCATGAATGGCCTGTGAATAGTCGACAAGTTTGTCATCTGAGGAAAGTTGGCAGTGGTGCTGCTTTTTACACACAGCAGTAATGGTTTTAACTTTCAGCAACCAATCAGTTATGTTCAGTAAATGTATGAGATACTGTAAAACATATTGCACCATGTTGGAATAACGTGTACCATGAATGCTTGAAGAACTATGAGAGTTTTTCATAAATAAGTCTCACAATTGCAGTGCTGGGCCAGTGTCATAGGCAGCAAATTCAGAAACCAGAAGCTGAGACAGTAATCTGTTATGTTCTGTCAGAATAAGCGCTTCATTAAACTTTGTCTTGCTATTATTTAAAATTTCTATCACACATTTGTTATCTGTGTCAAGAGATTTCATGACTAAAGTTAGTCATCAGTGCTATGGCTAGCTATTTCTCTTTTGAATCTTACCCCATCCACAGTCTCAGAAAGCTATTTTCATACAGTTCATATTTATATATACACATTTTTATTTGACTAATTCTAACTACTTGTGGGTTGTGCTTTAAAGCTTAAAGGAAAATCTTATGAGGGACAGATGAAATAAGTAGCTAGAGAAAGCTGCTACTCAGATGCAAGCCCCCACATCTGGATCATTGACTGTAAACACAAACATACTAAACAAAGTTCAATGCAAGTGGAACTATCGGAATGTTTGTATATTTAAGGTTAGAAGAATAATGTTGGAAATTCCTAGTTGGGGCAAGCCATAGCTACTATCCACACTGGGCCAAACTAGGTTTGGATGTTAGCAATAGCCTATTAGCGATGAATGCTAGCTGCTTACAACATACTAGGCTGACTGAGTGCTACGTTTGTATTATTAAAAGTGACAAAGTATACAGATTACTATTGTAATACTTAAACTTGAATAAGCTTTGGGGCAAATTAGCTTTTTTTTGTTTCTTTTCTGATTTTCACAAAAAACTGAAAACATGTAGCCTACAGATTGGACTTTGGAAGGTTAGAAACTGTGGGAGTGTGACAATAAAGTCTGATCTCACAGTCAGTTGCGCCAGTCTGAATACTTAGAGATTACATATTTAATTTCTGGTGTGACCTTTAATCATGTTTTAACCTCCACTCAAGATATAAAGAGCACACACAGCTTATTGATTGACAGTTAAAGTCTCAGTCTAGGCTGTTACATGAGTCCTTTGATATTTTCTTATCTTTATTAACTTTTTCTGGACAGTGGGAATATTTAGCTTTAGAGGCTAAAAAAAAGACTACCGGTACATATATTTCTTTTAATTACTTTTAGTCATTGTGTTCTAACATCTGAGTGGCATTCATTAATATTTTTATTTGGTTCTTTCTAGCTTGAGGACATCCTGTAATTCAATATGTTTTCATTTGTAAATGAATGTCATTAGTTAATCACTGGGGAAAGAAAAAAATTGAACTCCTCCGACAGCTTTGACATTTTCATTACTGTGTGAGATGTAAACTTGCTACTGACAGCAAAAAGATAAATTATCATTTGCTTTGTTGAAATGTAAAAGGTAGGAGTGCCTTTTATCTGAATGCCCCTGACTTATGGCCTTTGAGGTGTTTGCCTAATCTTTATCACTTCCGATTGATCCACAACCTCATGCGCTGTGCATGTCCTCAAGGAAAATGGTGTCAAAGTTTCTTCAAGCTGGGTTTATGCAATTAGGGTCAATGCTATAATCTTTTTTAATCATTTACTCTCAATTTCCTAAACAGCCCCCCTCCCCTTCTATGAATCCAAAATGATCTAAGGGCTCAACTTCCTCTCCTAATATCTATCACAAAGAGATGTAACTAAAATCCATCCTAAACATAGACCAGCATTTCATCAGTTGCAGCACTTGCTCAATTAGTCTTTTCAAAACCAGAGCAAGACAAGCATGATTCTGATAATTCAGTCTCATTAAAAACACTGCCACCCATTTCCTGTTCACTGATTAGGCAACTTCCTTCTCTGGATTGCCCCAAGCCAGTCAGAAATGGGGCAGAGAGAGGTTGTGTCATTTTAAGTAGTACGTCAGATGAGGATGAAACTGAACGGCTGAACAGCTTTGTGTCAATGAGTTTGGACCTACCGGATTGGCAGTGTATTGAACATGACATATTGGCATGTCTGCATGTTTGACATGTGCAGTCATGCTGATGAACCCTCAGACGGGGTGTAACGGATACAGCCTACAGCAAAGCAAAGGGGGCTGTTTTGGAAGTGTGATTGCATAAGTAGGTTTGTGAGGCAAATAAGTGACCTAAACAAAAAAGCACTTAGAATTTCACCTTTTTTAAAAATAAATCTTAGCCTAAATTTAACATTAAGCTTTACTATTAAGAAAAAAACTTAAAAATCTACAATACAAATTCTAACTTGTCACATTAAGGATTTTCCCATGCATGTGGAAATGGAGAATGCAGGATCTCTAATCCCGAGGCGTCCAAAATATGACCCCTAACCTTATTCTCAGCCATGAGGAAGTGTTGTGCTTACTGATTTTAAAAGGCCTAGCATCTTTGTAAAGGAGTAGTATGCGTGAAGTGAAGTGTTTATCTTCTACTGCGGTCCCACTCAGGCCAGGTCGGACTGGTTCCCAGATCTGTTTGGAGAGGCCTAGAAAAACAATGGGCTCAGTGCCCGGGTGACACTGACAGAGAGAGCAGCAAGAATCCCGGCAGGCATGAGGATAGCTCGGCTCCCTTACTTGTGCTTTAGGAGAGTACACCTGATCAAAAGTTTTGGGACGTCTTCTAATGAAATCCAATGTAAAAGTGTTCCCAAACTTATGACTTCTAGCATACACACAGCAGCAGAAGTCTCAGATGAGGAAGTAGAGGGGATAGTTGTGAAACTGTAGCTGTGGCTACCATCTGTTAAGTTGGACTCTGATCTCACGCAAAAAGGTGAAAGCCCTGCTAACAGAGGAAACGTGACCTGCCGGACGTGATGTACTCCTTGTTGACTTTCTCCACTCCTCCCTTTTTTCCCTCCCTCCAGGGCTTCCCAGGTGTGTGGATCGCTGCAGGGCAGACGAGCCATGAACAGACACCTAGAAAGGAGAGAACAGTTAAAGAGACTGTCTCTTGAAAGTTGCCTCCCGGTAAGTCAACTCTCAAGTCAATTTAAGTGGCTTTTTGTTGGGTTTGGACTTTGTATGAAACATATTTTTATTTTTTACTATTTTTTGTTGTGTTTTGGATCCAAGTTGTCAAAGCTGTGATATGTTTTGGTTGCATTTCCCACAAAGCGACCTTTGGTTAGGGTCAGGAAATGGGTCCTCTTACAAAGTGTCTAACACATACCCACTTTGTTTTTGCTTGTTTTTTCTGCTGAGAAAGGGGAAAAAATGAGACATTTCCTGGGTTCAAACATGTCTTTACCAGGAATAAGCTTCTTATATGAACTATTTCAGTAGGAAGAAAAGAAAACTCACAAGAAAGTGGCACAGTTACCATGAGATTCAAGAAGTATTGTTCAAAAAAGAAACCCACACATACATGCCCGTGTGTGAAGCAGTGGAAAAGGAGAGCCTTCCATGCTTGCCTTGCCCATGCTACGGCAACCTGTGATTGACAGTCTTATCTGGACGCCAAGCTGCTCCTGCGAATCACAGGAGTGGAGACTTGTTTTGGCTCAGGGTTAACTGAAGGTGAATCTGCTTGCAAGTGCCTCTTTGGAATGTCAAGTGCAGCCTTTTTACTGACGGCTGTTTTGTGTCTGTACAGGAGTTTGAGAGAGAGAGAAAAAAACCAGCTTAACCCCCTCCCATTCAGTTCATACAGTACGGTCACTGCACAGGAAACAATAAATTAAGAACCTTAAAATAGCGTCATGATGACATGACTGAGGGTTCATTTTAACAATAAATGATGAATGTTCAAAAGGCTTTAAAAACACTCTTCTCCACCAAAAAACCCACCAAAAAATAACTAATAGAACCTAATTAGGCTGCATTTTTCTGTTTATGGTGCTCTTTGTTGTGCATGTTTGCTCACTAGCAGGTTTTAATGGAGCGGACACAGATCAGCTGGCTTTATTGATTTGCCCTGACTGTATGCTGACCTCCTGTTGACATGCAGCTGTATTTTTTTTTTTTCTTTTAATGGGGAACCCTTCGCCAACATGGTGTAAGCTTTTTCTACAGATATGCAGCCATTTAATAACTGTAATTTCTTCTATCTGAAGGAAGGCCTGTCCAGGGAGCTTTTTAGTGCTACATATGATCGTGGTCTTTATTCCTTGGTTGAGTTTTGATGCAGTAATTTTTAGAGGTTTTCCATGACAGAATATGCCCTGTTTTGTTTATGTCTATTTTCCATTTAAATGCAGGGTTTTTATTAGCAAATGACTACATTCTGTTTGTATTAGCTGGATCTCATTACTGTAAAAGAGGCTACCTACATTTATGTGCAGTTGTCTGCAATTTCCAAACATTGCTGTCTTCATAAATGCAACACATGCAGAGATTACACACGTCCACTTTTCATAGCTTCTTGGGCTCATTAAGGAAACTGAATGTACTAAATGTTCTGATGTAAGCAGTTCCCATCTTGTCCCATGAGTACTTGTTGCAAAAATTTGCTTTAAGACATGTTTGGATCACATTCTTTCTAGCCACGCCACGTGTTTTCTGAGCTTTTCTGTAACAAATTGTCTTGTTTTAGACTCCAAACTAAACTAATGTATCAGCACAAAGCAACATTTTTACTTCATCAAATATAAACTAAATAGTGCAAAAACAGTTTTGACACCATTTCCGTTTGTGTTGGGACATAAAGCCGATGAATCTGTTATTTTCTTCCTAAAGCGAGACATGAGAGTGAATCTGGAAGGAGCTCTGTAGCTGGTGAAACGCAGCACGTCCTGTTTTATAATTCATTCACTGCGGCGGTTCGTCTTTGTGAATGTGTAATTTCCTTTAACACGTTGGATGACGGCTTGATGGTGTGGTTTGCAGAGAAGCTTTCTCCATATCACCACTTTGCAGCGGTTATTGGTTGGCGCTGTAGCTTTAATTGCTTTAATTGAAGACACAGCGACCTGATTTACTGTGAGACTAAAACTGGGTCATGTTTGTGATATGGGTTTATGATTCAGCATGCTCACATTTGTTTGCTCAACTATCCATGCATGCGTTTTTTTCGTTTTGTTTTTTTTACCCCTTCTCTTTCTCTCATGTTTCATTCTCCATTCCTACTTTATGTTTGCTCTAGTCTCTTTGCTATTTCTATGCCCATTCTTTTTCCATTTACTCTCACTTGGAACAGCAGGCGCATAGGAGTCCTAGCTTGTTTTAATATTGGGACACGAAGGAGCCTGGAGCCCTTTGGTAAAGGTCCAGCTTGGATCTGGTGGCACTGTGCAGATGGACAAACACGAAAAGTGGAAGCTGCTTCAGTTGCTGCAGCAAATCTAAAGCTGAAGACAAATAAACTGCTTTTTATGTGCAACATTAAATTCACTGAGCATGCATTAAATGTTTTTATCTATTTGTTGACACTTCTGTGCTATAATTTCTGCTGTCAAGTGAACTTTTGTTCAACTTAAAGTTGCTCAGTTTGAGGCCACTGAGCTTAATCTGGTCTGTTAACTGAAGTGTCAGCCTGCGGTTCTTGATGGAGGGTGACTTAATTTTTCTGGTCCTGGCACAGATAAACCTACTAAATCCTGTAAACAGTCCTTTTCCTGAGAGGATATGAGCCTCTGATACATGTATTTTTCCAGGCATCTGTGAAAACACAAGAGGCGCTTTATGTGAAACTCCAAAAGGCGACAGGCATGAGCTTTCGCGTCCTGGTTTTCCTTCAGTGTCGCCTTCAATCTGGCTCGGTTCCAGATGAATTTCCTCTAAGCAGATGATCTGGAGTGATCCGTTGTTGCTCGCTCTGTTTTGTCACAAGGTCGTCAGCTCCTTCCACGGTTGCTCATGTTCATGTGGAAAATCTGTTTTCTTTCTTTCACACTTTTGAGGTGTTCCACGTGTTTCACGGCCTGTTAAGATGAGAGATTTTCCTCTGAGGGCGCCCCTTGATAGATTTTCAGCTCAGACTAGTGCACAAAGGTTGAGACAAAACGCCATTTGTCAGCTGAGCAGGTAAAATATGTTTGCTCTTCTCCTCTCTAGGTGAACAAGCAACTGAAACACTTCCACAGTATGTACAAGTTGGTTTTTTAGGGTGTTTCATTATAAAATGAATCAACTTTAAGTTTTTCTGTCCATATATTTGATGCATTTTACATGTTAAGGAAGTGGACACTCAACATGATCAGCATTCTGATGTTGTTTCATTATAGATCCGCTCTTTAACGGGAAACTGGACCATCTAATCTGGATCATTTTATGTAGCTCAGAGCAGCAGCAAATACGCCAGCGCTTCCGAGTAACTAGGCCACCGTTTCTGTTACATAACAGCCGTGTTGCTGGGTTGATTCTATGCCTCTATTTATTTTTATCGTTTGATGCCCGCCTGCAGATGAGACTCTCTTCGTCATGCTGGGACGTGCACGGCGAGCCTGACAGCCGTGGACGGTCTGTGAACGGATGCTATATGCTGCCAGCCAGCTCCTAAGTAGGTCACCTCTGTAGCTCTGTTAGGGGTCTGTAATACACAGAATATGCTGTTGCATTGCTATGGTTCACCCTTAAATCTAAGGTGATAAAATTGCATATTAAAATCGGGAAAAAAAATTAGGCACAAAAAAAATGCTAATGTTGTAAATTGACCTTTTTTGGGGGGTAACGTTTCAACTCCAGATGTTTGGATTGCTTTATGATCATAATGGTCACTACCACAATGCATTGTGGTAATCTTTTTTGTGATTAACATGGAAAATTACCAACATAAAGGTATACTGCTGACTTGAAGAAGAGGTTCCACATAAGTAAACTGGAGAACCTAGACAACTTGGGAAACCTCTTCTCGTGTCCCAGGCAACCTGACAGATTTGGCGCCTTAAATTCACGAATTTAGATTAAATACTTCAGATCACAAATTATCCTAAAACTCCCCACAGGCCTGGGTGCTGACATTAAATCACATTTGTATCTTGGGGGAAAAAAAGAATCAGGTCACTACACATGATTAGCATTCAGACTAAATACAACTAAACACATTGACTGTCAACTTAACCTTTCCTGAATCCACACCTGAAAGCTTGCAACTAACTACTAGTTGGGGTTTACTTTGAAAAACTTTTTGAAAAAATTTCAGACACTGGGCATCTTTCATTCATTTTTTATTCACTATCTCCAAATCGGATAACAATATGATTTACGTAAATGGAAATGTTGTTGGTAGCTTCAATCACAACTGCTTTATTTATTTTCGGGAGCAGCTCTCAGCACCACGTTATACTGACATAAATTGTGCCACACTGGAGATCCCAGAAGAATGAAAGGGAGAGGGGGGCAGGAAAATGCAAAAGATTGTCAATGTAGAAAAGGAACTTTACTAATATTAGGCCTACTGTACCTAAACATAAGCAAACATATGTCTGTCAAATAGAAACTCAAT
The DNA here is from genome assembly GCA_037177515.1 of Pseudomugil tenellus. NCBI lineage: Eukaryota > Metazoa > Chordata > Actinopteri > Atheriniformes > Pseudomugilidae > Pseudomugil > Pseudomugil tenellus. Next base: position 6,285,090 of record JBAMHX010000027.1, on the reverse strand, counting down.
TTTCTGTTTGAATGATTAATATGTCAGAGTTATGAAGCCTAAACCATGTAGCTAATGGCAGACTTTCAAAAGAAAAAAACTGTGAAGGACCTTCAGATACCTGGTGAACTGTTGCATTAGAGAGTCACTAAATTAGAAAAAAGGCCTGTGCTGTCGGAAGTAAATACTAGGGGTATATTCCCGAACGCCCCCAACATAGCACTTGTAATCAAGTTACTATAAACTCTGTCCTGTTCATATACACAGACCATGCTAAAGGTTTTCATTGCTGCCATAGATTCCCTTTTAGCATCCGTGTTTTATTTGTACCAAATGCTAAGAGCCCCCATTTTATGTCTGTCAAACAAAAAACCCTGAAACAAATACAGTCTAAAGATGTGGTGTCTAATGCATTTCCTCAAGTGAATGAGTGAATACTCATCAACCAAAAGCAGCCAAAATTGGCAAGAGCATGTCCCTGTTTACTCTTCCACACCCTTCCCCTGCCAGCTTTTATAAAATGAGCAGCAGTGCAATCATGCTCAGAGATAATTGATAACAAAATGCCAAAATGAAAACACTCTGCAGGGGAGAGTTAATAATCAAGTGTTCGGCATTACTGATTAAACACTTGCTGCTTAGTTGTGAGTTCCATTGAATAAACAGCATGTGGTAGTGTTTTCCTGTTTATCTCAGAAGTATTTAGGTTCAGCTAAAACTCCTGGTTCTTGTCAAGCTGCCTCCTTGTATAACTTTTTTTTACTTGCTGATCTGCTGCCACATTCTTGTATTTCGCATGTTTCATTGGCTTTTTCACCAGTGGTGAGTGGAAGGCAATAAAATTGTCCCAAAACAGACAAATTAGTTTGGTTTATGCTAAATTTGAGCGCAAATGAAAGGGGATTGTATTCCAGTATGAACTTTGGTTTGGCACGGTCGGATTTATTCCTCCACATCTCATTACAGCTTGATGTTACGATGGAGGATGGAGACATAAACTAAGCAGGGGAGCAAACCTTGTAGCTTGGATGGGAAGAAAATCTTAGTCTAATCTCATTGGCTCCTAGAGTGTCAGGAAGACAAATGGTGCAGTTTGATATTATTACTAAGCTGCTCAAACTAATTGGGTGTAATTATACAGTAGAAATCCAGCAACAATGGCACCCCCGACACGGGCCTCTTTCTCACGCCATTAGAGGATGCCAAGCTCAGTGGACGAATGCTCCCTCACCACTCACTAAGTGTATCAGCGTGATTCTTGAGTAACTGCTGCAAGGTGTAGAACCGAGACCGATGCTGATTGGGTGATTTGGGTGGCAGCCAGTTACATAAAGAGATTTAAACTCCTCTTGGAAGCAAGTAGCTCCTTTCACTCACAGCACTCAGTCTCTAACACTTCATCGTGACTGTTTTTTAAATGAAGTTACCCAGCAGGAGTGTTACCGGCCCCCGGCCGGGCCTCTGACAACTCCCTCACTGTGCAGGTGACATACCACGCATACCTGGACTCACTGTGTGGGTAGCCACGGGGCCGCAGTGTGTGGGAACCCAACAAACTCGGAAGATATGGCTGACTTTGAGACACAGAAAAAGTGACGTCTTTCTCCTGTTGTCTCATGGGAACATTTTGCCTCAATATGAGCAATTACAACCTTGTTTTTTTCCCCCTAGACACCAGCCTGAAACCCTAGAGCCATCCACCTATGTTCAACCTCGCTTTGTCGGACTAATATGCCACCATTGGCTCATAAAAGGATTTAATAATCTTTGAGTCTGTTGTGAAATGAGCCTGTTTTTCCAACTTCCCAGTAGCATAACTGCTCCTGTTAGTGCTTAGCTATGTTTCATTTGAGCCATCGGACAATATTTAATGGATCTACTTCATGAGTTTCAATGTTTCATGCCAGGAGGAATGACGTTGAATAATTTATCCATTTTAGTTAAAGCTTATTGAATCAGTTGCCATTAAAGGGGATTGGTACAGTGTACAGGCAATAGTGTATTTAAAGCAGAAAACAAAGCTATGGTTTTATTTATTTAATCTTTTTAAATGTGACATCTTTTGTTGTTTTAAATTCCTACCAAAGGACATTTTTTAGGTCTGGAGATCATTCAGAAATTCATATCAAGTAATCAAAGTAAAAGATTTTTAGATTCTGATAACAAGCCAAACACTTTAACTGAGCTTGTCATGTGAACGATGTAATCTGCGCTCCAATAAAAGCTTTGTGCACCAATGTGTGTGTGGAACCTTCTGATCTGTGGTACAAATTGCTTCTGTTTGTCTGCTGAACATAGAGAGAGATTATACACACAGTTATCTTTAGTGACTAAAAGTTTATCTCTTGATCAAAACACTTTAAGAAGCAGAGTGAACAACAAAGAAAGAGGCTTTTGGGTTTGTTCCAATCTGACCAAAAGGCTTCTCACTGTGTTGTGAGTTTTCTTGTCAGTGTGTCCACTCTTGCTCAGGGCTTTCTGCCAGCTTTTATAATTGGATGTCCATTTCCCCTCGTCCAATGAGGCCATTCTTTATGTCCTTTTGAGTTGAGGGGGCAATTATGGATTCAGCTCTTCCAATCATGATGGAGATCAAAGTAGATACTGGACTGCGTGCAGTCGGAGTCACATGGGCTGTTCCACAAACATTAGCGCTTTGCGCCAAACTCTATTCACCCTGTGGTTTCCCCTCAAAGCGCTCCTGCCAGGAACATAGAGGCCTTTTAAAGAGGCCCAAAGTCCACACAGACAAGGAGACAACAGCCCTCTTCTGTATAGCCAGTGTTATCTCCTCACAGGATCAAACAGTTATTCATTGTGTCTTTATACTCACTCGAGGCTTAAGTGGAGGTTTGTTAAGAATAGAGTCCCACAGCTGAGGAAGAAATCTGTTGTTTTGCTCAATTAAAGGAAGACCAATGAGAGAATAAGGCTTTTGATTATTCCAATTCAGTGCTCCACACCACAACAAAAAGTGTGATCGGATCATATGTTTAGTTATTCAGAAGATAAGCATTCCGTTGTGACTTCCAATTATATTTATATCCACATTTCTCTTCCTAAACTAATGTCCCTTAAGGTAGTAAAAATATTACGACGGAGTATTAGGGCCAAGAGAGAAAAAAAAAAAAACATCAAGAGATAAAAAAAAAACAAACACTGGAAAATATATTTCAGTTCCTTACCAGAGAATAAAGTCGAAATGTCGAGAATAAAGTGGAAATGTCGAGAATAAAGTGAATATTTCGAGAATAAAGTCGAAATTTCGAGAATAAAGTCGAAATTTCAAGAATAAAGTCGAAATGTTGGGAATGATGTTGTCCATGATAGTTGACATTTACA
>JBAMHX010000027.1:6256068-6266177 GCA_037177515.1 Pseudomugil tenellus | reverse complement strand
CTTGTGTTGTTCTTATTCTCAGATGTAAGTCGCTTTGGAGAAAAGCGTCTGCTAAATGACTGTAATGTAATGTAAAAAAGTGTTCCCCTTACACTTTTGTGATGAGCTTCTGTATTGAAAAATCTTTATTGTATTGAAAAAAAACCCCACATCATGTCAATGTAAAAAACCTTTTGCAATAATTTTCAAAATATTAGTGATTCCATTACCGGATTTCTATAGCAAACTTCAGGTTTTCACAAATCTAGGGATAATAGAAGTGCACTTAAGTTACTCTCTGTGACTTTTGCACAGTATGACATGCCAGTGTTGGCCTGACTTGTGAATTTTCAGTAACCAAAATATAAAAGAAACGCACATGCCATTGTAATTTTTACAGTGTTCCTTTAATATCAGTCATTGGTTCTTCAGAAGAAGTCATTTGCAGTCTTGAGTCATTAAAAGACAGCCTGTTCATCGAGGTGATCAATATGATCTGCATGTAGTAACAACACTCTGCATCTGAGTCATCCATCATGCTGGAGCCATTCACATTGAGTTTCAGTTGCTTTCTAAAGAGATCATATAATCTTTGTTCCTTTCACGACTCCATAACTCAACTTTTATGGTGGTGTGATTGTGGCACTCAATGATTTTCCGGGATCCTTTTACGCTGTGGCCAGACATCAGATCAGTGATTGAGGTTTTATGAGGCGGACAGAGCCTCAGGTGAACTGGATCGAATGAGGGATGGTCCTAAGGGCTGACTGTCTGTCGTGTCAACGGTCAACGATTGCCTTTGTGTGTGGTCAGTGAGGGGCTATTGTGGGAGTCTGCGGCAGCCAGAGGACTATCGCACTACACCCAAGCATCCATCTGGCATTACAGCTGGAGGAGCCAATGGTTCCCTTTCAGGAAATTATGCAGTACAAACAAGACTCCCATAATTACTTCATTACCTTCATTTCTTTCGGATCATCATCAGTTTGGAGGAAATGGCTCAGATGTGATAACAGCTCAACAAAACAGACTGCATTTACTATTTGTTTAATAATCCAAATAGGTTATATTTTGGAGGAATTTCCTGATTGGATTTTCTGTCTCCTTCTCATCTCTTCCATCATCTTCCTGCCTGACAAAAGGCACTATGAGACTTGAGCTGAACCTTCTGAATTGGTGCATGATTAAGCTTTTCTCTCCCTGACCTACTTCCCACCCCCAATGCTGATCTGTGTACACGGGGAACATGGAAAGCACTTGAACGTTTCAGGATATGTTTCACTGTAAAATGGCCCTCTTATGTGCAGAAATGCTGAAATGAAGCGATGCTGAAAGCTTTCAGAAATACCCTTTCAGGCCTGAATGCACCCACAGCAGGATCTCTCCTCATCTTTTGACTTGTAACACAGCGAATCAGAAAGTGTCAATTTCCTCCACATTAACTATGGTGAAAGATCAGTGATCATGGAAGTATCTCTCAGCATATCCATTTTTCACTTTATTAACCGACACAGCACTCAGATTTTGAACGTCTGCTCCCAAGCATCCAGTAGGGTCTGACCTACAAGGGGAACAAAGCAGAAAGCTCCTGCATGTTCTGTATAACACTATGATAAACAGTTCATGCTGAAGGTAATGCTTTCAGGGTTGGGAGGCATTGTGGGCTATTGTAACCCATCTGAGAGAAGCGTCTACCTCGTTTTAGTCAGCCCAAAAGAGGTCTCCGAAATGGAAATGGCTTCCAGAGGGTTCAGCGAATGCAGGAGCATCAGTTAAAAGGGGGGCTGCTCCAGATAAAGAGGGTTAGCAGAGTAAACAAATAATAATGATAGAACAGTGTTGTTATTGTAAGAGCAAATAGCTGGCCCATTGCAAAGGAAAATCAGGTCCTTACTGATTTTCCCACAGTTGTGGAACTATCACATTCTGACTAAAAAGTACTGAACGCATCTCAGGATATGAGCTCCAGAAAGTGACCTTTAGAACAAAAGCAAATAATGATCTAGTTCAGGTTCCTGTTTAGGGAAGCCAGTTATGGTAGCAGCAAGCATTTAATTTATTTATCAGTTAGACCTTTGACACATATGTGACAAGTTCAAGGCATTTCCATCCAACTGTAGGCAAGCATCTAAGCCTGCTGATGTCATCTCGTCTGATAGCCTTAATGAGAAACAGTGCTGATGTCAGATTCTTCCCCAGCTCCCATCTGGATGAAATAAAACAAGTATGGCTGCTAAAAATAAGACTCGACTTGAGATGATAACAAGGATTTAGTGCCATTTACTGTGTAAATATGGTGACTAGTTGGCCTCAAATTCATATTGAAATTCCTTCCAACCTGGACAAGCTCCAACTTAATGAAAGCATGCATTTCACACGTCTACAATGGTTGAAATAAAATATTTCACATCACTGAGTTATTGGAGTCAGAATCCTACTTCAGATCTGACAAAGTGCTGTTAAGAGAGAGGTCTATGCGCACATTAACCCATGGAATAGATGCATCGGTGCGTAGATGATCTCTTCAAGCAAAATCAATTCCATGACATGGAAATTGAAATGCAGAAAATAAGGATAACTTCTTGTTAGCATCATGGCGTGTTTGCTATGTCACGCTATGTTTTGCAACTATGGAGTTGTGAAAACATTATCACTTGCATCCTTTAACCATTTTAAAATTTGAGTCTTCTATTGGGTTCCCGAGACACATGTTTTAGCAGAGTTTAAAAGCAGTTTTAAATCTGTCTTTAACTGTGTTAGTTTATGGACTTAAATTCTTCTTTTATGCTGATCTTTGTCATATATTGGGATCATGCCTGCCAACTTTTCAAGGCATGCATCCTTAAATCAAATATATTCATGTTTATGTTATACAACACTGCCGCCATCTTTGATAATGGAATTAAACTATAGCTGCCTCATAAGAGATGAAAAAATCCACACAAGCCAACACAGTACAGTCCGTTTACTACCAACACAAAGTGATTTACTACTGAAATTGATTTTTTTTCCCTTCACCATTCCTGCTAGTCCTTTACAGGAATTGAAAGTGTTGATCCTTGCAGTTCATTGGTGATTGCATCCAGGTTCAGTGTTTAGGTTTATCTCGCCAACCCCTTCTGTGGTAAAACTGAAGGTCGTAGTTGTAAAATGGAGGGATCAGTTCACTTTTAAAAAAAGGAAAATTTAGTGTCCACAGGTCACTTCAGTAGTAGACCTGATACTCCTGCAACGCATGCTTGGTCAGACACGTTCAACAATGTCTTCAATGGAGAAATGTTTTAAAACCTTGCTGCAAGAATCTCGCTATGTTCTGAATACATAGCTGTAGCTTTAACAGCAGTTTTGGTTCTCCTGCTGTAATTTCTCCAGCTGCATTCAGTGTTTCAGACACAACAGCATTACAAACATTGGGAAAACCATGTGTTTAGGTTTAAATATTTGTACTTTTTTTTTTTACCTACAATTTGGAGAAAAACACATTGCGGTCATTTGAGTCATGTTAGTGTTACTGGAATTAGATTTAAGTAACCATAAACAGCTCCAAGTTCTTAGTTAAGGATAGTTATGTAGTAAATATGGATTTTTCTGTTTGAAATACAGTTCTCACACCAAATGTTGTGGACCTTTTATATTTTTCATGGAAAAGGATTAAAGAAAGGACAAATACATTGGCATATCATGCAGTTCTCTATATTTTGTGACAGCTAATTTGTTTTTTTTGTCAAAGTCTTTACTCTAAAAACATTATTCTCCACAAGTTTGTGCTTCAGTGGGCTTTTTGAGAAAAAGAAATGTTAGAAAAAGCCCAAATAGCAATGAGCTGACGACAGTAATAAAGCATTTGCCATCTAAATATTGAATATATTTGTATGCAATTACAAGAGTGAAAAATCTCACAGCCTGAAGGAATAGTATTTAGTACCTGTGGATACATTTCTATAAAAAGCTATGCAGTTTCAGATCCATTTCCAAACATATATTATTAACAAACTAAGTTCACTAAGGACAGTTTTAGTTATAGAAATTCCCAGAGGCTGGGGTATTCACAGATTTACACCACCCACGCCAGAAATGCTAAGGCCTTACTGACTGTTGGTCATACCAATCAGGCCACAGTTCTAATATTGGGTCTCTGCTTGGCTGTGAATCTTAACAAAAAAAGAAAAACAACTGAGGCTGCTGCTACCCCCACAACCCATCTGGAAAGATGCACTGAGGCAAAACAAGATAATCACATCCAAGAAATAATTCATGACCATACGAATAATCATTACAAAGAGTACTGCGGTAGAGGTCAGATGTCACCACAACCCATCTCTTTCCACATTTTTTATTTTTTATTTTTCATCAAATAGGTTATACCACACCCTCCCCCATTTCCTAAAAAAAGAGAGAGAAAACTACCACACTGTATCTTCGGTCTGTCTTTGTCAGGACAGATTGGAAATGTGGATCTGATAAGCGCGCGTGGCACAGGTGGGTTTGTGGATGACAGCATCAGTAACAAACAGCCTTCGCTTGTCACATTACCATTTCACCAGTTATTCTTTCTCGCATGCCTCCAAGGCAATCTCCGTTCCCCGTCCCAAGGCGGGGAGTGAAAATCACAAGCTTTCTAAAGCAAGAATGCAACTCAATGCTTGCCTCGACATCTGCCCGGCATCTGGGTTGGCCAAGTCGGAGCGAAGACAGGGGCCCGTCAATAAATCAGCCTCTGGATTAAACAGAGGAGAAGCCGTGATAAAGCTGAGACCTGAAGCTAATGCACATGACCTGTCAGGGAATCTGACAAAGTGTCCCAGGCAAGAAATATCTCAACAGAAACACACGCTTGGAAGATATTTAAGGTGTTTTTTGGGGGGTTGATTTGTTACCTGAGATGCTATTTTCTCTTGTCAGTTGAACTTTTGTAGTCTAGGTAATGTTTTCTAGGTCATAAAGCAAAGCGAGTACAGGCCAACGTGATGACAAAAGGGAAACCGTTACAAGAAGAGACGAGCTGTTAAGTGGAGATAATACTGAATGGATCCTCACAAGGACTTCTGCTCAGTCTCTAATGTGCCCAATTTTCCATGAAGAAACAATCATTGGTTCTTTTAAACTGTCTGTGCTCCTGCAAATGCAGGGGCTGCAGTGTAGCTCAGTTAGGTGTGGTGCCTGACTGTTAAAGCCTGCAGCTTTGTAACCATCTGTTTATAATCAGCCTTCTGCTCTGACCCACACTTACTCCTGCTACCTTCCAAAAGACTTCCCCTGTTTGCTTTACTATGACTTAAAACTAAATAACACTTGTTGTAAATCAGTACTTTATTAGCACTATTGACTGAATTGAGTTGTTGATTAAATTCAAGTTACAACGGGATGATGCTTTTGTGTGACTTGTTCAGTTTTATGATGGTATGTTCAGGAGGATTTGTTGAAGTATACATTTGGAATTAGCAAAATATGGGCAAAACTAAATGTTTTGTTTTGTTCAAGGCTTAAAAAAATGAGTTTACAGACCGTCTTATTACCTTGATTTCATCATAAAAATATATATAATGATTGGAAAATTTAAATATGAAATCTTGAGGGTGTTTTAATCAAAAATAGTTTAAAATTAATGTTGACAATTAGAAACCATATTTACTATTTATTTGTAGACATATCTTCTCTGCATAGCTCTATATTATTACTGGGCAATTACAGTTGCTTAACAGTTTTTTTAATCATTTTACACAGCAAATTATTTCACTAAAAATGGTCTGGGGATGGGTAATTCCCTTGGTACCTAAACTCTTCTTTTTCATAAGGAGTCATGCTCTTGTGGTTTGTAAAAATTTTGGTTTGTCTTGCTGATTTCCTCAGAAAGTTCACTGAAAATGATGTTCCAACTTTGTACAGAGTACTTTCCAAACATTACTGTTGAACATGAACGGCTTACTAGGCTGATAAAATGACAGTTTTATGATGAAATGTACTTATATGTATGTTTTAGTCCCTAATGATGACATTTGATCTTAAACCAGCTGTTTTAATGTCATGTGTTTCTTACGTTTTAAAACCAGGCTGCCAAACTGTTGCTTTTTAAACGTGTGAGCAGATCATAAATGTAATAGGATGAAACCCAAATGTTTATTGGCAACGCATTCAAATGTATCTCCTTTGCTGACATAAAAAGAAACCCTGTATGTTGTACACACATAATTAAAATCTGACATTTTATTCAAAGCTGAGCAATGATAGACATAAAATTAATTATTTCCTCATCATTTTCTCTTTGCCCCCCATGCTGCTAAGGGGCTCAATCCTGGGCTAGCCATGGAGCTTTTTCTTTTTTTAAGCTTTTTTCAAAATTGTTGCGAGTATTAAATGCATTTGTACTAATAAAATAATTACATTAATAAAATAAATTACAAAATGTGGGTTTTATTGAATGCAGTCCCACCGTCAAAGCAAATCGTTGATTTCTTTGTTATTTTTGTCTCTCTGGTCTCTCTGACTCTCACTGGTGTTCTTTCTCTGACAGCAGCCTCCCTGTTTTCCCTGCGCGCATGTGGAGCTGTCAGTTCCAGGTTTCCCTTTTCATTTCTGTCATCACCATTCTCCCTCCTGCTCCAAGTACACCTGGCTGAATATTGGCCCCTGGATAATAATAAAACCCAGCAAATCCCCATGCTTGTAAAAATTCGGGCACTGTCGCGCTACAGATCTCCACCCTCCACTGTGCCGATCCCCATTTCCTAGATTCCCATCCTGTCTGGAACAAGGACACATGTGTATTTGCTTTTATTTCCAAAGGCAACATTCCTCAACTGCTCCTCCCTTTTGGGTGTTTTTGTTCCCTTCAAATGAAGGCTGAATGCTAAAGGAAATGGATTAAAAGACATTAAAGATGAAATTTTTGCACACTGAGACATTTAAATGGACCAAAGTGTTACAGATTATGTGCTAGATTGTTTTGTTTTTTTGTCACATTTGCCACAACTAATAGTTGCCAGTTCAGGACTCCAGTTCTCGCCCCTTCTTGTTTAGTGTGTAATTTCGCGAGTTTGCATTTCAAGAAATAAACACCTGTCACTCAAATTTTTCTGCTTATGGATGATAAAGAACATGACTTCCTTGTTTAAAAGAATTTTGAAAACATACAAATTTTGAAAGTGCACACACAGGCACTTACATGGGATGCCTCAACCTGCTCTTTCACACTAGTAGCTCTGTGGAAATGATCAAATAGCAATGTCAGATCCGATGTATTTCATTCCTCGTCTACTTTTTCAAGTCCCCCCTTGTGAGATTTGACTCGTGAACAGCTTTGCTACTGTTCCCAACAGGCATGAATGGCCTGCTCTGTCAAACCCAAAAGAGCAAAGGAGGAGCCTCAACCAACTGGGTGGGTTGATTTTGAGTGCTAGACCTATCTCGATGTTTGGAAAGATAATCTGCTGGGATTTGGATTCCTTACGGTAGCGAGGTGTTGATATTTGGGCTGGACCAGGCTGTCGCTGCTGGTGGAGGAGGAACATCAGATAAACCAAACTGTCGAAACTCACCCTAAATGATGAACAGGCTTTTTGTATCTCAGTAATCCATAGTCTCGGACACTCCTCCATTTGGGCCAGGTAGGGCAGATGAAGAATATCCTGCTCACTGGAGGCATTTGTTACATGAATGTTCTCAGCTCAATGAGGCCACTGTATAAGCCTCCGCTGCTTAAGTCTTATGCTACAACCAAGCAGTGTAGTGCACAGGATATATGGTATAGTTTAAATGGTTTGTTTTAGTTTAACAGCAAAATATTGTTATATAGAGCGTCTGTTACTGTACATTTAATGGACAATCCATTCTCACATTCTGTATTTTTCCAAACTTTACACTTTTAAACATGCAAGATTTTCCAAACTGGTAATGCAAAAATCAAAGATGCATTACAGGCAACTGTTGCAAATGTTAATGTCTTAATACCTTATTTCACTGCTTGTTACTGGTAAAGTAAAAAAAAAAAAAAGTTACAGGTAAAATGAAGACCAAATGTTAAAGCAAAAGCCAAAAATGAAGTGAAAAACCTCAACTTCCTTTTGCGGTCCTTGTTCAGAAGGCAGATAAGTGTGTTTCCATTTCCTCTAGATTGGCGCAAAACCTAACTATCAGAATAAAAATCCGCTAATGGAAACACCTACATTTTGAAAAAGTCTTTTACCTTCTTAAGATGTGGTTTTTCCGACGTTTCGATTTAGCAGTTTATTGTTAGAGAGCAATGAAAACACTATTCGCATTTCCCCTTTCCCAGAGGTCATGTAGTGGGTCATGTGACCGATTAAGATGGTGCGGTACGGAATAAACAACAGGGAAATGCAGAGTTTTAGCAGGTTTTAGTAAGGGAAATGAGGGGTGGGAGGATGACTTTGAAAAGCTGTAGCAAATTCGCTGCTGCAAGGAGAAAACTCCAAAATAATGCTTTGTGGTAACATACGTGTGCCGCAATTCTCATAAAATTGCATCCAGCTGACAAGATTTTATGCCTGCATATAAGAATTTTCTTTCTTTGTTTTTTTTTTTTTTTTACTTTACAAATTTTGCTTTTACTTTGCGAAAAACTGTAATGGAAATGCAGCTACTACTGTCTTCAGGAGTGATTACGAGGAAGTAGAAGAAGCAGGCGGTTTGTCAGGCAGACTGATGGACAACCTGTGACTTGGCTCAGAGCAAAGTAAAAGTCAACAAGTATTCCTTAGAAATAAGGATCTGTTTACTGAAGAGCAGGTGTGACATTAACAAGGTGTAAAGTAAATTAATATACAATGTTATTATTTGTACTAATTAAAACAGGAAAAAAGAAGGATAAATACTAAACCTGAATCAATTGATACTTAAAACAAAAAACCCCACAAGAACTAAACCAAAACCTGTAGACAGATGCTTACCTGCTGCTGTTGCAGAAGGAAAATCTACCATATGCAGTTCATTTCTTCTTCTGGCTTCTGATCGAGGTACACTATTTTCGTCCCTCCCGTCCCTGTGATCCCTGCACTCTCTGTGCGTATTTCTCTATTAAGAGCATCTCTCTGCACTTCCTCCTGATAAAATCATGTTGGATCTGATCAGCTGGTCAAATAAACAAAATTGACCAAAACTTTTTCCCCTGGAGAGCGGCGAATGGGGAGCCCGCACGTCCGAGGGAGACCCGGCTGAGTACATGAGGGATCCAGCTCTCTATCTTACGGTGATGTCTCTGGATTATTATATTATTGGCTTTATGACCATTGGTTTCTGACTCTTAGAAATTTAACGGATTAAGGTGAATCACAACTTGGAGCTGTTGTGGACAGACGCAGACAGCAGACACATGTAACATTCTGAACACAGAACTCTTGCTCTGAATGAGCTGAACCACAAGCTGGATACCACTGGGCAGACTGGCTGGGGTTTTTGAACTTGTCCAGGATGTCTGTAACAACATGGAGAGGTGCGGCCTCGGATACTGGAAAATGACCATCATTCGTTTGTCTTGGATTTGAAGAGGTCAGCTAACAGACTCAGGGTCGGTAAACTATGACCCTAAACCCAAGCAGAATGCATCTAATCTGGTTCCCTCTGCGGCCTTGAAAATTCCCCACTGGAAGGATTGTTCACAGATGCTCTGACCCGCCTCGCTTGTCCTAAATGTCTCCTCACTTCCGAAATCTCTCGGTCTGGACTGCGCTGTTGTTGGTTGCGAGTGCCAGAGGGAGGTGCCGGGAGACCCCACCCCCTCCATCCCACAATGTGTCTTGTTTATTTGATTGTTGATATTGTGCAACAATGTTTTTTTTTTTTTTTTTTAAAGCATTGCTGTATGGCTCCCCCAATTTTACTTAGAAAAGACCGGGGATTCTACACCTTTTTTCATCTCTTACTGCCCATGTGTTGTGTTCTGCCCCCCATCTATAAAGGCGAGCTGCTTCAGGCTGGCTGCACCTCAGAAAAGTCATTACCTTTATATGTCTGTATATGTCTACTGTGTGTTTGGTTTTAGCAGTACTGGAAACTAGAATGTCCCTCCGGGGATTAATTAAGAATTTGTTATTGTTGTTATTATTATTATTATTATTATTATTATTATTATTAATAATAATAATAATAATAATAATAATAATAATAATAATAAT
>JBAMHX010000027.1:6229831-6255968 GCA_037177515.1 Pseudomugil tenellus | reverse complement strand
ATAATAATAATAATAATAATAATAATAATAATAATAATAATAATAATAATAATAATAATAATAATAATAATAAAAGAGTAATCCATGATTGGTTATATATCTAAAAACAACTATAATATCAAAAGACAGCAGTGGAAACATCAGTTGGTTTCCACAGACTGTTCTATTCAGTGAACAAAAGCTTCACGAAGGAGTTTCAGTCATTACAAGAAGGCAGCAGTTGTGATTGATTCTATCAATCAACCAGCTTTACCTCCTGATGCATTTGACCCCAGCTGTTGCCAAGACAGCACTGGATAGCTTGGCAAAGATACAACCTTCCTAGTGACAGACCCAATTCTGGGTACTATTGCATTTAGCATTTAATCTAACTTCAAATAAAAGTTTGTATTATTTATTCTAGCAACTGGTAGAACATTGCAGTGCTTAATTCATCTGCAGAAGAGTTGCATTAAACTTTTGCAACATCATAACTGCTATTTTGCTTGATCAGTTATAGAGGATGTTGTTGAATGAATGCAAGGATCACAAAGAACCTGTCTTTATTTCAAGTGCCAGTTTGGCGATGCTAAATCATGCAAGACGAAAATGCCCCACATTAAAGTTGCTGTATAGTTTGGGATTAGGCCATTAAGAAACCCTTACATTACACAATTTAACTCAAGCGCACACCATTTCCTGTATTGACATTGAACAACAGTGAAGCGTGTTGTTTAATGAGGATGCGCTGTAATTCTGGTGGATTTCAACCTTGTAACTGTAAGAAAATATGACAGAAGGAATAAATACTCAAGTTCTACATTAAGATCTTTATTCTATGTATTGCCATCTTGGCTATTCTCCTTGAAATAAGCATTTCTTTACAATGTAGGCACTGTTTTGTTATAGATCTGGAAATCAGTGAAGATGTCTAGAATCACGTCCTTCACTGACACCAAATCACCTCATAGATCATGATGAAGGTACGCAGATCTCGGTATCTTTTCCCCAACATGAAAAATAACATGCATTAATCTAAGTAGGCTGCCCTTTGCACTGATAAAAACTGTGACTATCAGTGGCGTTATCAGGGTCTGAGGATATGAGAGTCTGATGGCTTTGTTGAGATTACAAGACCAGGTCATTTGGGGTGTGAGGAAAGACCTGCAAGTGAAGGATCACCAGCTTAGAGCCCCAGAACATGCAGATAAGACTAATGAATTTGACCAAGGCTGAATGATATGTGTGGACCTGATACGAGCAGAGACGGGTTTCTAGACATGTCCACACAAGGACAATTAGTCAAACAGATTAGTTCATGGCCTTTTTTTCAATAAGATCACAGTCATGAATTATCCTGGCACATGTGTTTTCGCTGATGCTGATTAAATTTGCAGTGTTTTCATCTTTGCCAATAATGTCTCCATAAACTTGAGGGTATCAAATGGCAGCAGCTGTATCTTTGGCAGGAGACCAAGACTGACACTGGCATCAGATGTAGTGAATCTATCTCTCACACCTTGAAAAGTCACTGTCCTAATTCATTCTCAAGTGGACTGTAAAAATACGCTCAGGCTTACTGTCTATTGGCATAACCTTTGACTTACAGAAGTCCATGTGGGAAATTTGCTTTCTATCAAACCTGCAGCACAGGGTTTTCAGTTACACTCCCAGAGGCCACGCTGGCATTTCATTACCATGCAAAAATACTCAAGAGAAGACGAGAGAGGCTGGTGAGGTGGGTCGGGTGCAGGCCTACGGAGGATAAAGGTCCTGACCTTGTTTTTGGCAGGGTCTAATTCCCAAGGGCTGCAGACCTCTATGGTGTCTTATCAGTAACGGCAGACTGGGCTTCTGATCTGCAGGCACATCAAGGTGGTGGATGGACTTCAAGCAATACATCCTGACCTCTGAGGCAGCTAGGTCAGAGTTTTATCGAGCTAAAAGTTTATTCATTTTTTTTCTCCATTCAACCCCAAAGCTGCTTATATCTGAACCAGACCCATCTCACGGATGTGATTTCACCTCTAATCTTCAAAAAATGTGCGAAAGAAAGAGTGAAGCATTGAGGAATCGCTTGGTTGAGTAATACATGTGATGTTTTATGACTGTTTGGATGTTTGTGTAGCTTTCCCATCATTTTTTTTCCTCTAGATTAAAGTTGCCACTTTGCTTTTTGCTTAAACGAAACTGGGAGGATGGTGGCCATTTTAAAATTCCATAAACATACATAATCACTTCAGGAGAGGGTTTCCATGTGGGACTTGAACCATGATACAAAGCGGGGAGGATCTCCCCTCAGCTCTCATCTTTATCAAATACACACACACACGAGTAAACATGACCGGATAAACATTACTGAGAACCTGAGGTCATGGAGATAGAACATCAGCAAACATATTACCTGTCAGGGTAGTGCGAGCTTAGCCGCACCTCTCATCATAGCAGGAAACACAGTAGAGGTGGATTTATTCAAATACTAAAAGAGACTTAAATCTAATATTTTGTGGTCAAAAGGACTCCTCAAAACAGAAATAAGGATTTCAGAAAACAGAACAAAAATGTTTTTGGAGGAATAGAGATGCACACCAGCTGCACAAAAGGCACATTTTAAATTTTATTTATTTATTGCTTTTTCAAGGAGAAAATGAAAATGCAAGAAATGTAGCAAAATGGAAGAGATTGCTCAAGGACGAGTAACAACGTCAATTATTTCAGAAAACCTCAAAGAAGATAAAATGACTTAACCATGATAATTACCCCCACACACCCAAAAAGCAAAAAAAAGTGCAATTTAAAGCATTTTTAATGAAAAAGCATTGAAAAGTAACATTTTTTCATTTATTTCTTTAGATTTTTATTGTGTTTTATGAAATATGTTTACTAAAGGATTCTGTTTTGGGTTTAATTTGTTTTTCTTTTTTTCACTTCAGTTTTTTTTGGTTGTATTTTCCCGAATGTAGTTTTATTTTGCACTTCTAGCCCACTTTGTACTTTACTTTAATGGTTCTCTACTAATTCTCTCCAGTGGAATTTATTTTCATTCGTATGTGACTGAAAATAATTGTTTTATGGATAAAACATAAAATAAATATTCTATATTTCATTAGTGGTGATTAAGAGTTTTATTTATTTTGCAAAAACACTTTTTCTAGTTAAAAATTTATTTAAGATTGCAAAAAGCATCCAATCAAATTTAGTTTTGCTCAGATGGCTCAACACACATTTACTTCCTGTAGTTAAGTTAATTCAATTTTTTCTAAAAGCCTACAATTTAGTATAGGATGTTATTTCATAGCTTTTAGCTCACTTGTAAAGAATTGCTAGAATGCACTCCTGTCGTAAGACCACTGGTCCAGACAAATATGCAGTAGATAAAGTCTCAGGTCACTGAATTCAGTTCTTTTTATCCTACACATGAGTAGGGCCTCATGGGAACGTTGCAGCTTTCACTCATGCCATAAAACCGTCAGAAATAATGCCCAGCTGAAGATATAACACGCAACATTACATACATGAGTCATGCTTTAAATCTCCTCTTTAAATGCCTTCCCATTTCACATGACAACAAGCTCGCAGCATTCCTTGCATTTTTTCATGTGTACTGGGGTTTATTTCCATGCCCTATCATTAGGAGAGGTCTACGTGATGACAACACAGACTTAGGCAGCTTTTCACTTTGATGTGGTCTGTAAATATTTCCCCTGACGTTGAGCTTTCACGATGAAGGCTGACTTTTGCTAAGCGACCCAACTCCTCATGGGAACGGGCTGCTAATGGTTTTTCAACGTTTAGTGACTTCTTGATTTAAAAAGTCAGACAATTTAGTTGATGAGTTGTCTGATAGGTGTTGGTTACTGAGGCTGTTTGTGCTTTGAACTTTTCCTGTTTCTTTAGAACATGCGTTATATTTTATTGCAGCAGAACTTCCAGCTTCTTTCTTTTAACCCACCCCCAAGGGACCAGTTGTGAGAGAACCATGGTTGCAACCATTTGGCCTTGGCAATTGGTGTTTGGGCCAGGAGTGACTACTTTCCTTCAGCGCTACCTCAGAGGAAGTAGCCTATTACGAGAGCACTACGGTTGCAACCATTTGGCTTAGGCTATTCATGTGGGTGCCAGAAGTGACTATAACTTTGGAAACTTGGCTAATGGCACTTTAGCTTTCATTCGATTGGCGCTCCAAGACTAAACAGATGGGCTTGAGGCACCATTGTTAACTTGTAACATGGGTGATTTGTCATGGTGATTGAGTCTAAATTAATCATATTAGTGATAAGAAATGATGGACTAATCTTATTTTTTAGTCATTTTTTAAATATCTATAGACACAAATTGGAAAATTCCACACCGTGCTGTGAGACATCGATTTGCTGGTGAGCTTCGGTGACAGCCTCATTTGCCTAATGGTCACTGAAGGCGCCCTTGACTCAGCTGGACACTTGGGCCTTTGCCTTGATCTGCTGGCATCAGGTCGAGCTGCTGGTGATAACTGCCTTTTGAGTGGCAGTCTCAGATGTGCTATAAGTGCTTCAGAAGCAGCAGTGGGAGTATAGCACAACGGGAGGAGACAAAACAACTGCACTTACTGTATTTAGAGCAGAAGCTTGTGTGCCTGAACATCTGGCCTGTTGAGACTTTGCTGTCAAGGCCACAGGTTAAAAAAAGCCCATGGAGCGATAACGGGCGTACTTTAAGTCTAGTCAGGCCTCAGAGGCAGTTCATGGAGAGGTCAGAATTAGTCAAACCATTGCTCCAGGCAAATTATTAAGTGAGTCATAGCGAGTATTTAAAAAAAAGAGACAAGAAAAAGTGAAAATTCATGGAGGATTGCAGAGTCCTCAAGCTCTTAATCCTGATAGTTTTGTTTTGTTATGATGAGATAATGTGGGTGGTTTGAAACGTATCCTGGGAAAAGTGATCTATGTAGGCCAAAGCCAGCAGGTTAACAGAGTTGATTAAATAATAAAATGACAAAGACAACTGAAGGCTGGAGCTAAGATAAGAATTAGCAGAATTAACAGTAGAATCGCTGAATTCAGGTTTTGGTTACATTCAGGGTTGATTTTCGCAGCATTCATATGAAAAGGGAAATAATTTCCCACAACACAAGAATCACAAAGTCACCCTGATTAACTTGTGGTCTTCAGAAATAAAACTGATCAATTACAATATGTGGTTTTTCTTGAAAAAACAAAGCCAAATTTCTTAAGATAATGACATTAAAATAATCACACAAATACACATTTATAGTTTCAAAATCTCAGTAAATAATTGGACATTCTGAACTTCCATTAAAATGACTTTTTATCATAAATCAGTGATTTTATAACTGTATCCATCCATGATACTTAGGCGGTAACTTCACAATGTTCGTTCACATAGGTAAGTGTAGGAACATGGGCAGATCATTGCAGTGTGGACTACAAAGAGCCTTCGCAGCGGCATCATTGCTGCTGATGAAACTGTAATCCTTCTGTCCATCTTGTGTAATTGAGATCGCAAGATACTTAAACTCTTCCGCTTGAGGCGGTGATTCATTCCAGACCAGGAGGAAGTGTTTGTGAATCATTTCCTTACACTTAAAAACTGTTATTGTAAAATTGAGTGGTAAATACATTTTTGTGGAATACTTCAATATCACAGCTATGGGTTGTGTTATAGTGCAATTTTAAAGAAAGCTATCCTGAAATTTGGCTTGTTAGCTTTTGTGTCATTCCCCAAACAAGCATGTAAACAGGACGTTTTCTTATGATATGCTTGATTAGATCTGTGTTTAGTTTGTTCATCATGGAAGGATGGGTATGAAGTTTTTAAGGTCCTGAAGGTTTGAAGCATATTAAACTTAAAGGTATTAATCCAGGTAGAAGTTAAAAGGAGATGTTAGAAAGAAACAAAAATGGAAAAAGGTGGTAAAGATACAAAAAAACAAAACAAAAAAACAAATAAAAACATTAGAAGTCTGCAAGTTAATAGGTATTTGGAGTGGACCCGGAAGATTTTCCACAGTCGCATAAACCCAATGGACATTTTCATCTGAGAACTGCGAGGTTTGGACTTTTTAAAGTCTTTGTACTCAGTATGGGCTTGTAAATTGATTGGAGACCGAGGCCATTACTGAGGCTGCTGTTTTCAGCTACATTACACCGTCAGAGATAAGGTTTCAGAAAGTTGTTCTTCAGAAACGCGTGTAATAATGTAGTGCGTCACCACAATCATCCCATTTCCACAAGGACTAAAATGTATTTACCACTGTATCTCAACGGGGTTCAAATATCTGCAGCTAGCATTTGTTTTTCCTCTTCCTGTTGATTTTTTTGGAAAGGAATGAAGAAACTGAGGTTTCTCACTGAAGGGGATTTGTTTTTTTGACTAATTAGAGAGCTGACAAGAAAAGTGGAGCATGTGTGGAAGCTTCAGTCGCTGTAAATGTAAAACTAATGTATACTCTGTGACACAGAAATGAATGGGTTGCATTTACAGCTATGTTTCATTCTCCTAGTCTGGGATTCCTGGCTGAAGGGAATCCCCATTATTCAATCTTGCTTCATAAGCATATGACCAGAAATCAATGGAGAGCATCTGTCCCTCTGAGATAACCATTTACCCAGGAGATCTATCACGAGCTGTCAAGCAAACATCTAATTAATTAGTCTTCAACCTGGACCGCACTGATCTGACAGCATCAAGTCACAACTGGCCCGGTGTGAGAAAACGCAGATGTTTGAAGTACGGTGGCCTATTTCTTACATTAACATCCCCCTACCCCCCCATCGGCTATATGTAGTCAGACCACTATGAGGCAAATCATTAGAGCAAAGCCAAGAAATCCTAACATCTGTTTTTTCCATTCTACTCTCAGTCTTAGCTCATTTCTGTAACTCAGTAGCACAGGTTTAGTGAGTTTGGGCTATTCCCAGCTGACATTACACAGCTGGGCTCGCTTTTGGGCCAGCGGTTAGAAGTTACCCAGAGGTGCTTCTGGATTTACACAGAGAAAGAGAAAGAGAGAGAGACCAAACTGATAAATCTCACCTTCTGAAAAGTGAAAAGACTGGATGCCGAGTCTGAAATTTTGCAGCATCTTCTGCACATATTTGGTACAGACTATCATTTGGCTGATTTAAGTCTAAGTAAACCTTTTCTCCCTTCTTGCAGGAGTACATGGACGCCAACAAATGTATCAACGAGCTTCTGAAACAGCTCGAGGAAGAGCGGCGAAATGTCAGAAGGTAAGAGGCTTCACAAGATATTTGGGCAGATGTTTTATTGCCTGATGATATCAGCAGCTGTCTGTAATTCATTCCCAGGCCGAGGCAGCAGAACAATGTTATTTGGCACTGAGAAAGAGACAAGCTTTGTACACTGTTCTTGAATAATGTTTTTTGTGTTGGAAACACACTGAAAGTGGCAGACAAAAGAGAAACTCTGAGCCCAGTATGGGGTTGACTGGGGACATTTCTCATGGAGGTCCTTTGGAGCAGATTTGTCCAGACAATGGGAGTAAAGAGCTTATGGAGATGCCACTCTAATGACCTTGTCCCCTCTATGCTCCTATCATCCAAAGCTTTCTAATGACGCACTGCTCCCATAGAAGAAAGAGACAATTTTTTAAACTTC
Organism: Pseudomugil tenellus; assembly: GCA_037177515.1. Taxonomy (NCBI): domain Eukaryota; kingdom Metazoa; phylum Chordata; class Actinopteri; order Atheriniformes; family Pseudomugilidae; genus Pseudomugil; species Pseudomugil tenellus. The sequence goes on along the minus strand of JBAMHX010000027.1, from coordinate 6,248,369 downwards.
AACCTCTTTTGTACAAATCCCTCTCCATATCAATGGAGCTGTATCCCCCCCAGCTCAAAGTAATTTTCCCCCTGAGTGAGCAGAGAGGGTCTGGGGTTGGACAGAAGGGGATAGAGGTCTCTGAGTGGGTGGCAAGGGGGAAATGAATGACCACTGACCATCCCTTTTACTAGCCCAAGGCTGCCCCTTAGTAAGGGAAATGGTGTGTAAAGGAATGACCCTTAAGTCATCCCCACCCCTCTTTATTAGATACCTTCTGTGACAGCCATAGTGACCTAATAGCCACTTAGACTGACCAGAATGTCTTGGTATGAACTGATCTGTGGCCAAATGCTTTGAGCCATGAACTTGTACCAGCTCCAAGTGATCAGGGTGGTTGTTTAAGCCAAAGCTGCAGACTTCGTGTCTGGTAAAAAGCTGATCTAAGATATGACCTATCAACAGAGATGATGTTTTTGTGTTTAATGTATAAGTGATGTAAAGTGAAATGTTTCTTCTATCTTTGTACTCTATTCAAACTGATGCTACCTGGTTATTCTTTGGTACAATTTATGTCTTGATGTATTTTTACTTCGAATTTTCACATTCACTATTTGGTTGGGTTTAGGTTTTAAAGCCCTTCATTCACAGATAGATCCAGGTCGAGTCAGAGGTGGGTAAGGACATATCTTTTTTTTTATGTTTCCACACATGAAAACTGGGACAGGTACCCAGATATCCAACTTGTTCTACTTTTTTGTTACTCCTCCATTGGGGTATCAAAAGGATTTAACCTGAAAGAGTAAAGCTTGACAAACTGAAATCTGTTAATAACAACGAAAACACACTTTCTGTTCAGGCTTACATTTTTAAAAATCAGCAAACGCACCTTATTTAGTACAACAGATTTTATTTTTTTTTTCATTCTCCATTAAAAATGTTATCAGTAAGAACTGCTATATGGGAGAGGAAAGAACACAAGCTGCTGGATGATTGCCATTCTCCTCCTGTGTATCAGAATCATGGTTTGGTTATGCTTTAAGGAAGGAGTTGTACAGTGATGACATCATGCTATTACATAGCTGAGGCATCTATCATTAACTGACTGATACTCCATCTCTTAGGTAAGGTTACGGTTGGCTGTGGGAACTCAGCAAGATTATAGTTTACAGACCTTATTCACACCTTACCTGTCCTGTTCCAACCCGCACTCTTTGGTGGAAATAAAACATAAAATTTTCTTCTTTCTATGGAAACAAGAATATTTGGTTTAAAAGCAATTTCTTGTAGAGATTGCCTTAAAAGAAAAGGTCATTTAACCATCAAACATAAATCTTACTTTATTGAAGTTGTATATAAGTTAAGGGCAAAAATGTCATGCGTACAAAAGACTACTGTAGAAAAAAGTACAGCTATATGAAAACTTAAATTAGCTCTCTGGTCCACGGTCTTGGTGATATTGGGTTTTGTGCACACAAAGTCTGTTGCTAGTTGGTCTATATATAATGCTTTCTATCTGTTTTTTGGAATCCTTTCATGGATGTCAACACAATGCACTGACTATTTTAAATTGGGAGCAAACAGGTTTTTGGGCAACTCTCATTACGGGGTATAAGGGCTGGTAGTGGAATAAGTCAACAATGCACTGGCATGTGATGTATTGGAAGCGAGACTGAGCTTGTTTGTCTGGAAGGAAGTGCCATTTACAAAGATCCTTTTGTTTAGCACAAGGTAGTGACAGATACCCCTGCAAGGAGTTCTACACATCTGAGATCTAATCATCTCAATGTGTAAACAAACCAATTCATATGGCTTTGAAAATTTTAGATCTTTGAAGTATAATTATGACAAAAGAAAAAAAACCCACCACCAAGCAAGATTTGTACCCGTTTTTTCTTCTGGAGTTGTTTGATTCACAGTGACGACAAGAACGATTGACATCACAAAGGCTTTTGTTCAGCTAAAACACAGACCTCGAGTTAAAAAAAAAGAAAAAGAACGACTCCTTCCCCTTATTAAGCAGCATCTCACGGCTCTGTAGATGTCTCCCTTCACCCCTAAGAATACGAAGCCCATCAATCCATCAAGAATTGAAAGGCAAGCTCTCACATTCCTTTAGTTCCATGCATCCTTTCTTCATGACCCACTGACCTACTGCATTCATGTCTCTCATTGTGCCATATTATTGGGCAGCTTCACATTGGTGCAGAACACATATAGGACAATTATGACTTGCTGTAGTTGAAGAAACTAAGACACTCCAATGCGTTGCTAAATAGGCTACTTTCTGAGCCAACTTTCCAGTCTACAGGTGGTCAGTGACTTCAAATGAAAATTGACAGATATTTGATTATATGAATCAAATCAAAGCTTGTTTTCGATGCATCAAAAACATCTGCTGCACGCTCACCCCTGCATGCACCATCTCTTGCATTCAGTCGCGGCATCATTGCTCGATCAAGCACAAAACCCCAGTGGGACACTGGCCAGGCTTTCCTGCTCGCTCTATTCAGTGTGACCACGTCCTTGACAGACGGAAACAAAAGCTCCACAGCACAGTGTCAACATCACATGGAGCAAATCCAAATTTGGCCACATCAGATGCGACGTACAGTCGGATGCTGACCCAAGGTTTCCAGTTATTCATCATTTGTTTGTAGTGTGGTCTCATTAAATATGATGAAATGTCTTTTTCATTGGCTCTCATCAGCCTCGAAATGCTGCTGACGCACAATCCTGTTTGAGTATATTAGATGTATTCAGGAAAATGAAGTTTATGAGAGACTTTTGCTGAGTGACAGATATGTGTGGAGGAACATATGGATGCTCCGCAGCGCTAAAAGGCATGACGGGCGGGGATGAGCTAGCGTGACCTCTTTCTGGCAAGCTGCTGCGTCAAGGCACCGTGACTGCGTAATCTTCCCAGTGGATTAAAACAATGCAGATTAGAAATTTTTCTATCTCTGCTTTCCTGCTTTTGATTTCCCACTGTTCTGAGCTTTTCTTTGTTTTTTCTGTGTTTACATAGATCTTTGTTTGACTTTGCTTTCTTTTTTTTCTTCTTTTAGTGGGTCACATACGCCATAGTTGGCTATCTGGTCACATAGCCCAAAGCTAGCTTCACCTACCATATTCTCCGTACTGGAGCAGATGGTGGTCATCTGTGATGCTTTCCACACCTTTGAGGGCAGAGAGAGACAAAAAGGTGTTAGAGAGAGGATGCGTAAGGGGCGGACTCAACTGGAGGTGCACAGGGCTTAGGACAGGTTGCGTAAAAGCAGAAGGCTGCAGCTGTAGCTCAAGCTGATGGGATGTAAGCAACGACATCTGCTGATCAATAATCTATTTGTATTGTTCGTGGTGGCTACAAAGATAGACTTATAAAGCGGAGGTCAGATCAGCTGCACTATTAGAGGTAATTGGACTTGCTTTAAGTAAATGAATTTGCCTGTGGGTAGTACTGAAAAATGGACATGTCTTGTCCCTTAACAGATCAACATTGTGGCCCGTTTGTCCTCGCTTGATGAAGGACGGATATTTCAGATTGCAGTTTTGAAAGCCACAATTGGGAGGACTAATGAGATATGTTGGATTGAAAATGGTCTTTTGCATTTCTTTTAGCCATTCTCCTTACTTGTGTAGCTGTGGGCTCCAACTTCCTAAAAAATGTTTTCAGATGTTCAGAGTTTTTCAGACCCCCTCATCATTTTAATCAACAGAAAAACAGCAGCAGTTGAAGACTTAAAATGAATGAGTTAGTATATGCCCACAGGAGAATAAAAGACCACAGGAGTGCAGTGCTGGGAAACAGCTTTACCAATCTGGACCATGCTGATGTTACTACAAGGCATATCTAGCCTCAAAGACGCCTGTGTGCTGCCGGCGGTCTGAGCCAGATGAAAGGCTGTAATCCTCAGCTGAAGTATGCAGCCAGGCCTGTTCCGTCGATGAAGAGGTGGATAGGGTTCAGCCTCCCGCAAACCTTTCAACGCCCCTGAGGATCTGCCGTCTCGCTTCGGCAAGAGCCATGCATTTTACAACTTTAATTGGATAACTTGGCCAGTCTAATGCAATAATTTGATCAAGCTAAGCCCGAAAGAGATCTAATACACTCTCGAAGTGTATTTGTCTGCCCTCTGAAGTGAATGACTGAGTTTAATCCATCTATTAGGGGTCACTTTATGGCCGCAAAGTCAAGACTCCAAAATATCTTAAAGGAGCAGTTTGTGGGTAAATAGAGACATCGGAACCTTGAACCACTGGTGGAATTTCTTTCCCCCAATCTTTAGTTTTTTCTTTTCTAATAAAAAAAAACTTGATTAAAGCTTGTGGGAACATACTATGAGTCTAAAACATGAGGTAATCATCTCCTAAGCACTCCTCTCTCATTGCTGCTACCTCTAATTTTCAACATCTGTGTATTCTAATGTTTGCAGGACTTGACGTGGTTGGTGCATCTTGTTGATCTTTAACATATTTGACAGTGAGGAGTTTAGTGCAAAGCTGTCGATGAACTCCCTGAAGCAATTAGTGGAGGTGTCGATGTGGGTGCCCTGTGACACTACAGTAAGTGCTTGCTGGCGGATATATGCGAGGATTCGCAAACTGTCTCTCGTTCCTTAAGCCTCCCCCCTGCAATCTTGTAAATGCCAAACGCTGCAGCTGTGATTCATGTTGAGATCCCGACGCAGTGGAAGTGCATGTGTTGGTTTTATGTAGCTTATGAGAGGAAGAGGTTAATCGAATGGTTTAATAAAGCCTTTTACTGATGCTCCCTCAAGGTCATTTTCATAGCTTAAGCAGACTGCTTCTTCCTCCTACACACACCATTCAATAAAAACCTTTATCTTTATATTTCTTTATTTATTTTTAAAAAAGGCGTATTTACCTTTAGTAACACATAATATATAGGCTTTCCACATGGCCAATAAAAGAGCCCACAACCTTTACTGAACCTTTACTAAAGCAAACAAAGTCAATCTGTTAAAAATCAGTAAAAAGGTTTTTCAGATGCTTGCCATTGAATATTACTCTCCAGTGAGTATCTCCATCCAATTCAACATCTATTTTATCATGCACACTTTGATATTACCAGGTTGGACCCCTTATTGCCTTCAGAACTGCCTTAATTCCTGTGTTTCCATTACACCGAAAATTGTGCAAAACCTAAATATTCGAATTTAAAAAAGTGAAAAAGGAAACACCTACATTAGAAGAAGAAGCTGAACATTCTTATGTGATTTTTCCACTAAATTTTGACCTTTGTGTCTGAATGTGGAGCACCAATAGAGACTAACTGGACCAGGCAACATTTTCCATTTTCTATTGTCCAGTTTTGGTCAGTATATGGGAATTGCGGCCTCAGTTTCCTGTTCTTGGCTGACAGAAGGTCATTGGTTAGACATGTTGTGCGGTCAAATACCTAGACTGTATGCAGTGATTATTGTTCTCTCATCTCCAACCAGTGTGACCATTCTCCTCTCACCTCTGACATCAACAAAGCATTTTGGTCCAGACAGTAGCTGCTCACTTGATATTTTCTCTTTTTCAGATAAATCTCCATAGAGATTGTGTGGTTGTGTGTGAAAATCCTCCAAAAATTTTCAGCTTGTGAAATACTCAAACCAGACCGTCTGATAACCAAAACAATGTTGTGTTCAAAGTCGCTTAAATCCTATCTCTTCCCCATTCTGATGCTCAGTTTGAACTTCAGTAAATAGTCTTGATCGTGTCTACATGACTTAATGCAATGAGGTGCTCCCATGTGATTGGCTGATTAGATATTTGTGTTATCCTGTGAATTGAACAGATGGACCTGTTGCAACTTGGTACACAAGAGAGTCATGAGCATGTTGTCTCGCTGAGCCAAAGATGAAGATTTGTAATTTCATGTTGTAAAAAGGAATACAAGTCTTGTATTGGGGTTTTCATTAAATATCTTTGGGAATGTGGTGGTTTCACTACATGCATATGCTTTGTTTTAGATGACTTTTGACATAACGTTGGCTTAGAGACAGAACAGTGCAGTTTGTTTTTCTGGAGGCAATTAGCTGTGTTTAAGAATTGTTTCTCTTTCAGCGGGGTCTTACTTAATGCCTCATTGCAGCTGTTGCCTTTCCCAGATTGAGTTCTCATTTGATGCTGTAGAACTGGTGGAAAAAATAACTTTAATCATGTATTGGTTTAGACAATAAAACTTTTCATCTGTCTGGTTTCAGACAGAAAATTATCAGTGAAATGAATAGATTTTATAATCAAGATCAGGCTTGGAACGAGTGGGGGGTATTAGTCCCTCTGTTAACGTTGGTGTATGCAGTTATTTTGACTAATATGTTGGTGGTAAAAGAAAACTCGGTCTGAGATAAAATAGCTTAAATCCAGACTGTGTGGTTTTGTTGTTGATAGATGCTTTGTGGTTATGGCAGTTGGATGTCACAGTGGTTGCATCCACGCTATTCGCCCCCCCAACTCAGCTAACGGCTCATCGGAAAAACATCCCCTCATCTCCTTGAGGAAACAGGAAGGGGTGATAATGTGTGAAAGAAATAACACGGTTGTCATATATGTGAGCGTTATGTGAGGCTGTGAAAGTATGGTGGCCCTGAGGGTGGTTCTTGACCTTTTTTCTTTTAAGAAAATACACAAAAAACTGCTTTATTCAATAATATTTTTCATTGTTACTTGATCTTTGCAAAAATGTTATCAGTCTCATCATTCTTTGTGGTATTTTTTGTTTTCTGTGATGTTGATGGGTTCTTTTTCAATGTTCTTCTGAAAAGTTCTATTGTTTTATACATCTTTATGTTTTCTGATTAAATTCATCAAATTTTTAAACTCTTTTGTTGTTTTTTTTTCTACCTCTGGACCTCCGTAATATTGTTTTGAGCCATTGCATTCAGTGTTTCTTCATATAAATAAACACTTCTGTATGATATTTTATTTTTAAACCAGCTTTTTATAATGAGAGATTCATATAAACCACTAACATTCCCCCACAACCGCCCCCTTTTGTTAAACGTAATCACTCCAGGAATTAAATTTAGCAGATTTGTGTCAGTTTAATTAAAGATTAACACTATCAGTTCTTAATCCTGCTCGTTCCAGCCTTGATGACTTGAAGCATTTCCCGAGATCCATATGTGGAAGGAAAACGTCTCACTGGACCACCACCATCCCCTGCATCGTTCCGCCCCCATCACCCTGCCTAATGAAACATGACAGAAGTGCATTATCGTTTTCATTGTACTACACAGTTCATCTTGCCAAAAAGAAGTTAAATGACACACATTCAGACACACACTAACGCACATTCTCATGGTCTCTGGAGGGGCTCTTCCAGCCATCATGTGATCTGCATCAGTCTGGATGTTTTTGAGCAGACTTGTGTTGAGTAAACAAACATGCTGCCTCTCCAGAGTTTGGCATTTCCTTTACATGTCTCGATGCAGAACCTCCCCCCCCCCACCTCACACACTCCTACCCCTCCTTTCTCTACAAGAGAATAACCATGTTGACAGTTAAATATCTGCTGGATGGATGGAAACCACCCACGCTACCTCTGTTTTCAGATGACGTTACTTTTTATATCAGACTTTTCTAAGAAACATGTCTGGGCTCAGTCATGATTAGGGTGCCCCTCCAACACACACACACACCCCACCCTACCCCGCCCCCTGCTCCTGTGTGGTTAATGTCTGACTCAGAACACACACCTTGAGAGAGAAATCGACTGGTGTGGTAATGAGCTCAAATGACACGTGCTGGCCTCCCCGGCAGCTTCTGGTCACTCATCTGTAATCAAGCTGCAGGAGATTAATGTCATGGTGGGAAGCAATGGCGGATGGCTGAAGCTCTGCACTCAAAGGATGTTTATATATTTTTACACATTTCTGAGATGTTCAGGATGGTGTTGGAGATTTTACATGCAGGCAGCTTATTAAATATGTCAAATTGCAATAAAATTAAAGTGCCCAACCAAGTACGACATGCCGATATTGATTCTATCATCCAGGGTACTAGAAGCGAAGGTATCACTATGTTAAATTTTCTGCATTGGACCGGACATTTGGAGCACTTGTGGGTGGTAATGTTACAACAGATGTGAATAAAATCATATGGGTTCATTTTGTCAATTTCAAAAATAAAGCCTAAATATGCTTTACAGAAAATAAAAACAAGCTGGATTAAACTCCATTTGGATGCATTTTATCCACACAAATACTGAACAGTCTCATAAGTCTTTTTGTTTTGTTTTTTTATACACATTGTCTACATTCTCCGGCTTTGGAGACAATGCAACTTTATTGAGAAATAACATGTATTTTTAAACCTGAAATTGTAGGTGAAGAGGTGGAAGCCTGAAAACTGAAGGTTCTGCCTAGTATTCTACTTTTAGAAACTCTTGGGATCACAAATAATCTTACCTTCTGAGTGAAAGCTCTGCTGGGAACTTATAAGACTGAGGTCTTGAACATACTGCGGGGTCTAGTCAAAAAGTTATATTCTGGATTGGACAGGGAGTTAATGAAGAGCAGAGGCTCCTTTGTGGCATTGGCTTCTTCTCTTCATTCAAATCAGTAAAAATGATTTTTCTCCACCAGCTGACATGGTTGGTATTTTACCGGCAGGCAGGTCTGGTTACTTCTGCAAAAACTGTTTGTAATGTTTCCCAACGTTTTTCTCCAACTTTGAACTTCTTTGAAAACATGCAGCTAGCTGACAAATTCACATCACCGCATAGGGACTTGGCTAAAACGCTAGCATTCAACATCTTTTGCACCAGCAGTTTTGTTGATTTCAGTTTTGTTCTCATCATTATAAGTTTTCTGGTAAAAGATAGTCTTTGACCAGACTTGCCAAATACAGTTAATATAAAATGACATGATTTGTTCTCCTAATTGAGGAATTCTACATTGTCGAATTTTTATTTTTAAATGTTTCCTTTTCCGCTGCACATACACTACCACAACAACTAGCATCTCTGTAGCCCAGACTGGTCTCCAGTGTGGTTTGAAGGTGCTGACACTGACACGTTTCTTTTTTTTTTTTTTTTTTTTTGCGTGGACAAATGCATGCTCCGCACAGCCACAATCAACATCCCTTTACCTCGGACCACCCTGCACCCCATTACAAATCTATATCGACCCACCGGCCCTCCAGCCGCTGTCCCAGCTCCGTCCTGTCTCTTTTCCTGAATCCCCCTCCTCTTTATGGAATGCTAGCATGTGTGTGTGTGTGACAGTGGTGGAGCCAGGCTGGCTGTGTGGGCGGCTGTGTGTTTCCAAACAGTGGAATCTGTCACTGACACCCCTGGCAGGGCAATAAGCAGCGCCTTAATGAGCTCAGCAGATCACTCAGCACACACAGCGACCCACACACACAGTTTTATGTACACGCAGTCATGAATTTTACAAATACGGAAACACACATAATAGATGCAGGAGAATATACATAAATAATCAAGAGGACATTTTGTCTGCGCACCTAAATGTTGGCTAAACATAACCATAACTTGCACATTAATGCTAACACATCAAATGCTAACACAGTTTAGCATCATATGCGTGCACAAACCCATTCATTATGTTTACATTTAAAGATGCAAACCCGTTCTCATGCTTTTAAACACACTTGTTACGGATATAAACTAGCAGGAAATGTAAATAAACAAATTTTGTTTCTGTAATGCTAATGCTAATGCTAATTAACGATGCTAATTTCAGCTGTAGTTGCAGGCAGAAACCATCACTCAGCAAGTCACCACTCACTCTTGATCAAATTAGACTGAAACACCGGTTTCAATATTTCTTGATTATGATGCATTTGTATGTGTTAGTGCTGACTCAGTCCTCCCATTTGTCTCTTACCCAAACGGGACAATGGTGTCTAATTGGTGACCACCTGCTCTTCAAATCAAATCACGTTCGCCCCATATTCAGATTCTCTCGACCAAACAGCTGTGCATATGAGAAATACGATTACCCCTCTGTGTGACAGTGTGCTTATATTTGCAATAAGCAGGCATCGTAAATCTTTTTCAGTTAAATGATGACAAATGGAAACGTTGCTGCCGGCTTTTGAGTGACATCTGATAACAGGAAGTGACAGGACGTGTCAGTTTTGCTTGACAGCAAAAGATATCATCTCAACTCTTTCCTGTAAGTTTACTTCTACCCTCTACCGCTTTGGTGTGCTTTCACTGTCTGCCGCCAAATAGTTTTCTCACATGGTTAGTGTCATTGTTCATTTAGGACATCAGTGACAGTGAATATGGGCCAAAAGTGCCAGTGATGGCCCCAGCTCTAAGTCAGCCATGTCCTTTCTTTACCCTCTTTAACCGAACGCTCCTGTCATCGAAACCCTTTTAATTCCTCCTTTCACCCGTCCGGTGCCCGCCCCCTCTCACTCTTGGTCCTATTGGGGAAGAGACAATAGAGGATGCCCCTCACCCCTGCTTTATTTCTTACTTCCCTGCTTTCTCACCCCCCCCTCACCCTCCGCCTATCCATGTCCCTTGGCCCTTGTACGAGCCCTGCCTGGTTGAGGCTGTAGGCTCGAGGCTGCAGTTTGTCACAGCCATTCAGCTGAGACTGATTTTGATTGCGGCAGATGGGCTGGAGCAACTCAGCCCAGGCAGACCCCAACACTTCTCCTTTTCTTTTCCAGTCTGCTTTCCTTCTCCAGCCTTTGCTCTCTTGATCTCAATCTCTTCCTCGGTTGTCCCTATCTGTCCCTTGTCAGTGCCTCCTCTTTGTGTTGTTGTTTCGGTATTTTTAGAACAAGTTACTTGTCAGACCATTTAACACCCTCAACGGCAACTGTGTGACATGTGAATCAGAAAAAGCATGTTTGACCCATACCAAGCAACACCTTATATACAACCCTAATTTTTTTTATATGCACATCTTTTTAAATGACCTGGAAAGGTTGTTTTTTTTTCTCGTAATCAGAGAATGGGCCAGAAAAAAAATAGTTTCAGATAAGTAAATGCTGTTTTTTTTGCCTGTTTATCCAACAAAACACACGTTTGTACACAGCTCATGTCACTACATTTTAGAAGTTTAGAAAATCGAAACTATCAGTCAAAATCAATGTTAAAGCAAAGCAGCCTTGACGATATAGGTCAGTTTGGCACACTGGGGTGTGTTGTTTGCAAATATGTTTAACTTGTACGGTTAAAAAACACACATTTATTTACCTAAACTTGATATTTCGTATTCATTGTTGCAGTCTTGTCAGAGAGCGATCACCACCTCAGAGGGGAGTTAAGTTGATTTAGATATAAACCGTAGACATCAGATGACAGAATGACGACGACTTTCCTGATGATGACTTGTTAGCATAGTACGACAAAAATCAAAGCAGTTCCTGAAAATCTATATTTTTAAGTTGATGACCATTCAATGTTTAAAACTATGATCTCATCCAAATTATTTTGGATAGCTAAATAAAATAATACTGTGTTTGGCTGTTTTGTTGGCTCATGTATTTAGTGTTTCAAAATGAATGTGTTCATATGTTGCAATATAAAAGTAGCCACTAGGGGTAGTACAGGGACTAATATCATCTGGTGGTCCACAGTGTTTAAAATAATTGAAATTTCAAAAACTACTGATTGTGTACCTTTTTAGGGCCATCATACCTTCTACAAGTCACACTAACCTTCTCTTATCGCAATATTTTTTTTTTTTTTTACCCCTTTCAAACTTGGCAACTCGGTCTGGTGAAAGATCTTTGATACACCTCCTACTGGAATCTTCTATCAAGCAAGTCTGTAAATAATCAGCCTCTAATGATATTCGCAAGTTAAATGTCCAGAATGTTACCTCTCCAGTTGTGCAACCCATGTAGGTACTTGGAAGGGTAGACTTAGTAATGTGTTTTTTTAAACTGCTGGCAGATGCTTATCAGTCCATCTTAAATTCTGCCATTTGCATTTATTGATGGATTTCAAGCAGTTAGTTTTGTAGGTTATGTTGTGATTCCTGAAATGAGACTAACTTTAAGCCATCTTCTTTCACTGGATTCAAGGATACAAGAGCATCTTTCCTCTACCAAAAACACTAAACGCGTAGTCACATTTAGCACATTATGTTAATGATTTTAAAAGAAATTTCTTCACATGATGTGTGTATAAACATGAGTTTCACATGTTCAGTTCAAGTAACTTATCATCCTCTTTAAATAAAAAGTATTTATTTCTTCTTCTGATATCTTCAAATGTCCCTTTTGTCTCCCTATTTTTTGCTTTTCCTTCTCCTATGAAAAAAGCCCACCTAGTGGAACATCACAAACCGGGTGCTTTTTGCCTCCCCTTGTTTGAGAGACTCCCCCCTACCCCCTAAAAAACTCCACCTTCTCTTCAAAAACCCCCACCCCAACCTCGCTTCTCCTCCCCTGAGGAAAAAGCCACCTTCAGAGGAGCAGCGGAGCACATGTTAAACGTCCTGTAAGCCTGGAGAGGAGGGACGCAGTCAGAGACAGAATGACAGGGAATGAGATAGAAACAGAGGCAGACTGAGCAGAGAGAAAATTCACAGGAAAGATAAAGCCAGGAGGCTGGATGGGCGGGTGGTGGTGGTGGTGGGGGGGACGGCACGCAAACACTGCAAAGAGAAGCCTCGGAGCGTTTGTGTTAGTGAGAGAGAGCAGAGGTAGTGTGAATGTAGCGTGAGGGACGGAGTGGAGAGGAAAGCAGTGTGGGAGAGTCCGTGTATGTTGCCAGATCGAGAGAGACAGTCAGGGCAGAGGACAGAAGCAACGTTTGAGAGGAGAGAGTTTGAGAGGCTTACAACCCGGCAGTGCTGCTGCATTGTGGATGTAAACTTTATCATCTGCGGGATCGTGGGGTAGCAGCTGCAGAGTAGGAGGAAAGCGTGCTGGTGGATTACCATGCATGTCCTCTGAATGCACCAGGATGCTGCACATCCATCTGGGTAAGAAACAGATTGTCATTACTTTACGTAAAGAAAGAAAAAAAATACTTTTTTTTTTTTGTTTCTGTTTATATTTGTTATTTCCTTCCAGCAGGAAATGAAAGTGTTTCTCAAAGCTGCACTTTGCACACGTGCAGAGCATGATCTCTATTAGCCATTTAAAAAGGGGAATCGCGTGTCCTGTTGCTAGTGGCAACAGCTTGTGTCTGGGCAAAACTACTTTGTTTCTGATTAATAACAGAAGGAAACCCATTTTTTTCCAGCTAAACAATCAATCACTGCAAAGGATTTGTATCTGTAAGTATGAACATTTCTCTTCCATCTGCTCCTTTTCTTTCCCGTTCCCCCTCTCTCCCAAGGCAGATTAGGATTTCCAATCCATCCCACTAATCCCAAACTGAAATGCCTGGTGTTGGACTGGGTGTGGATACTGTTAGATGGTGGGGGGAATATGGATTACGAGGATGTGGCCACTCTGTTGTGGTTCACCTTCTTATGACTGTGTGGTAAAGGACTTCGGTGTTGCTGTCCATATGTCAGCGTCACCACAGTTCAGAGGTGTTCCCTCATAGTCAGCTGTATTTACCCTGGACTGACATAAGATGGGAGGCATACAACTAGCACAGCATACGATGCCAAGTATAAGATTCAGGACACTGGCTTGATATTTTTGGCTGGATTTGTTATCTCTAAAAACAGAGCTGCAAGGGAGTTTTGGAAATGAGAGCATGGGAGAGTATGGGAGGTATCATGACTCTAGCTGGTCTTGTTAACACACCATAGAGAAATGCCATTCTGTCTCTTTTTTAAACTATAGTTGAGTTTTTTTTAACCCTGGGAACTTGTGCTTTCCATCACGAGAGCAAAATCGAGTAACTGTCATGTAGTAAAGGCTCTTTATCAAAATACCAAGCAACCCATGTGAAGTACAGCAAATCTGCTTCCTGGTTTTTAACATAAAACATCAACTTGTCATAACCAATAAGGGAATTTTAGCCTTTATGTTACATTAAAGGGACATTTCCCTAAAACCTAAGATATGTATAAGTTTGGTAAACATGGGGAGAAGCATTTGCTTTTGCCATAAACTTTGCGATTTGTTTCTCACCTGGACAAAATGACCAATCGTGTCTTCTCAGATTTTAGACAAGGTCCCAAACAAACCTGAAAGTAAAGTATTCATTTTAATTTTGTGGATATCCATCATGTTTTTACATGTTTTCTCTCCTTAGCAAGTTTTACAAGTACTTCCTGTACTAAACTGCAACTTTTAGCAATGCTAGCTTTAGTGTTAGCTTCACACCACAAAGTCTACTTCTGTACTTCACACGTCAGTGGAGACATTTCTTTTGATTGTAACTCTTTTGTGGGATTTTCAAAGTGGTGCTTTTGATTAGCTTCCCAAACGAATGGAAACATGACTAATGTGAATATGACAAAAAAGAATACTGGAACCAGCTAAACTTAGCAGCTGAAGTTGTTCATTGCATGGCTTTCATCGTGAGATATATCAGGTGACTGTCATTTGACTTTGTAGAAATGTATAATCCCATCTATGTCTATTAGCAGACATGTTTTAAAGACATTTAAAGGATCTTTGAGGGAAAACTTCATTTAAATATCAACAAAAGAAGACTTTACACACCCTTGAGTAAATGTGGATAATGCGGGTTGGACAGGTTTAGGTGTAACTTCTCAATGAGCCTACCTTTAACTCATTTGACTGAGCTGTTCTATAAAAGAAAAAAAAGAAATATGGGCTGCTAAAACAGATATGACATTGATTACAACACACTCAACTGAAAAATTCACATTTTACTTTCTCGTGTGTTCAAAGAAGCAACTTCTGTTGGTTCCCACCGTTAGCAACATGACACTGTACTGTTTATTACAGTCCTTCTGTCTTATGATGTAATTTATTGGCTTCAAACCAGGTAATAGAAGCTTGTCTAATCCAGTTTTACTTTAGGGATATAATGAAAAATAGTGTTTAGTTAGATTACATTTAAAAATCTTGTAATATGTCTGGCATAGCACAAGGCACTCAGTTAATTGGCTTTAAAGTCACACAAAATGCTTGAAACTTCCTCCAAATTCTGGCCTTAGATACTTGGAAGTCTGCAATCTATCTGAGCATCAGCAATCTACATTTGAGGATTTGTGGCTCCTGCAACGGAAGCAATCCGAGGCTACAGTTTAGCCGTTTGGTCCAGTTTCTGCTCAGACAGTGTCCAGCTAAAGCCTTTATATGGAGCAGAGCAGTAGAGCGGTGATATCATCTGGCCACCAGGGCAGATGTGTTGGAGCACTGGGCAGTTTGAGCCTGCTGCCGTCCGAAACCTACCTGGGGATTACTGGGTAAGAGGATTGCCAAGTGGAGGGATTTGATTTTATAGAATTAAAACTGTAATTCTCTCCAACCCAGCCATGTTGCAGTGCAAGTCTGTTTTCCACAGTATTATTTTCTGCCTACTGCTTTACTCTTGTATGGACAGCAGGCTCCATTACAACATCATGTGTTGCTGCAGTTGAGGTGAAAAAGTCACAAGACTTGTTTGCTGCATGTCTGGGTGGAAGTCAGCAGATGTGTAATAAATTTCATCTTGAATAAAGTGTGTGATTTATAGCTTTTAACTGTACAGAAATCTTATTGGCAACAGATTCCTTACATTACCTGTTTCTGGTCAGGTTCCTGAACATAATTTTCATTGAGCTGTTTTCATCGCTGCTTATTCTAATATGATGCTAAAGTTTGATTTTAAAGGGAATAGCAGA
The DNA here is from genome assembly GCA_037177515.1 of Pseudomugil tenellus. Lineage (NCBI taxonomy): Eukaryota > Metazoa > Chordata > Actinopteri > Atheriniformes > Pseudomugilidae > Pseudomugil > Pseudomugil tenellus. The sequence goes on along the minus strand of JBAMHX010000027.1, from coordinate 6,232,680 downwards.
AACAATCCACTACTGATAGCATCACACAGACAGTACTGGCTCCTTTGCAATTAATCATCTGACTGTTTTTTTTATTATGTTTATAACTGGATCTGAAATTTCAGTGGTACAAAAAGTAAATTTTGGTTTTCTGTTGTCTCATTTAGTTGTTTTGAGCTTCAAGGCCAGAATGCACAATCATTCTTTAATCATACTTTAAGATGACTTGATGGGAAAACTGTCCTTAATGACTGAATTTTGGAAATATTTCCATTTTTTCTGAATCCTGTGCAGGTAGTTTTGGTCATTTTTTGCTGCTCAAACTAAATTTAACTGCAGTAAACTGAAAAAAAAACACAAACAAACTAATGTTCAGTTACTAAACTTATCTTCTAGCAAATTAGCAGTGTCTGATGTCAAAAACTGAGGATGATTTGGGAAGTGTTCTGCAGTGTTGGCTGCTGCGTGAGCTGGCATGATTCACATGTTGATTGTCGTCCAAAACGTTTGCCTGGAGGAAAACCCAAATTACCACTTCTCCTGCACATCGTGTGTGCTATTATATTCTCTTCCACCCCTCTAAGTCATGTTCATCACTTTGCTTCTCACTCCTTCACATCCGATCTTCTCATTTTTGCTGTGTTCTGTATCTGGTGACCCTCAGCCAGAATGCTCGGTTCAGGTCACACAGAATTACTGAGGAATGTTCCCTTGTTCAATGGCTTGCTCAGTGGGCCTCAGCATGGGAGCATTTCCCCCTTCATTGACAGCAAGTAGACTTTCATTTTGGAGGTGGAAGGAGGAGGGGAAAGGACTCCTTCCAGACAACTTTCCCATATAATTCCCACTGTCTCTGTAGCCTTCATCAGCACGAGCTGTAAGCTATCATAATGATGTGTATGCGTGATGCACATCTCAGGATCTGATCCTTGTTGAGACGCTCTGCTTCTGTGACTGCAGGCCAGAAGCAGAGCTCAATTAAAGCTGTTTTGAATGCATTCCTCCCCTCAGCTTGCACTGCATCTATCTTTCCCCAACAACTGCACATGGGAACTTGAGAATCAGCCCCAAATTCTGCAGACTGGTGTGGTCTTGTATTTGCAAATATAGCATCTGAAAAATAAAGCTTGAACCCCCAATATATATATTTTTTTTTATATATTCTAATTGCCTGAAGATGTTGTAGTCCAGGTCAATTCTCATGCTTTGTGTCTTACTGAATGTTAACAAGGAGGAAAAGCAGAAAAATTGCACTATCAGGTGAATTTTCTCAGTGTCTCCTGCTGGGTGAATTTATAGTAATGTCACTCAGGGAAGATATAAAGTTTAATGATCCGACACAATTTATAACCAATAAAATGCTTTTATTTGCTCACTACCAATGGCTAACTGCATGCACTGACTGCTTTGCCTGGAGACAAAGCTTTACCCTCACTCTGACTGTGAAATGATCTCATAAGAGCCAAAGCATTTTCTGTTTCCAAACAGATGAACTCGCTCCATGTGAGTTCACAGAGGTGCAAGGACTCGTGGACTCGCTGCATTTTAACTGCCTATTTTCCAGTAGCAGCGGGCACGTAATATTCTCTCATTTTTTATGAGACTTTAAGCGTCCTGGCTTGCAGACATAAACTTTTGTTTTCTCTTCACAAAAGCTTTTATTGATACGCCTCATGGTGTTTCAGTGCAAAAAATCCCCAAATTGGATTTGTATGTTTTTTTTTGGGTCACAGTCCTGCATGCCAACAGTTTACAAGATAATATGGTGTTGCCCTTGTTTACTGCACGCAGCTACTAGCTGACACACTTTAACGCTTACAGGGAAGTTTTTTGCTTAAAGCACCCCCTCTTATTTCATATAAGACTTCTATTTTTGTCCAAGCAAAGCAAGCCATTTATGAGGTCAGAAGAGCAGTCAGTGTCACATTTGCAGTTGTTTAGGGCGGGCAATGTCAACAAGACTCACCTCCCCTGTATTTTAGTCGTAAATTTTTGCATAATAGTTGGAGAAACACGAAGGATTGCATCCACTGGATGGAGATATTGGTGCAGCTGGAGAGGAAATGGAAAGAGGGGTCCCGAAGAAGCTCACCTTGAAGCTGTAAAACTCCTTTCCAAACACCTCCCTTGTTGTGTTTAAGGTCTTTTTGCCTTTTGGTGTCAGTTTTTACTGAGTGAATTATTGATGAGGGGGGAAACTGGTAACTGCTCAACTTTTAGCATAGCTTGTGAGCCAGAACTCATCTTAAAATAGCACAGAAGACAGAATTACTGGGATGTACAGTCTGGAGAAGTAGTGTAGAACAGATATGAACATATCCACCTAGAAATGAGTAGTACTGGTTCTGTTTACCAAATCATTGTCTGTATTGTATGTGAAACGGTCGTTTGTTTGCCTCTGTGAAGAGCTACTGTTTGGCCCGTCTCTACAAAACAGCTGCTTCAAAAGACCCTAGCATTTGAAGAGTTCACCTGAGTCAGCAGAACCTTCCAGCTATATGGTACAGTAGTAAATATGTGTCCCTGTTTCCCAGTTACACCATTGCTGGCCAGCCAGGTGATCAAAGGCAGAACAATGGGAAGAACATGTGACTCATACATATGAAGGTGCACTTTTATCGCTGAACATGTGGATGCTGCTAAACTGTTGATAAGCAAGCGCTGTTGGAGCATTATGTCACTGATGGATTTAGCTGAAGCAGACTTTTGAGGACCTGAGGCAATAATGTGTCATTTTTAGTAATTAGTTTGACATTAAATCTGGTTTCTGCAACACATCTTTTAATTTTTGCTAGTAGAAAAGTATATAAGAATTGGAATAGTTGAGTTTCTAAATGCAATTTGAGAGAATGGTTCATGCTCAGATTTAA
>JBAMHX010000027.1:6210548-6229434 GCA_037177515.1 Pseudomugil tenellus | reverse complement strand
AGGAGTTTGGTGATCCAGAATGACCTCATTTACCACATCTCTGAATGGTTTCTGGACAAGGGAAAGGACTTGGACACCAGTAACTCAAAAAGGCCACTAAATAAGACATTAAGGTTGCTTTCACACTAGCATAATTTAGGGGTTTCAAAATACTTCTTTACAAAGGAGAAACAACGTTAAGGTTTTAAACCTGACCAGTAAGAGCAGCAGGACAGACAACGAGATATTGATCATAATGTGAAACATTTATGGATGGTTGATTTTATTTTCACTCCCCCAAGCAAAACTACACCAGGGTTCACTTTCAAGTGGGTCAAAGTTCTGCTCCTTGGTCCTCACGAGATTGCAAATGCATAATTTCAGAGCAATAAGCGAATCATAGAATCTGTGAAAGTCGACCTTGGGTCATTTAAAGTGTCCCAAGCAGCACAAGTGTGAGTGTGCTCTGAATTTCGCTTTCCTTGGAAAACACTTTAATGTCCCCCACAATACCTTTAGGAGGTAGCTGAGATCTGGGAAACGCCAGGGTTCTGTGCCAAAGACTGGTCTTGGAAAGTAGTTTGAAATTGGCAGATTGAAATCTAAAATCAGATCAATCATGTCCCAAACAGACGGGCCTTGAAGTTTCCAAGTACATGCTTCAAAACATCACAGGCTCTTCTTATCTTGTGAAAAACTAAGTTAATAAATGTTCCCCACAGGACATTATGGTGTCATTAGCGTAATTCGCTTCTTATGATCACTGTGCTGGTGGTCATTTTCAAAGTGACTTGGTAATTAGATGCACATCAGAACTGAACGAGACACATTTTCTTTGTTCATTTATGCTGAGTATTTTTCTCCATAATCACCATCTTGTCCATATATGGTATAAAACATCAGGACAAAATATTGGAAAACATTTCATGTGTCATGAAAGATCTCCTGCTACATGGGTTTTCTGTTTTTAAAGCTCAAAATCCTCTTCCATCACCCTTTAAAAAAAAAACAAAACACTCTTTGTTCTACATTTTTCTCATTTTTAATGCAGACCTGCATCACCATGAAAGGTACTGAATTGAGACATTCCCACTTGTAGAACTCAGTTAATCCAGTTGGACCCTTTAAGCGAGACGTCTTGCCCCGGGTTCAGACATTTTTGCCTTCAGACATGGCTCGCTGTCACATCTTATGAGCTATTTTGCCTCAGGCGAGCAGCTACATTTCTAAAACGCTGACACGTGAACATCCACCACATCTTGGAAGAAGTATGCTAATGTGTTTGTTTGTTTCTTCCGTTAGCAACTCTGGAAATGCAGGTCAACTCCTAAATCATGAGATAATTGCAGCTCACGATGAAGACTGAATTATGTGTTACAGCATGTGAGAGCAGTCTTTGCAAAACTTCAGCAATTGCTGTTGTATGAGACTAGCTTAAACGTTTTCTTGTCTCTCTTTTGTTGGGAGGATGCTAGCAGCAGCGTTTTACCACCATCAGATAATCTTCTTTTGTCACAGAACAAGTGCAGCATTTCAGCTGAGACATCTTTCTTTTAAGGACATCAAACATTTAAAGTTGTGTGACCGTGCGTGTGCATGTTTCTGTATATCTTCACTGTGTTTGTACATGTGTGCTCATCCGTGTGTTTAAAAGCAACCCCCCTCTTTCGTGTGATCATGTCTGGTAAGTAGACCGGCTTGTTTGCTGACGGTCAGGAAGGGGAGGGCGGGTGATGGTGCGGCCATTTTTAAAGCACATCTTCTCATCCGCAAAGTTTCGTTTTCGTCTGGACAGGAATGCGTCTGTGGCAATGAAACAATTGAGGTCAGGCTCTGCTCAGAGAGTAAGAAAACATTTAGGGAGACAGACAGTCAGGCAGGGGTAAAGCACACTCTGCGGGTGGATTCCTGCAAGTTCAGGAGTTGCCCTAGAGGACTCCTTGTGTTTAAATTTCTGCTGCTTCAAAAATTTTTGGAGCTGCATTTGATCTGCCTTTGACCCACTAAATAATGCATTTCAACTGCTGCCTTGAGAGACGAGCAAATTTTAACCTGGATTTGTGATCGCATCCATCAGTGTTTGAGCTTCTGTCGCTTACGCATACTGAGGAAACCACAACAAAGCTGCTTCATCCCTTCATGTTGCGATGGAGCCGTTCGGCGCCGTGTTTAAGAACCAAGAGAGAGATGTTATCATGGAAGGAAAGCATAAACAATTCAAAACGCTCAACATGTTGTTGACTTTGGATTAATGTTGTTAATCACAATGATCTCAGCATTGTCGTGCCCACATGTCCAAACACAACTCTTTAAGTCAAGTGTGATTAAGATAAAGTTATGTATGAGTATGACCCAGATTTTTTTTTTTTTTTTGGTGTTTATCAAGCATGAATACAAAGAAACCGCCTTTTTTGTTTGGTTGTAATTTATGTGCATGTAAATGTGATCAGACATGCATGACAATTTTCTACCAAAAAAATTTTTGTGTTCTTTCAAAGCATGAAAAAAACTAATCCTAATGATTACAAGTCTCCCTTTTCATGAACATTATTTCTCCACATGGCAGACTGAAAAGCCACATGCTCTTTGTGTGCTCTCAGCAGAACCTCATCACATTTCACCTCGTCAATAATTGATGCTCTGCCATAGTGAGGTAAGGCTCATTGTGCCGGGGTTGGGTGTGTGAGGTGCTGACATGTGGCTCCTGTTTTGCCGCTAACCCTCCGTTACAGACAGGGTTTGTGGCTGGAGACTGAGGGGTCAGCAACCAGCTGCGGGCAAGTCGGCAGGTCAAGCTATTGCCCGACACCCACAGTGGAGCTTCTTTGATTAATTAGACTTGCCTAATGCACTGGGGCCAATTGAACACTCACAGATGTGAAAGCCCCACCCATCATATATTTGAACTAAGGGCTAAAGCTGATTTAGTTGCCTTTTTTCCCACACAGGATGACAAACTAATTTTCTCCTTGTTTTGTCTTTGACCCTCTTGGCAGTTGCAACTCAGTCTTTTCTGTAAGCTAGCGTTGGATGCTTGAAATAGAAGGCTGGGATGAAATTTTGGTTGGCTGCAGAGGGTTGCATAACACAGATAAAGGAGTATTAAGGATAGGAATGACCAGTTCAGAGACAGATCCAAAAGTGTAGCCTCTGAACAGGATGCCCAGTTTGAGCCATGGCGATTGCGTGCATGTCCATGCTCTTAACCCAGCAGGAGCGCAGACGCTAATGCATAAATGCATGGCAGCTCAACTCTCTTCCAGACATTTATTCATCCTTTTCCAGCCTCCCTGTACGCAATCGTGGCTCAGAACGATTGAAACGTTTAGCTCCGTGTAAGCTTTAGTAACAATGCTGCAAAGACAGCTTATGTTTTTTTTACATCTGCATATGGGTTGCAGGGCCTATGAAGGAATCCTGCAGGGAAAAGGCGAAATCAGAAAGTAGTGTTTAATCTGTTAACATGTGTGAGACTAGAAGGGAAATTAACCATACTTGATAATACAAGGGTGCACAGAGGAAGCCAAAATAAGCACACAGCACTTTTTTATTCCCTTTCATTTCGTGCTTAACAGCAAACAATGTACAATGGATTAAAGCACCTGTATGGCAAAGCTGTGATAACTATGATGAAGACACAGCTAAACGTCTGCCTCCTACAAAGCGGTTCAAAGGTCTGACGTGTCGGCTCAAGTTGGCAAATGCTCCCGCAGTGATTGATCCTCCCTCTACCCTTACAGATCGTGTCTTTGCATGCCGTGAAGCAAACAGCCGGCGCGTCGCTTCGACGTGAGCTGCAGGGAAGAGTGCAAGAAGGGTTTGCACAGGAAGCAAAGCTGATTTGCTGTGAATTCAACTCGACAGGTGTTGTGTGTCTTATCTAAAAGAAAGGGATGTTTTTTGGAGCTGCAGGGAGTGTCAGCCCTGTTGTTTGAGAAACTTTTGTTCCATGTTAGAACTGGTTTCTTTCCACCAAAATAATGCAATCGGTGATAACGCTGCCCAGATGGGAAGTTGACAGAGAAACATGGAGCAGCATAGATTCTGCTTTTGTAACACACATGGCTGCAGCAGCCATAATCGTAACCGTTTGTAACAGAAGGGTTGTAAGCATGTGGTAAATGGACTTATATAGCGCTTTTCCAGTCATGTTGACCGCTCAAAGCGCTTTACACACTCACACCCCAATAGGCACATCGGGGGGCAGCTTAGGGTTCTGTGTCTTGCCCAAGGACACTTCGACCCGTAGTCAGGCGAAGCCTGGAATCGATCTCACAACTTTCTGGTTGAAAGACGACTGCTCTTCCACCTGAGCTACAGCCGCCCAAGATGTGTATCTTGTGCAGCAATGGAAATGACTCATTTGTGAGACAAAGAATCACGTTTGATCCAGAGAACATCTGCAAGGTTTAGATAAGATCTAATAGATTTGTATGTATCAAATGATTTAGTGATTGTCTGTACCTGGTATAACATTTTAATTCAGGTTTTTATTTACATTTAAATTCAGTTTTGCAGTGAAGTTTAAGTATGAACTCAACCTATGTATTGAGAAACCAACTCTTTCTGTGTATTTTACCCACATTTCTGGCCTGAACTGTAATTATAACCATAGTGACTTACAAAAAAAGAAGAGATGAAAAAAAAACTTACTTTTGCAGTTAAGCCTTTATACAATCAGGAAAGCTTCTGTTCTATGTATGCTTGACCTAAAATGAACTCGTATATAAAAAATATTTTTCAAAAAATATAAATTTTTCCAGACAATTTTGCCTATACTTTGTTTTATCCCATAAATATCTCAAAATATTATTAAAAAATCCTTGAAAACTTTTTTCTAAGTCTTACTTTAAATTATCTCTGACTACCATGATCCCTAGTTTCATAACTTTAAACTTAAAAATCCAAATATTCTTCAGCACCATCCTCCTGACCTGGTTTTCACCTTGCAACAGATGTTCTCTGCACATCTGTCTGCTGCTGCACCGTAACAGTAAACTTGACAGTTGTTAGATTTGTTGGCCTGCTTCAGTGAAGCTCGCTGGGATTCCCTCCTGCGGTGAGGCCTCTTGTGTCGTCAGGTGATTCCAGGTCAGTGAGAACCGCTGGAGATTCACATCCAAGCTGCTCAAAATTAGCTGCAGGAATTTCTGCAGCTATCATTTCTAATGGGAACTCACAGCGGTAGAAAAACAGAAGGATGAATGTAAACATGGTCTTCAGATTCAAGCAGAGAAAAAAAAAGATCCACATTTATTCACGTAAGATGCGACCTATCTTACTTCTTGTGCAACAGAAAATGATGGTTTCTATATGATTTATATATACTTTCTGCCTGCTATTACATCTCAACCATTTAAGTCCATGTCCATACCAACAAAAATAAGACCTACACTATAATAAACTAGTATTATGCTTCAAAATAAGGCATTAGGGAGTCTGTGCCTGTGCGCCGACCCTGACATTTATAAGAGCATGTGGTTTTCTTCTTTTCAGAAGAAAATGAAAACATCACCGTTAATACGCAGCACACTAACAGCCTTCTACAACAGAGATGGCTTGAGATAAACCTCTTGACATAACAGCCTTCAAGCTGCTCCATCATAGTATTTTGCAGCCAGTTTACACAGCTGGTGAAAGTTTAGAAAAAAAAATAAAGTCAAACATGGATTGCGATTAAAACCCACACGGCCAATTTTGAAACTGTTGCTCGCATAAGCACGTGTGGAAAACAGCAGATTAGAGCTTCATGCGCTTGAAGATCATCCGTCACCATCAACCATTGGATGTCACCAGTGAGCGTTTTTGCAGCAGATTACTGTTTTGACTACTGCTGGTGCCAATTACTATAATTATGTTTAACACAGAATGTCAAATTGCTCTATATTTGGCTATGATTTTTCTCGGGGCGCAGTTGGCTCATGCTCCGTTGCTCCTGGAACATGCCTGTTCATAAGTGGCCTGAAACTTAACCCCTTACAGGGCTGACGCTCAGCCATAACACAGACTGGAGGAATGCCAGGCGCAGTCCTATTTAACAAAACAGTATCTGCTGTGAGAAGTTCCAGACCCACCACCCCACTCCTCCTCCTTAAGGTAGTGTAATGCTGTGTACAGTATGCTGTAATAAAAAGAGACACATTGTGTAACTTGAGTGTATGAGTCAGTCTCAGGTGTGGAGCAAACCTTAAGACACTTTCACACACACTGCTTTGTCCATTTAACAGATTCTCACACCTTCACTTTGGCAGATTTTGCACAAATATAAAAGCACAAACTTCCAATATAATCCCAAAATGCTTTCACACCCCCAAAACACACACCCCTTGTCCCATTGCCATGGTACTTTGCTCTGCTTACTCCCGGTGTTTCACAATCGGCTTTGCTTAATTCAGTCTGGTGCCATTCGAGGGAACAGAAATGGCCTCCGCCACCCAAAAAGCAACAGCAACAGCAGAAATCTTAGTCTGCGGCGCATTCTTGTTCAGCCCAGACACTCGACTCATCCGTCAGCCATTCATCCCCAGCCGTCTCGTAATCACTAAGTAGGGGGGTGGGATTTTTTTTTTCCCCGACAGGTAAGCTGCTCTGAAACAATAATGTCTCCTTGTCTGAGGAGAGATGACATTAGTCATGAGCTATTTTGGGGGTTGGGGATGTCTGCGAGCGGGTTTTGGGAAGCAATGTGAACAATGTGAAGTTGACTGTGATTATTTCTGCTGAATAAACGGCTTTATTAGGGCTCAAATTAGGTGTAGGTGGGATTCTCGTGACAGGTCAGGACCAACATTAGACAGGAACTTATGCTCCACATCTCTGATTTTTGTCTCACCCAAAAGATTTACTGCAAGCTGGCCACATATTTTCTAATAATCTTGCAAATACAAACTGATTGCTCTTAGCCAGCTCTGTGATGAGTCATGAATAACATCTGTGCAAGGAATTGGAGTGAAGATTTATTTAATTTGCTGACACAACTTAATTTAATGCATGAATCAGTTAAGGAATGTTTTAAATAGAGATTTCAATCATTTTCTTTCAATCTTTTATCATAATTTGCAATAAAAATCCCTTCATGCAGCTGTTTTTACTTTTTTTAAAATCAAAATAGCATCTGAATTGAAGAACTGGTGTATTTCAGGTCACTGTAGTAATGTATTTATGTAGCTCCGCATATTTACAGTATTTGGCATTAAAAAATACCAAACTTTGCGTCTCCTGCTCTGGAACTTTGCCAGAGGAGGTATTTTCATCCATAAGCCATTTGTTGTTTTCCCAGAAATGTGGATAAAAGCACTTTGAGAATGACGAGCTTGTCTTGGAGCAGCATTTGTGTTGTTGTGATCCCTCTGGAGGGGTTCTAAAACAAGGTTCTTTATTATCCGTGCTAGTGTGCCAAGATTTATCCCATTAAAGTCTGGAATGCCCTCACGTGGGAAACGGATTGGACGTGCACAGTCGATTTCTTTGTTCCTCCTTGTTAATGTGTGAGTATTTGTGTGTAACAGAAGGGGGGGCCGGGGGAGTTTGTTATGAATGTGTGTAAAGTCTGGTGCGAGGATGCCCTGCTTTTTGTTTCCTCTGAGCTATTTTTGTCTGGACAGAACGAGGAGCTCTGGTTTGTGCGGTTAGTGGACAACCTCATCCCCTCGATGTGTGTGTGAGTGTGTGTCCGCTGATTCTTTTGCAGACATAGGTGGTTTATGCTCAGTAGAAAACTGAAAAATGGGAATAAATCATGTTTTTCTTCTTAAGAAAGTTGATGCAACTTTTGCATGAAATAGAAATTTGGGAAAAAACATGATTTCTGTTTGACATTTGGTGCCAAAAACTTCCTCAGTGATTGATTTTGCACGATCTAAGCTTGATCATGCACTGATTCATCCTTATTTTTGTCTGTTTCTAGGGAAAAGCTGGCCGTGGCTCGCCTGCAGAGGGAAGTCGCACGGAGCAAGGGCGAAGGAACAATGGTAAAGTACTTTTTCCCTTTAAAGCACCATCTCCAAAGCAAAGAGACTAATTAGAATAGATAAAATGTTACTTTTAATCTATTAAAAGTATCAGGAAACACAATTAGAGACATACAATAGTTTCTGCATTAGGAGTTGCTTCTGTAAATTCCCGCTTGTTTGGTCGGGTATTGTGACATTACAAAGCTGGAGGTGGAACTGGATCTGCTCACTGCCTTTGTGCTAATCTGAGAGCAGAAGTGCTGATGTTGTGCTTTCACCTCTTTCAAAGAAAGCTCATTAAAGCCGACAATGGGGCTCAGCAGGTGAAGATAAGTGCTTATCGTCCTCTGTTTCCACTTTTTTTGTCTGTACTGAGGCAGGTCAGAAAGTGCAAAGTGGAAACTCGTGACGAAGCAGAGCTCAGCTGATTGCAGCTGATGCTCTGACCACAGGCACAGCTGTTTGACTTGCACACCGGTGAAGTCCCTGGTCCCCCCCCCCCCCCCCCCCCCCCACAGCAGCAGCACACACGGGATGATAAAACCCCAAGATTTTCACACCGCTTTCTGGGATTCTCTATTGATCCCTGGAGTGCAATGCTTTGTTTTCTTTTGCTCCTTTCTCCACAGTTCAGGAGGGCAAATCATTGAGCTGGATACTAAAGCTGATTTGCAATCCAGGGTTTTACTTGCAGCCATTTAAAATAGCAGATATTTTCCATCACTACTAGAGGCGTTTGTGTAATTGTGTATCATGCTTTGGCTCTTTTTTCCAGGAAATTTAACATGAATTTCTTTAAGCTTAATTTCACAAATATAAAAATTGAAACTGTGAATTTAGTCTTGACTAAAAGGGTTTAAAAGGAGGTAAGTGCCGACAGACATGATCATTGTTTTCACGCTGACCTTTACTGAGTGGGATAGTAAGCCACAATCTTCTCTGACCTCCCAGTGACTCCTGTCCTCTCAGTCATGCGTGTCAAACCATAAGGAAGTTGTCAAATGCTTGTATTAAAGACAATTTGACAACTGTAATGCAATCAATTTGCTCTAAACAAGGAATCAAAAATGAAGACAAAGTCATTTGAACTGACAACGGTGTACAAGTTCATAAGAACTTGAGTTGATCCCAGTGCTAATCAACTTGAATGATCCTCTTTATGGCGTTTTTTTTTTTTTTACATTTTCCCCATATAAGCAACTGTAACATTTTCCCCATGCAACCACTGGCACCTCTACATGTCATAACACTGTGGAAGATATCATTATTTTGTCAGTTATTCCGATATTCTGTCGTTTAGACTGGTTGATATGATGTGATTCTCCTTATGAGCTCAACAGAAAGATACTGGATCAAAAAATCTCCTTGCAAGCTTCATTTGATAAAGTCATAAGCTGCATAAAAGTAGGTTATGTAGGGAAGAGCTATGAGTTAAGCTCTTGGTTACCATTTGTGATTGGAGCACAAAACCAGTTGTAAGTTGCACTATGATATTTGTAGCATTAGCTGCTAAAATCTTTGATTTTTACCTGCGTGATGTATTAGCGGCTATTGCTAAAATATCACTGACTTATGACTGGTTTTGTGGTTCAGGGTGACAAATAGTTATTCTTTCACAAGACCTGGCGTTGATTTATAGTGACATTCAAACTTTTTAGACTAATAATATTTCAAACGAAACCTTATTGAATTGTTTGCAGGAGGCAGTTTAGCTCTCTTGCTAATGAGCTACGTGGTAAATTGTTACCAAACCAAACAGAGAACTGTTGCCAGTGATTGCTTAAATACTTACTGATACACTGGCTGTAAATGTCCACAGTGAAAAGTGATGCATGGATGGCTTATCAACCAGAAAGGGCCGTAAAATACTAAGGCAACAAAAAGCCGCTGGGAGCATTGGTTTGTCTCTTGTCTTGTTTGTGTTTTTGGATCTGACACTCTGAGAGATCATTGTGATTATCTGTTTAGGCTCATTGGAAGATACCCAGCTAATGTACTTTCTCCCAATTTTTCTTTGGTGCTCTTAATGTTTTACTTCTCCTAGTAGGCTAGCAGTTTCCAATACTTGTTTCCTTTGCTGGATCATATAAATAGACTATTGCCTGTCTCTGTGATGATGAGTTATGTCCTCTTACTCCTCTATAGATGGTATGATTCTGATTCAAGGTTTCACAACATCAGCCAAGCAGAACATTTTTCTCAAGTAACACCTGACAACAAGTGTGCAATCGATCAGAAGTTTAAAGTGGGCACAGTTAATCCGGAAAAACCTTTCCTGCTTTTCAAAAATGAAAAAAGATTGAATGGAAAAAAAGGAAGAAAGTACAGACGGATTTACAACATGTGGACATAATTCCGCCATGCCAGAGAGGAAATTTTCTAGACCATTCCTGAGGTAAAGATAGCCTGCATTTGATTGTGCCATAACAGAAATGGAAATCAGCATTTCTGTGTAATCACACTGCAAACACTGTCTTTAAAAAACAAGAAAATAAAACTACAAAAATTAGGTCAATTTTCTTTGAAATAAGAGAAAATTTCTTGTTCTGTTGGCAGATAATTTATCTTATTTCAAGGAATATTAACCTGTCAAGAATTCCTAAAACAAGTAAAAAAATCTTTAAAAAATCTACCAAGTAAGAATTATTATCTTACATTTAAAAAAATAAGCATATGTGTCCTTTATTTGAGATGTTTAATCTTATTAAGATTTCAGTTATGATGTGACAATATCGAGACTCATTACCTTATTTTTTGTGTCTTATTCAATTAAATAAACTCTGTTGCCTTGGTAACAGTACCATAAAGAGTCATTTTCTTTGAATGGCATTAAAGGTTCAGCGTAATAAATTGTATAGATCAAACTGCAACAGCATCCATTCCTCCTTTCAGGAAATAGATGTTAGTTTTTTCCCCTCTCAGCCGTGTCTTCACTTCAAGGTGACACCTGTGTGTGTGTGTGTGTGTGTGTGTGTGTGTATGTGTGTGTCGGCACCTCATCTTGTAACACTAACCCGGCATCCTTTGACCTCAACACTGCCTGAGAAAGCTAAACCCTTCAGCATGCTGCGAGACTCCACTGAAGACTTGCCTGAGTGGATGACATGCTAATTATGACTTTAGAGGGTATGTGACTGGCTGTCTGTGTACGCGCATGGCTGAGAGAAGGATGAGTTATCTGTGCCAGACAGGAGGAAGACGAGGAGGAGGGAGATGCAGGAAGAAAAGGAGGCGGAGGGATATCACTAAGCTTCATTTGAAATTGGGATTATCCCCATTGGACTCCCCTTGCAGTCTCGCTGGCATTCCTGGGAGACTTCAGAGCTCGGGCACGGTTCCTCGACACAAATGAAAAGACGACTGCTGCATTTAGGAGATAATTGTCAAAACGCTGCCAGTGTGAAGTAGAAACTGCAAACCATGCATATCCTGTGCCCAGCGAAAGACCCCCACAAGCCCAACGCCCACTTCCATGCCCACTTTCTCCCCCAACCCCCCATTCTCCTCAAAGCGAGACAGATTAAAACAGCACAGACTTCTTAAGTGGAGCTACCCCCCTCCTTTGTATATGCTGCCTCTCTGTTCCCTGCCTTCAACTTCCCTCTCTACATCCATTACTGTCTTCTGTGTAATGTGATCAGAGAAGCACCCATTGCCGTCATGTGCTGCATATTTCTGCTGAGTAGCTCCTCAGGGACGCGATCTGCAGCACTATTACCAGCTCATTGTGCTGGAAAAGAATGCAAGAGGCATTTTTACGATGGTGCGAGGCATTTAAAGACACACAATCGTAAAGCCCGGGCCTTGATGGCACAGTTCTGCAGCCCTCAGTGTAAATGAAATGGTATTAACAGCACCGTTTTACTGAGGAGCGTGTGTTTTAATTAGCTCTCCTGGTGTTTAACGCAATGGCTACTGGCAGAACTGGAGCATAACGCCACTGTTATGGATCATTTGGGAAAATCACATCAAATATTTCAAACAATTTGACGCGCAATCAGTAATTAGACTTGTAGTATTTCACCACCAATGCGGCCACACAGGACGTTTTGTTGCAAGTCTTGGAAAAACAGTGGATTTCCCTTTTAGTTCTTCGAGACTGCACTGGTTTAATCCCATTCCAACAAACCCAGTTCTGTCACAGGCACGTCGTCGCTGTAGGTTTCCTCTGGAATTCCTCACACCCTCGACACAGAGGCGTGGTGCAGGGCAGGGCAGCTCTCTGTCTCCTACTTGCCTTTTGATGCCACTTAGAAGTGCAATCTAAGTCCATCTGGGGCAGGATACAGGGTTTCCTGACTCTGCATGCTGGCTCGTAAAGCCACGCCGCCTGCTCTGGCTGAGAGGGCCGGGCTCCCCATTTAAAGGGCATTTAAGATTACGACCACTGGAAACGGCTGTCTAAACAACATGTGAAAATAAACGATCTGGCTTTATGGAAAAACGGGTTTATTTCTCTTTGGGTTTTTGTGGACGCTCAGATAGCACCACAACAGTTGATCCACACATGGTTATTCCTCTGGATGCTTGGTACGATTGCATATTGGTCTGTTTGATTCAATCATGGTTGAGTGAAACATGCGTGTTGAAGATTTACCCCTTAATGCTTAATATTGCATATGTGATACATACCCTTTCTGAGACATTTTGCACCACTTTATGGTTGAAACTTTATTCAAAACTCAGTTGACACTATATGGTGCTGGTCTCGTGCCCCCTGGTGAATAAAAAAAACCTTAAAGCCAAGATGTAAAACGACTGTTTTCCATGGATGAAAGCAGATTTCTCCTGTCCAGCAGTGACCCGGCTCATCTGAGAATGGGGTTGTGAAGAGAAGCTGGCACCAGATTGGGTCGTTGTGAGGTTCAGAAGTCATGACAGTCAGCATTTAACTGACTTTTAAAGGTTTAAAGGTTAAAATGTGATCCTCTCTTCAGACGGGTCAAATTTTTTACAAGAAATGTTCGGCATTCCTGCGCAACTCCAAAGTGACTGATGGTCTTTCCTGTGAAAACTAAGTCGAGGCTGGACAAGCAAAGGGGGCCACACAGGAAGAGCTACTGATAAATGTTGCTTTAATAAGAACCGAGTATGACAGTGATTTATTGGTGTTCTAAAACCACGATAAGAAGCACCTTCAAAGAGATATCTTGTCATGTGGTGTGCATTCAGCAGATAAGGGGAGAACTTGAAGGGCTTTCATAAAAAGGCCCCAAGCCTCCCGGAGCTCCTACGCTGAGGGACCCTCTGTGTTTCTGACAGTTGTTTTTAGGACGAGTGACAGCGTGGAGATTTGGGGAACATCGCCAAGTGGAAGGGGGCAATGACTCAGGTGTTGTCTCTGCAGATTGGCCTTATCAACCACGGACAGGGGCGAGGGTCGAGATGGGGTCTCCCCCTCAAGCGTTGGGCACATTCACTGGAGTGACGAGCGCTGACAGCCAGGCCCAAATCACATCGGACTCTTCGCTGCAAATCTGAATGCGTGGGTGGGGTGGCGGGGCAGCTCCCTTTGGCATTGATAAATGGGCCACTCATATGATTTAGCATATTCCTGGGGTGTGTGTATTATTTGTTATAGTGCCTGTGGCTGAGTGAGAGAGAAGCAGTTCGCTCTAATGTTGTGGCTCTTCATCATAATTGAATTGATGGAGCCCTGTGGGACACAGCGCTTCGTCTTTTACTGAATAAAACACAATTCTGACTCATTTCTGCAAGTCAGTCTCATGTTTACATTCATTCTGTTTAGACCTCAAGAGGCAGCACATTGTTTGGCGTGTGATGTTTGCATCCTTGGATTGCACTTTTTTATTTTGACAACACTATTTTGTGTCAGTTTGCTATCCTTTGTACAACTACCTCCTATTAAATTCCCACCATCTCGTGAAACAGAAGCTGTCCATCTAAGCCATTCATGACATTTTAAAATGGGAAGGTCCTTTTTAGATATCCCAAAGAAACTGGGAACACATATTCATTCTAAAGTCTCAAATGAAACTATAAATATTCAGTTTTATTCTTCAGTCTGATGAGATTTCTGGTGAGTCATGACAGTTGTGGACGCTCAAACATCAGTAGATTTACAAACTACTGAAGTGAAATCTCCCAGTATGTCCATCAGAACAGGAATAAGCAAAACATTTCCAAGAAACAAATCCACTGCAGCTGACTTGACTCAACCTTGGACACTATGATCAGGATGAATCGAGATGAGGTCTCGTTTCGTCACGATGCCCCACCTGAGGGCTGCAGAGAATTTAGATGTTTTTAAGAGGAGATTCAGACCTACTTTTTCTGTTTAGCTTTTAGACGATTGTAGAGGAATTTCATGTATTAGCTTAATTACCTTGTTATTAATTAATATCTAGTTGAAAGGTCCGACCATAAGGCTCCTAAACTGATGTCATTCTGACCTTAATAAACCATCTGCACGGAAGGCGTCCTTCCATCAGGAAAATGTTTAGGCGAGACCTTGGTCTTGTTGTCATAGCCGAAGAACAGGCCTCAGATTGATGCATGTGACCAAAGTCTTTAAATAAAGCTCCCCTATCTGACTGGGGCAGAATAATTCCAGGCTTCTGTGTGACAACAGATCTCTGGAGAGATTCTCCCCGGGTTATAACCTTGTACCTTGTCTGTCTGTCTTAATGTATTGTCCATTCATGTTTTAATGTTTAAAGTATGTTCAAATTCTTTTATTCTTCATTATTAAATTTATATTCTTCTCGATCTAAAGAAACCAGTGTCCTAGTCAACTACACGATCTTATCTAGTTTTTAGCTAACTTCCAGTTTGTTATAGTTATCGTTTTACTTGTATTTTTTAATTTATTTTTCCATATTTTATTACTTGATTGATATAAAACTACGTGAGCATGTGTTATTTGTTTGTTTTTATAGTCAAATTTTTTAATTCTTAAGAATTATTTTATATGCTTTTATCTTATTTTTTAAGCTGTTATTTATTGGGTTTCTTTTTCTTTTATACTTTATTTATTCCAGTGCTTTCATACAAAGAACATCAAGATGCCTTTTAAATATTGCCTTTTTTGTGTTTATACCTTTTTCGGTGTGAAATTATTTTCCTTTTCTTATTTTTTTCTTGCTTATTTTAGCATTTTGTTTATTTCTGCACATCTGCTATTCTCTTTTCCACACAATGATTATCGTTGTCTTTGTATCCGAGCTCATGTGGCTCTCAGGGTTCCAGCCGGGAGGCCAAATCCTCCTCATGTTACACTTTCATGTGAATTCTGTCTTGCTGATGAGCGAGCACACACACACACACACACACACACACACACAGCCTTGTGGCATGTTTTATTTATGAATGAAAAACCTGCGCGCTGCATTGTGTCCCTGATGTTTGCTTTAGCAGCGAGCCCCAGATCCGCTCCCGGCCCTTTGATTAGGCAAAAAGCTCTAACAGAGAGAGGGGGTTTCTGCGTAATGAAGAGATTATTGAGCCCCACAAACTGTACCCCGAACAGAAACACACCACATGTACAGTTACAGATGGACATCCCATGGAATCACTCATGGCCATGCACACTGCACACATGCACTTAACCTGATAAAGCTGGCCTTTTATGGGAAACGGCATTGCAGACACAACAAGAAGAGGCAGAGGGCTCTAATTAATTTAGAGTCCTTGGTGGATGTTAGAGGGCACTGTGAGGCTTTGAGTCTTCTAGTAATTCAGCTTGGATGAATAACATTACCATCTAATACTGTCCAATTACAATGGAAACTTCATTCTAGACTCCACTGCAGTTAATATGATTTTAGTCATATGACTGTTGTTTGGAAACAGGGAAGTAGCTCTATGTGGTGTGTGAAACAAAACACATATGTGTCTTTATCCTGCTCTGATTCAGCCCACTACTGGAATCACTAGTGTCTCAAAATCCATTCAATTTAAAAGAAACCCCCCCCCCCCCGTGTTGATGGTGATAAATTCAGTTATATATGGATTGAAATGTTTTTTTATCAGCCAAGAAATGAAGCCAGCAGTGACAGTGACCGAGGTCAGCTTTAATCCTGGAAACACCCAATCCAGGCTTGTTTCAGATATATGTTTCATCAGACCTGTATAAAATCCTGCCTGGGCCATTTTATAGATTACTCTCTATTACATTTTTTTTTTTTTTTTGCTGCTGTATTGTCTGATAGAACTGCAGCTTTATCCCAGGAACATGTTGCCTCCTACAGGACAAAACTGGTATTACACCTCCACAACTCACACTGATGACAGCAAGTCAAGAGAGAGGATTATCTCCTTCAGCGGTTGGATTAACTAAAGTAAATGTTCTCACAGAGAGTTGCCAAGCATGTTTTTGACTCGTCCCATTTGTGCTGACTTTGAAATGTCTTCCCATGGTATTTCCTAAGTCGCGTTGTATTTGTAGCTGCAGTAGGTCTGATTACAGAATGTGCTTTCAATTAGACACAAGGAAAAAAGAGTTGCTGTTGACAATAAACATTTCAAGCAAGAAAAACTGGCCACATAAAGATATGGTAATGTTTGATTTAATGGCCTCTAGCCTTGTTAAATTGCTGAAATTATATATTGAACAAAAGCAATAGAAGGCTTTTTACTACTATGTAGATCATAAATCCTGTGTTCGTATTGAGGTTGTTGGCATGAGTGTGTCAGCAGACACACAGGGGTCAGTGGTTTATGCCTGGGGTGTTCATTTGAGCTACAAAAAATAGTCAGAACTGAAGCTGCTGCACTTTTTGTGCAAATCTAGGCCAACCTACAGAACAATGCACTGTACATTAATGCATTTGGCGGTACCCATAAAATACCCCTCTTCTTTGCATTCAGTTGGAATTCAGCAAAACATCTTGATGCTGAAGTTTGCAACTAAAAGTAATACCTTTTTAACACTTTTTTTGTTTTTCTGCTATTAAAGCGTGTTTCCATCTTTCCAACTCACTGCAACTTGTTCATTGTCTTCACTACTTAACATGTTGCTTTTCTCCCCCAAATGTCAACCCATTTTCTTGAAAAGAGGAAAAAAAGGAGAAGAAGAGCCAAAGAGTTGTTGCTTTCTGCTTTTGGCAGGGGGTGGTACTTTATGCCTCAGTATAACAGGATTTACAGCAGCCATAACCCCTGACAGGAGGAGCCTCACTGTTGTGTAAAGAGCTTCTCCACATAGTAGCCATGAATTTATGGCCACAGCGAGGAGCAGAACTGGTTTTAATGGTGACATGGGTTTAATATTCTGTCTCACTGGCTGTTAAAATCTGCCTTTTGCAACAGAAGCAGCAATGCAATGAAATATAGCTGTTTGTTAGTTGCATTCAAGGCAGTATGTAATTTACAGAAAGGCTTTCTCCAGTTGTTTTGACATTTTGAAGCAGTTTAGTTTTATGGCGTAGCTTTCCAGACAGATAAACCTCATGTGGATATTTTTTTTCTTTGCTTCTGTGTGTGTGTATGTGTGTGTGCGCCTGTTCACACCATTGCACCACTAGATGTCCTCATCGTGCTTGTTCACGGAAAGCAATTCAGCCTCTTTCAAGTCATGACACTCGCAAATGAGTGGTGCTTAGGCTGAAGAAGAAGGGCTTAAGATGAGGTGTAGAGTGGGAGAAATGGGTACCAGTTAGAAGAGATCAGGTTTACTGTAACATTTAGGTCCATCTGTTCATAGACATGCAACATGATATGAAGATTAATGTGAATTGATCAGTATTTTCTTCGTCTTAGAGTCAATAATATCTGCAGAAAGCATGAGTTATTTTTCCTCCTGAGTTCACCATCCCCAGGTTTCTGTTAGCCCTTAATAGAAGAACAACACTGGTTCTAGAAAAGTTCTTTCACGTAGGTTGTGGTAACTATACATTGGAGAAATCAAGCATTAAACACCTCTGTCTGATACCATGGTCCTTTGTCAAAAATATGCTTGACTTGTTGACTGGTATTAGCAAATTATCCCATTTGGGAGACAAAGAGGAAAAGCTGCTCCTCCTTGCTGAAAGGAACCAGTTGGTTGGGGCATCTGGTCAGGATGCCTTACAGATCACTCCCAAGGGTGGTGTTTTGGACATTCCCTGTAGCGGAAGGCCTCAGGTCAGACCGAAAGCCTGCTGGAGAGATTACATGTGTTGGCTTGTTTTGGGAATGACTTGGTGTTCCCCTTGGGAGACCTGGATTAGGTGGCTTGGGAAAAGATTAATTTACTTTACCGCCCCTTTTGACCCAGTTCTGGATGATTGGTAGGAAACGGAGGAATGTATGGAAGCATCAGAACAAACTTTTAACCTTTCACTATTATATCCCAATTACCTTAACCTACTTAGTTTGAATCTTGGATTTAGGAGGCAATGAAAACCAGTTTTTAGTCATTTTCATAGGTGTTTGATTGCAGAAATTCTTTAAACTTATCTTTTCCGTTTGGGACATTGATGCAAGTGTCTTAGATTCATAAGATCTAGTTACATTTAAGGTTTACTGGAAGTTTGCTTAGTTCCACTCGATCCTTGTCAAAGGTTTTTCAAAAGGTCCTGTTAAAAAAAACAAACACATCGCAACCAGTTGGAAATGAACTGAATTACTCTTTTTACTCAGTATGTTTACTCAGCAAACTCATGCTAAAGGCTTCCACATTCTATTGTTTTGTGATGTCTATCCGGCAAAACCACAGCTATCAGATAAAAATGTCCAGCACTTCAGGCTTGAACATGGAGTGTAAAACCCTGCAATAGTCACTTGTAATCTGCAACTTTGCCACTAGATGGGACTAAACCCTCTGTACTGCCCTTTTAACACACGTTATTACTTTGAAATCCCATATTCAGTCAAATAAGAAAGTTCTGCCCACCATTAAGTCCTTTTGGCCTCCAACCAGTTTACACACAAACATATATATATATATATATATATATATATATATATGTGTGTGTGTGTGTTTGTGTGTGTGTGTGTGTGTGTGTGTGTGTGTG
>JBAMHX010000027.1:6149834-6193775 GCA_037177515.1 Pseudomugil tenellus | reverse complement strand
ATATATGGCATCGAAGTTGTTAGATGTAACATCTTCCTGGGCAAATGCCATACAAGGAAAGTGTCAATCAAAACTGACATGAACTTAAAGCAACTTGTAATATATTAATCTGATTATACCGAATGTAAAATACAATTTTCTGTTCTAATGTTTTAAAATGAAGAAAACTCTTTAGAGCAGAGAAAAAATTCAAAGCTGTACATATTTTTGTGTTTGATTAAGTTAGTTTGAAATGGCCCCTAAAGCCATATTTTATGGTACATCAAAGAGAAGCAAAGATTTCCAAAAAAACAAAAAAAAAAAAACAGGAATAATCCCACTGATTTCTGTCTCCTCTTTGGTACCCACCAGTCCTTCATTGCCTAATTAGTAGCTAATTGCCATCAGAAATGAATGATCACAGATGCAAGGAAGCGGAAAAAAGCAAACATATGAGACAGAGAGGGGAGATGGGAAGCGAAAGCAGAGTTGGATCCTCAGATTACAAACAAAAAAACCTGAAGGTCACTGCATCTCTGTAGAAAACAAGTGAAACATGATTAAGGATTAGGGAACATTTCAGAGTTCTGTTGTGGAGTCTGTTGCTCCATCTGCCCATTTGATCTTCTCCATTTTCTGTCTCTCACTTCCCCATGACTCCTGCCTTGCTCAGCTCCTTCCATAATTTTCATCTTTTCCTGCAATAGGAATTTTATCTTCCTCCCATCTGCTTTGGTTTTCTACTTGCCAAATTCTCCACTTCACGCCACTAACCTTAAGACGTGTTCTCTGCCTCAGGATAAACTGTCAGAGCAAGTGCAGAAACAATGCGATGGCCCAGAGGAGAACAGCTCCCAGGCGGGAACCAAGGCAGAGCCGGAGTTGGCGGAGGATGCCGATACCGAGAACGATACCGAGAACGATACCGACCAAGCAGAAGAGGACAAAGACAAAACCAGACTACTCCTAGGTCGTCTGAAGACTCTAGAGGTAGCAACCTCGCCAACTTCTCCTTCTCCTTACATTCATGTCGCTTCACTTCTGCATACCCTCTTTTTCCTTTATTTCCATCACTCCTGCCTCTTTTCATTGACACTCTCAGCAGCTCTTACAATCCGATGTGGCCAGACAGTCAGCCAGTTGTCAAGCTCCTTGCTAACTTGTGTCTAAAAGCATGACAGCTCATCAAATCCTCCACTTCTTACCATTCTGGGAGCAAAGTCATCCTGTGGGAGTTACTGCTGGGGCCGCGGGCTGCACTCCAGCTTTGGTTTGTTTATCTCTGCGTTCGGGGATTTGAGCTGCACTCTGCCCTAAGCTCTGAAGAGGGAGCGCAAGGAACAGCAGTCCAAGTTGATTGTTTGTGCTAAAGCCATCGGACACACATCCTCAAAGATCTCCCCAGCAATTAAAGGACTCAGACTTAATTAAATTAGGGACATAGTCATATTAGTGGGAGTAATTTATTCCCGCGTGATTCCACGTTGCATCCTTTGACATTAAAAGTATTCAGTAAGTATTACATCGTAAATGGCTTTGTTAAAACTCGTCAGCCATTTTTTTTTGTTTAGCCGTGTGGATGATGGATGCACCTCCAGCTAAAGCAGGGAGAACAACACACAGGCAATGCATCACTGCTCCACATTGTGCATAGACTCCACTGATGCTAAGTACTGCCTGGCTCCTACTCCTGTCTCGAAATTGATACCGTTCATTAGCTTGAGAGGAACTCGTTGCAAACCGACAGCTGGCAAAAATAAAGATACCCAGATTAAATGTATGTCTGCTCTCTCACGTGTGACTTTTCTGTTATGGCTTCTTATTAGCATGTTGTTTTTAAGAGTCCAAGCACACCACATTAGGACTTTTTCTGAGTAGCTGTCGGAATTTTCTTCCCTGACTCTTCTACCTCAAGGGTCTGTGTTTGACCAGGATACCATGGATTTTCTGCCCCTTTCAAAATATATTTTAAGGTTTTAAATGGTCTGGCATCATTATATTTCAATGTCAGTCACAGCATTTAAATCATTCAGTAAGATGCTTCCTTGCAGTATTAGATTGTATGATAATATTGGATTTTTTTCTCTTTTTTTTGGTCAAATATGTTTATTCTTTCCCATAAAACAAAAATATTTGAAATCTAAGTGATTTAAATATTTAATAATTATCAGTTTAAAATTAGTATTTTAGTATTTAATTTTTTTGTCCTCTTAATTTTAGATTTTCAATGGCAGACATTCCTGTTTCACATTCTCAGTACAGTTTGTTGTATATTGTGATCTAAGTACTGGGAAAGTTGGCATTTGAACCAGTTGCCAAGGATTTGCCTCTGCTCATGTATTTCCCTTGGGGCTGTCAGTTCACTAGCTCTCTCATCCCTTAACAACATAGACCTTCTCCCAGCCAGTAAGAAGGACAGAATGTTTCTCAGCAAACATGTTAACAGATACCTAATTTTATGCCATGCATTTAAACTTAAAAAGGTAGTTTGGGGGTTTGCAAAAACAGTAATGTAACTTGCATATTATTTTATTCATAGAAAAGAAATGAAAGATTTTAAAAGAGTCAGCAAAATAAAAAAGTAAAAAGATGTGTGCATTTAACAATAACTTTTATGGACTAATGTGTGAAATATGACTTTATGTTCATGCTTGTGTAAGAAAAAACACTTGTGTGGGTGAACTGCTGACTAATTCCACACACAATTGCAGGTCATGTTCCTTTGCCTTCTGTTGTATGAGAAAATATGTATTTATTGCACATAAGATGAGTAAGATGACGAGGGATTTCACTCCTACAGGTACTTTCCAAAAACAGACCCTCCGAAGTTCTGTAATTACTGAGATCATTTGGACCCATGGATTCCCCATGGCTTTGAGACTTTAGTTAGCCAATGTTTCATCAAAGATGGCCTCCCTGGAATGTTTTTGGGTTGTAATTACATTTTCTATGTTTTCATCAAGGGTTTGTTAGTTTCTGTGAAAGGGCAGAGGGTGAGATACGCAAGGAGGCTGACAGCTTCTAATACGTCGGCCATTGCTGACAAATTGGAAACTCCCAAAGATCAATAGAGCACCGCCTCAACGCTTGGCAAGTGGAGGAGATAGTCTTATTAGGTCCAAACTCCTGCTGCCCAAAAGTTCAGCATCATAACTTCCATCCCCTTGACCTTTTTCTTCGTTACAGTTGGTAATTTTTTATTGGCCAGCCTGGTTCAACTTGACATATGACCTTTGTTGGGGGGAAGCCTCCTCTTCGCTGGTGCTACACTTGTTTGTTTTTCTGTCTCCATCTTTCTTGCTCTGTTGCTTCATGTGCAACTAAAGCTTGTGTTCTTTGCAGGAGGAGAACTCTGCCTTGGCTTTGGAGAATGAGAGCCAAAGGGAGCAGTATGAGCGTTGTCTGGATGAGGTAAGTGCAGAATGTGTTTGTCTCATCTTGAGACACATTCAAAAGGAATGATGTACCTTCAAAACGTGATGTGTTTATCCAGTTTGGTTTGCCAAAATAGCATTAACTGTAAAGGTTTGGGTGTTAAAGAGGTTGTGCATAGCTCTTTCCAGCTCTTATTTAAATAAAAGACTGCACTCTCCTTCTTCCTCCTATAGTCCAAAGACAAGGACGTTAGGTTAATTGATCACGCAAAATTTTTATGAATGTAAGCATTAATGGATATTTGTCCCTCTACAACAGCCTGGCGACCTGTACAACGTATCCCCTGCCTCTTGCCTGCGAATTGTTTGGATAGGCTCCAGCTTCCTCCATGACTCTGAACTGAATGAAGCAGTGTAGAAAATTAATGATTAAATGAGTAGAACGCACGTTAACATTTCTCAAATCCTTATAATATATAAAATAAGATGAATACAGTCAACCAACATGTTAAAAACAGGCTGACACATATTGCATAGGGGTGTGTACCAGCAAGAATCTGGCGATACGATGTGTATTACTATACAGTGTTAGCGATACAATATGTTGCGATATATTGTGATGCTATAAACAAGGCGATGAATTGTAATTTTTCTTTACTAGAATTTAATACTAAGAAAACTCACTTTTTGTACAAAACTACTAAAGAAATTAAAATCTGTCTCATGAGTAAAAATATGCTCATAACAAGATTGATACAGTTCTCTTGCATATCGATATATTGTCTCTAAAAAATATTGTGATATATCGATATTTTCTTAGAGCCCTAATATTGCATAGGAAGTAATAACACACAAATCAAAGGAAACAATTATCCATGATGAATAGATAGCCCGAAAGATTACACACAGAACCTTACTTACCAATTTTTAATGCATGTAATCAGAACTGCCATACATTTTCTATATAGTATTGTATACTAAGTATAAGCGTCATTTAAAGAACACCTTGGGGTTTTCGTTTGTACATGGTTAATTTTAGTAAAATACAATCACGAACGATGAATGATGCATGTTCCAAACTTTAGATTGAGCAATCATTTGCACATATATTCATTTTGTAATAAACATATGAAGGTGTGAGCAGCTGAATAGCTTCAACCTGATGTGAGCTTGTGTAACTGAAGCAATAATCTACATAAGAATGGGCTTGTGTGCCCTCGGGTCATTTGCAAGAGCTTGAGCAGAGCTGTTTGGGGATCTACATGAAACAAATGAAGCTGACTTAACTCTCAAGCAGTGCATCTGAATCACTTTAGAATGAAGGGAGACAGGCAGGGAAGGGATGCCGTAGGGGAGCATGTCCGGGAGGGACAAGCTTCCCAATTTGTGGCAAAATCGAGGAGCTCTGCAGACTGAACAGATTTCCCGCAGGATGGGGAAAACTGGGGATGGAAAAGGGAGGAGAGTGAGGACTAAAACTGAATTTAATCTGATGCAGAGATGCATTCTCATCCTTGCTGTGTTTATTTGATGACAGTTAATGTTACTGTGTGCAACCCTCTAATAACTGCACAGACCAACAGTGGGAAACATTAAACTTGCCTTCTAACAGGGAGCTTTTTATCCATGGACCACTGTCCACCTGTCTAAATTTTACTGTGGCCAAGCTTGTTTGTCATATAATTGCTTGCATCCAAATCATACAGTCTCTGCCATCCAGCTCAAAGCCTGTTAACTCAAATTTGTTTGATCACCTGGCGATTTTACAGGAGGCAAATCTGTAGCTAGGAGCAGGGCTCATTTCACCGTGTTTACCCTCATTCAATAACCCAGAGCGGGCGCACTCAAAAGAGCCGATGTGGCTTCACACACTATTAATGAGCAATCAATGCACAGTAATCTGAGCAGCTTCTTCAACAGCCTTGTGGTCTGAAGTGCGAGGGGGGGATGTGAGCCGCTGTGAAACCAAGGCTAAGGCAAAACAGCACTTAAATCAGGTGTGATTGTGCTCTTACATCAACCTGCTGTGTCAATACAACAGTTAGAAAGCAGCTGTTGTAGATATATTGCACACTAAAGAAACTTATACTTATACGTTTACAATGCCATTGTCTTTGTTTTATTCTTTTAATACATCATATTACGTACAAGTTGGGGAGCAAACTTTTTCGTACAGAGACCTCTGAGGGTCATGGGATGTCCAGGCTTAATGAAGTGAAATATTTTTTTTCCATCTCCTTCAAGGTTGCCAATCAAGTTGTGCAGGCACTGCTCACGCAGAAGGTTTGTTTTGCTTTTATTGCTATTTTTAGTCTTGATGATCATTTAAACGCATGTTGATGTATGTATGTATGTATGTATGTATATATAAATATATAAATTTCCAGCTTTTATTAAATTAACTTTGCAATATTTCTATTGGTTCTGTGTTGCTTCTGTTTTAGGATCTGAGAGAGGAGTGTCTCAAACTGCGAACAAGGGTTTTTGACTTGGAGCAGCAGAATCGGGCGCTGAGCGTTTTGTTCCAGCAGAGGATCAAACCTGCTTCAGACCTGCTTCTCCAGGTAAACCATTCCCATCATAAGGTGCATATAAAAGATGGCCGTAGTCTTGATTGTCTGTGTCAGGAAAGCATACTCCTGGAGGATGGTATTAAGTCGCAGTTTCTGGGGATTTGGCACACACACGGCTGTTGTTTGACTTCAAAACAACACTGAATACCAACAGAAGTTTATTGAACCACAGGATACTATTGCATGTTTTTTTTTCACAGATGCTACAGACACATTTAGCTGTGTTGCTTGCTCTACAGAAGCATAATCTTAATAAGGTAGCCCTCATTATAAGGGTATTAGAAAATTTTCCAACCATGTAGAACATGGCACCAACAGGGATTATTAAAGAGGCTAACTAACAAACTAAAAACAAATTGTCTTTATGGGCTAAGTTTAGCTAATACAAATCTTTAAATAAAGAATGTTTTTTTAACAGGATTTTTTTTTAATTTCTGGGAACATTTTCTAATGCAAATATGAAGACATGTTTCTGGTAAAACGTCAACAGTCACAAAGTAAATCAGAAAGCAAAATTTTTTCTTTGGATTTTTAGTCCATTAAGACTTCATTTAATAAATGTGAACATGTAAACTCAGGTAACATCTCAAGTGAATACGTGTTACATTTTCTCAAATTTCTCTAAAATCTTAATTTTCTTGTCAGAGCAGTCGCCCCCTGCTGGTATATTAAAGCAGCACAGTTTAGCATAGCTTAGCATTTGCTTCATTTCTCACACTTTCTCCATCTTCTATTCAAAGTTTATGTAGAAATCAGGAATAATATATATCTGACTGAAAATATTATCAACATATTATCAACAATATTATCAATATTATCAAATAAAATATTATTATATCTGCATTGGACCTACTTATTAGTATCATAATAAGGAATTATGTATATTGTAAGGACTCTGTTGTACAGTGATTCAATTTATATAGCATAAGCATCTATTAATGTTTAGATTTCACTACACTATGACAGTACAAGAACTACGGTATAATGTGCTACTTTGTGGCCACCAAACAGTCATCTTTGTACTTATTTTTTACACTAACTGTATATTTTTCTGCTGAAAATTACTTCAGGTCATTCTTTTGGTCCATTGAAAAGCACCAATTTACTGCAAAGTGTCCATGTTAGCATTCCAGCTGGTTCTTTAAGATGTAATTATGAGCCGCTGATAGTTGTACCTATCTACTGTATCACAATGTCAAGTCTTAAAAGGAGAATTCCATATAATTGAGCAACTTGCTGCAGGGTTCTTCACTTCCAATATGAAAATGGCAAAGAAATCAGAAGAAAAAGGAAGAGAAAATGAGTCTGTCAGTCTACCCAGACAAGAAAAGCAAACCAAAAGAGATGAGCAGGAAAGTGGGTAAGATATGAAGGATAGGACAGTGAAAATGGAAATGGAGAGAAAAAGAACAGAGACATGGTGCGTGCCAAGATGACAATAAGGTACAGGTGAAAAACCGAGGGCAGTATAAGAAGAGGGAAAAGAAAGTAAAGAACAGAATATAGAAAGAAACAATATGGGTGCTTTAAAAAAAAGCCAGTCAGTTTCTAGCTGCCATTGATTAAACTGGGAGAAACATTAAGTGATCACACACTATAAAATATCTGAAATTGGATATTGGGAGAAGTGGGAATCTCTGTGAAAATGCAAGGAACATGATAGACTTGTATCATGTTGGCACTTAGCAGGAAAATATGCCCCAAAATCTTAATGGAATTAATATAAAAATGTATAGAAGGCTGAGATTAAATGTCTAAATAAATATACAAGTCATAGATCAGAATTGCTTAATGGGTACAGATGAATGTAGCACTTAGTGAACTTAGTGTCGACCCAAGGTTTATGTTGGTGATGCTGGAACCTTTGGCTGCAAGAAGATTCACACATCCAATCATAATTTATTGCAGCTTTGTTATTACTAAGCAGATGATTCAACATAAGGATTAATCATATTGTAATCACTCCGGATGTTCAGAGCATTCTGCATTCATGTGTGGGCAAGCTGTTAAAAACAGCTTTATTTATTAACGTCACACAGGATGGGGCCATCCCACTGAAAATCTATTTATGATACTCATTTAGCAACTTTTTGTTGAAGGTTAGATAAGAGGATCGATATAACTATCTTTATCCATGATGAATTAATGGCCTTTTAAGTATATCCTCTATAATAGATTCAATAATTTCTAAAAAAAAAAAAAAAAAAAAAAACTAGATGCCTTATAATTCATAGTGCATCCCACAAAAAGTATGTATTTGTATTGAAAATATCATTTTTATTATGTGATTATTTCATGATATACTATGATACGAGGCCTCAGTTAAAATATTTTTCTCTGCACTCTGAAAACAGAGGAGAAAAAACTAAGAAAAAACCTCAAATGAAGTAGTAAAGGGATTATCTTTTTTTGTTATATTGGATATTTTTAAAAAAAATGTCTATCTGGTGAAGATTTGATGAGAAAATAGACAGTTTTCCTCCTAAAGAAAGCTGCTAAGGTAATCTTCAGGGAGAGAACCTGCTAACAGAATTAAAGTTAGCGGTGGGAAATAACAATCATATTGTTTGTGTGTGTTAATTTTAAAAAAGGAAGTTTTGTTGTGAACTTCTGTTAATAGCTTATAGTTACTTATAGTTATAACTAAAGTATATTTCTTTTTCATTTAAGGTTTTTGTGCTAAGCAAAGTGAACTAAGATGAAGTAACAAAGCTAGCTATTTAGAGAGATTGCATGCTGGAGAAAAGCTAGCAGGGGTAACTGAATATCTTTGCAGGATATGTTTTTCTTTCTGTAGATTAGTATTTACATTTTACTTTTGAACTTGAGAAATGCTAGTTTTTACATTTTACCCTCGCTGTTGGAGAAAAATGATATTTTGCCCTTATTTAAAGGTGCTAGGCAAGCTAGCCACATGTGTTTAAGAGAAACAGGTTTGCTGACTAAACAGCCCCATTTATTTCAGTAGTTTATTTGAGTTTTTGTGTTAACAGAACTAGCATAGAGAAGTTTGTACTGTAGTTTTTTGGCATTTTGAATATATTTTATGTTTTAAGCCATTAGAGCAGCGTTTCTAATGAGGATATAAAATAATCAGGGGAGTTTTCATTTCTTCTTTATCATTTATTTTTCCTCTTCAAGCCGCAAGCAGAGGGAGACTTAATCAACCTTATGAGTGTTTAGTTTCCCATCCAGCTCTGGTCTGTTTTCTTATCAGTAATTAAATGTTTCCATGGTTCCCTTTGGGCTTCTCAAGTTCCCCTGATAAAGAATCATAATACTTTCTATAGGAACCGTACCAGATGTGTCCCTCAGCTGGCTTCAGCTGAATTAGTTTCTTAAAAATGGCACACATTCATTCTAGGGAATGAAATAAAATAAAAGAAAGAAAAATAGGGGTGTTTTCAAACCAAGTACTATGCCAGACAAGGTGTATAGTATCAGTTGGTAATGCTTCTCATTAAATATGATAGGCAAGTGGCATGAGCCACCCATTACTGGGACAAATGCTTGTTTTTTTTTCCTAATCTAACTCTCAGCCACAGAACACACTCTGAATCCATGACCTCATTACTGCTCATGTAATTTAACAGGTTGCAGACGCACATTACTGATTCCAATTTGTGTGAGTATAACAAAAATTTAAAATAAAATTACACATTTTACAGGGGGAAAAACATTTTTGCAGCAGTGAAATAATTGTAGTTATTGTAGCAAAACAGTTTGTTTTGTCCAAACTAAACAATCTAATACAACACGGATAACATATAATTTGTGATCAACACCACCATGAGCCATGTAAACATAATATGATTTAAACAAAGAGTATTACAATTCACAAAATTGTTAATCACATCACAAGAAATCATGCTTTTTAAATTAGCATACTGAAAAAAGCAGGCGTGGAGTAGCCAGGAAGAGAAATCTGAGCAACTAAAGTCCAAACACTGGGGCAACAGGTAAATAGAAGGAATAAAGATCAATATCAAACAAACAGAAACCCAGAATGATGACAAAAAATAATGCAAAGCTGAGGAAAGTCAGACTCTAGATCACATGATGCAGGTGAGCATTTTGCACAGAAAGATGCTTCTGTCTGCTCTCTTTTCTCTGGCGGCTGTTATGTGTGTGGGTGTGTTGCTGGATGGCTCCACCAATGTGTTTTTGACAGCTGGTGCCAATACTGAATGATTTGCTTGGAAGCTGCCTATCGCTGCTATTCTAGGCTGCTATTCATTATCTTGAAATATGGCCGCTGTCAAAACAAAAGCAAAGAAAAAAGAAAGAACAAAGAAGGAAGGCAATATTCTCTTCCTCAATATGGCCAACAAAAGTTTCCTACTGGCCTCATGTAATCATTAAAAGTCCAGCATTTCCACATATGTTAAACACAGAAATTTCCCAATTAGCATGTTTGACTTTGATCTCGGCCTTGAACCTCAAAAAGCCGGTCTTGTCATCTACCATTTCCTTCGACTATCTTTCCCCATGACCCTGTGACATTATCGACTGAATCCTTGATGAGTATGCTGAGGAGGTGAAATCCTGCACCCCATGATAAGATCAGAGGCCCTTGTGACGCTGCAGCCATTACCCAACCTGCGTGGACAGCAGGGAAAACCGGTTGATGCGACAAGAGCGGTGCACAAATTATAACTGGGATAAACGGCTTTCAGCTTTACTGAATCTGAAGTAAACATTTTATATCATTATACAAAGTAATATTATCAATCTTTATTTATAAAGCACTTCTCATCTAGTGGAAAATGTAGCGCAAAGTGCCTACATATGACATTTCCATATCACATATAAAATAGATTTTAAAAAATACATTTCTAAAAGAACAGAAAACAAAACTATTATTTTATGTATGTCGGAGCAGAAACATTTTGCAAGTGGGCATCGATCTGTTTCCTGTGTGTAAAGCTTCTTTGTGAGCTTATTCGCTGCTTGCACTAATACAAAAAGAAGCTTTTCTTTTTCTTTGGCCAAAAGTTGGAAAGAAAAAAATGCGATAGTTCTGTTTTGGCTGCAGGCAAAGTAATGTAGGTTGTTTGTTCTTAGGAGACCAAAGAAGCAGTTAAAGTTTTGATGTCATTGGGAGCGTTCTTGTTTTGGAATTTATCTTCCTCTCAGAAGTATTCAGGACATACCTAAAACAAAAGACAAAAAGTCAATAAACTCTAAGAAAACAGTGTTTTAACAGAATAAAACAGAATTTCATTTAGTATATATATATATATTATTTTTTTTCTTCATATGTGTGTAGCAGTTGATCAGTTTAGCGTTTCATCTTCATTTATACATGGAGTGTCTTTTGTCAAGTGGTGCATGACACTTAAATAAAATAAATCAAATTAAATCAGATATAAAGGGATTAAAAGAGAATTAGAGCTTGCTGAGGGTGACTTGGACTTTGTAAAATGTTTTTTTTTTACTTATTTTGACATTTATTCCCTAAATATACATCATTATACTCTTAGTTGAATGAAAAACAGAAAATAGAGGTGAATACTATGCAATACTCCAAGTGAGCATTAGTGTTACAGTGGTGGAAAATGCTGCCTAAGTTCAAGTGTTCAGTTCCTCTATATTTCCATTTTAAGTTCATTTGAGACATTTGAGCGGAGGGAATTCAATGTAATTAAGTTCTAAGATTATTATGTGGAAATGTATTTGGTTTTATGTCCATCCCTTCTTAAGCGTGAGAGTTAGCCAACAAGAGGCCGCCACATGGATGAAGAAAAAAAAAGAAAGAAAATCAAAGGAATCCCTTACTCCCTGATGCAATTATTTCCTTTTCATATTAATTTTTTTTTCCAGTTGATGACATTAATGACTTTGAGGGGGAGTAGTTTGAATTGGGGCACGATGGAAGGGAATCTGATGGGTAACATGCTGTACGGCTGACAGCTTAGATGGTTGAAAATTTAGAGAGGAAAAAATCTAAGCAATATTTTTTTCTCTTTTTCATCTTCAAAGTCCATATTAGATTAATTTAAAATTGTTAATAAAAAAAACTTTATGGGAATCTCCTGTGTCTTCTGACAATGAGGTTCATTTTTATCTCTTGATCTCCCCTTTTCCAAACTTCACTATCGTATGTCTTCCCCATTTGACTTTCAGAAACTCCACTCTCGGATCATGGATCTGTCTGCTGCAGATTTGCTCCTGGAGCCAGAGAGAAGCAAGGCTTTCCTGCTTTCCAGGAATACAGACTCTCCATCCAATGTAAGCATAATGGAGGAAGAAAAACATAGGAGGCAGTGTATCTTTATCCTCATTCCATATTTCTCGGTGCTATAATCACTCCCTTCAAGAAATCATTGCAAGATATTAAAATACAATCCTGAAAACATGACCCCTCCTGTGCTCTCACCAGGAAGAGCTGACGGTATCTTTTAGCATTAAGAGGAATAAATCCTTGTCGTATTACCAGAAAACCATCGATTGAGACTCGTCAGTAAAAATGACTCCATAGGACACTGTGGTACATTAGTCATCTTATGTATTATGCATTAAAGCCTGAAAATGAGTTTGCTCTAGTCTTGCCCCTCTGAGAAAACCACCTGATAAACTGTAATATCTGCTATCTGAGAAGAGAAAGGCAGAGTGAAAGTAATAATACTCAGAGTGAATTATGCATCATTCAAATATGTACATAATCCTTAAAAAGGCTGTGTTAGGTGATATACACGAGTGACACTTCAATATGATTAGTGAAATCTCATGTCCCATCTTTCTATCTCTGCAATAAGATTGTAATTAGATAAACATCTGCCATGCTGTGGTGAATGCACATGCAAATATGATTTCTCCCCCCAATTTTTCAAACCTGAATAATTGACTGATCTGTCAAAGTTTTCTTAAGTATCTTTCATCACAAAATTAAAACCAAGACAGCAATTAGACATGCAGCAATCATTGTAGGAAAACTTGCTGACGCTTGCCTTAAATGTCTTATCTCAACACTGCCTCCAGAAGTTATTCCTTTCCTTTTCTCCTTCCTGTTTCTCGCAGGAGGTTCAGCTGAATGGAAAGGCAGGTCTCCCCGTGGCAAAGTGTCTGAGCCAGCTAAGTCTGACAGTGCCTGCTCCTCTCTACCCACGCAGCAGCTGCAGCAGTAGTGAATTATCCCTGTCAAGTGCATGTAGTGAATTCTCCAGTGGCTCCTACACCTGGAATGATGGACGCTCCTGCGGGAAAATGGTAAACCCTCCAACTCCGAAAAACAAAAAAACAGACATCAGTTCCACAAAATGATTCTAAGTGGCAGCTAATGAAGAGACACGTCTTTTCAGACCCTAATTAATCCCTTATCTTCTTGTTAGAGCTTGATGACCATGTCTCTAACTGGAGGTTTTTTCAGAATACACTAGTTCACCTCAAAAACACAGAATAGTGTAAATCTTGTGTTGAAAAGTGTCTTGAAATCTAAATTGTTCAATCTTTAACAAAAAATGAAGTTAACTCGTTTCCTTTTGCCTTACAGCCATCTTTGACGTGGGAGAAGAGGCTGAGTTTGGGTTCATCAGCCCCCAGTAATATCTGTGCACCTCCGGAGGAGCAGCCACCGACAAGGCGCAAGGAAAGCCACATACTAGAGGGACTAAGAAAGCTCCAGAGGAGGAGACACAGGAGCTCCTCCTGTTCTTCCAAGGTCTCCAAATCTGGTTATAAAGACTGCATGAACTCCAACGAGGGCATCTACTCACTGGGTATCAAGAGCAGCAGTAAAGGAGTGGCCAAGCCAACTCATGTTGGCAGAACTTTAGCTGCTCGGGGAAAGCAGTTCTCCTATGATTCCGATGATGCTGATGATGAATTAGCACATTCCAGTTGCAGAGATAACATCCCTACCAAAGACAACTGGTTTATTTGCAAGAAGCTCTCCCATAGCATCTCAGACAGCTTATGTAGCTGGGAGGGAACACAGGATAGTGGAGCTGCAGAAGACGACACTTCAGGTCCTGTGGAGGCTAAACCCTGCCCTGGCTATGACTCAAAAGAGCGTCCAGAGAAGCTTATGAGTTTTATTAACAGTTTTCTTCCAGAGGGGCGGAAATCAGCTTTTACTAAACCATCCCGGTTACAATTCAATCCTCGACAATCAGAGGGTCATAATCACATCTCTAATGTGGGTGATCCACAGGAGCTGAATTCAGAATCCAGTGATGTCCGAACATCTTGTAGTCAGTCATCAGAGCAAGTAGAGAGGGACTTCAAAAGGTTATCAAGGGATGCTGCCAAGATCCTCAAAGAGCAATACTTAAGAAGAGAGCAGGGACGCACTCAGTCTGCAGACGGGAGGCCCAGGCCTTTCAGCCTAATGAAGGAGCCCAAAGGGGCAAAGTGCACCCAATCTGAGGAGAGCATATTGGCAATATTTGATGCAGAGGGAGAACCTATTGAGCTTTGTGCTCATAGGCTGGAAGTAGGTACAGATGACAGACAAAGTAGAACGGTTGCTGCTAATTATACAGAGCTGGTGTCCCAAGAAAGACCAACAAGGCAAAAATCTACAAATGCAAGGAACTACTCTGTTCTTGAATCTCCAGAAAAACCTTCAGAATATCAGGCCAGGTCCAGCAAATTGAGCCACAGTAGGGAGGGAAGTGCAGAGAAACTGTCAATGCAGCTGACGCCACAAAGAAAACTTATCAAACCACCAAGCAGCCGGGTCAATAAAGGCTATTCTTTCCCTTCTGTCCCTCCAGTGAATGATGCCACTAGTTCCAAGTCTAGTGGTTCAAAGATTCCTGGTCGTAACAAACCTTCAGCATCCCCACTGAGAGCATCTAAAGGCTCAGCTGCTGAACCAAGTAACAATGGAAACTCAGGCCCTTCCGTGCAAGAGAAATCCCCATCTTCTCCTACAGTTAAAATGTCCAAATTCATCAAGACTCAAGGAACTTCTTCGCAGAGTCCAAAGACTGTCAACACTAAGCTCGCAAACAGGGCTGAATGGAGCAAGGGCTCTTTATCCAATTCTCCCCACCTCTCAAGGAGGCACCAGGAGAATACGGATAGTACTGAGCAACCAACCAGAGACAAACACTGTGAAACCAGCAAACATAAACTCAGGTCTCCTTCTCCTCCTCCTCCACCCGGGCGTACCACCTCCTTACTGATCAGACCAAATTATGAAGGGTCGCCTCAAGCACATAAACCAGGGGTGGCTCAACCTTCCATACCGACCACTGTGAGGGGCCCTCCCCCAAGTTATCACAACTCACTTGCACCAAATATGCAATCCACACTACCCATTAAGGACAAAGACTGTTTAGATTTGGATGCAGGCTATGGGACTGCACTTGCACCTCAGAGGCTGGTAGACAAAGCCAGTCAGCACCTTCAGAAGTCCCCTGCAAAGACTCAGACTCCTACTAAAGGCACTTCCAAACGGACAAAAGACTACCTCCCTTCTGCAAACTCAGGATGTGCTCGAGAACCTGAAAATGCACATAGAAGCACAAAGAATGTCCCTCCTCCCTACAGTGCCCTCAGAGGGTCCTCATTTCAGAACTCATTTACAAGTAAAAGAGGACCTGGTTATGAAAATGTC
The DNA here is from genome assembly GCA_037177515.1 of Pseudomugil tenellus. NCBI lineage: Eukaryota > Metazoa > Chordata > Actinopteri > Atheriniformes > Pseudomugilidae > Pseudomugil > Pseudomugil tenellus. The sequence goes on along the minus strand of JBAMHX010000027.1, from coordinate 6,178,284 downwards.
CATCCATCAGTGCAGAAGGCCTCAATTAGTTTACCCCTGACCCTTGAGGACACTCCTCAGTGTCAGACAGAGTCACACATTGGTAAAGGTGTCAACAGCCCTCCCAGCTCAGCTGTTATGTCACCTAACCCGGTGGAGAAAACCTCAAAAACTCGTATCCCAATGGGGTTTAAAGCCTTTTTAAAATCTCCCCCAAGTCACAAAAGTAGCCCTGTTGTACCTGGCAAAGAAGAGAAGGACCATATCAACTCCCCCTCCAAGGAGACTGTGACTTCAAATGTTTCTACTCAGTGTGATGGCATACAGGCAGCATACAACACTGATGTGCCACCCAAAATATCTGTTACAGATGGAAAAGGTGAAGTCCAGTCTAGACTGCAGGAGGAGGAATTGCACGGCCCTGTGTTGTTGGAAGAGTCAGATGTGTGCGATAAGGGGAAAAGAAACAGTCAACTTTTTGGTAGATCCATATCTGTTACTACTAAACCTCATCTAAAGCCAGCTTTGGGGATGAATGGGGCAAAAGCTCGTAGCCAGAGTTTTAGCACCAGCCACATTGAGAAGCCCAGTGCCAACGTGCTAGAAGGACCAGGAAGAATAAGAACTCAGATCATCACAAACTCAGGTGAAAGGGGGAATTCTCTGTCAAGGCAGAGCTCTTCAGAGACAACTGGCGTTGCTTTAGCTGAGAGCCCTGTCCATTCCCCAAGGATGAGGCTTAGCCACTATGGAGGAATAACAGGATCAAATAGTCACAGTGGCCTCCCTGATAAGACATCTAAATCAGACTCAAAAGGAGAAGGGGGAAAAGAGGAGGGAGTCAGCTCACCTCAAAAAGAAGTGCATAGTTTACCCTTCACAGAAAGGCCTGGTGTGAACAACATCCGAAAACCAGCAAAAATGGCCTCTCATCCACAGTTCAAGTCTCCGTCTTCTTGTGTCTATAACTCTGAAAATCTTGCAAGAGAGACAGAGGGCATAGCAACTACCCCTAGTGAGCCAGTCAAAACCCAGATGGACTCTCCAAGCAAACCCTCAGACACAGAGGAGAAAAAACTCAGCCCGACAGTGTGCACCATCGAAGAGAAAGTCATGATGGGAATTGAAGAAAATTTGCAAAAATGTCAAGAACAGGAAAAAATAGCTGCTAGTGAGACCAAACAAAAGACAGGCCCCTCTTTGGCAAACTGGTTTGGCCTGCGTAGGAGCAAACTTCCAGCTCTAAGTGGCAAAAAGGGGGACTCTCCTAAGGGGAAAGAGGAGAAGAAAGAGCTGAAGATTGGATCTGTGCTGGGAGGTAAACAGATTAAGTCTGACAAGAAGAAGGATAAGAAGAAAGAGAGTCAGGAGGTGCAGAATCTGTCAGAGATGAACAACAAGCTCAGCTCCATCATGGACCACTGCAACAATCAGATGGGCCAGATTGCCAATCAGATCCAGTGTACCACAGCGTTTATTGGCAAAGACCAGTTTGTGAAAGAGCTTCTTGGCAGGTGGGTAAAGCAGCGACTTTGTCACTCAAAATATTAATCATTAATTATCTTCAACTGGTTGGACTGTTTCCTGTCACTTCTTGGAGAAATACATCCATCAAGACAAATAACAAATCTATTAAACATGAGCAAACCAAAGTATCACACTTGGAGAGGCACTGATACAAAGCACAAACAGCAGATGTTTATTTGAGTTGTAACTTTGCTCTAACAAGCATGAACGGCTCTTGGACAAGCAGTCGGAACACTCAAGGTAAAATATGTTGAAGCCAAGAAAAGCTCAGAATGCCATGCTTCTCCACTTCATTGATTTTCCACTTCAAATCCCAGCTGACAGATTGTTCTCCATCAAAGGAACCCGTTAAGCATTCACTGACATTTCTGTGTATGATATATGTTTGCTTGCCATTCATGAAGTAAATTGAGTTGGTCAAATCTTACTTCCTTGCAGGACTGCCGTGAAGGGCAACTCCATGGCAGTGTCCGCACCTGCAATCTCCACGCCCAAGAAACACAGCGAAATAAAGGGGGATGTGCAGATCTGCACTGATACAGCTGTAAGTAAAGCGCTCCTCTGACTTCATTACAGCAGTGTGTTTGTGTTTGGACAGGCACTCACCAGCAAATTCCCACAGGTTTTCACACTTGTAGAGAATGTACATGTTCATAAACACATCCACAACCCCGCCGCCTCTTCAGCATCATATCCCCGGAAGGCTCACTATTGATTCACATTGTGTTCTGACTCCGCCGACAGTCCAACTCATCACCCGCTTTTTGTTATTAACAACTCAGTCTGATGTTGTTTCCATGAGGATGAAGGCTTTCAAGTCTTCAACCATCCCCTATTGGATGTAATGACAACTTAGAAAAATTAGACTCCCCTTTTCAGTTTGATCACGCTTTGTAAGCAAAATACTAAAATGATAACCCTGTATTTCATAATCTGTCTGGAGAATTGTTCAATGATGGGAAGGCTGTGAGAAAAAAAGCCAGACTGCAGAAATAAAACAAAGCAAAAGGAGCCATTTGAACTGAAGAGGAGAGTGACAGTCTCGCTGCATAATGTTGGAAATTTTATCCTGATGATGTGGGATTTTGATAACGTGGAGGAGCCTCTTATCGTAGGCACTCTATTTGACAAAGGGGTCATTTAATACCATCCTCCAAGCTCTCTGTCTATCTTTTCCCAGCAGAAAAGCAACAATAGAGCCACACTTCATGACCTACAAGCTTCACTTCAACCACTCCAAAATTGCTTAAAAAAACAAATCAGAATCATGCAGAAAGTACAATTAGTTTCAACACAAATTTTGTATTTCAATTTTGTATTTGTGTGAAAGGTTTAAAACTTTGTGAATGAATTTGAATATTTATGATTCTTGGCTCTAAAAAAATCTTCATTTTGTATGTTTTAGGAACTGCGAAACAAGAAAAAGTCAAAGCAAACCCAATACCTCAATGAAAGCAGAGGTTTTGTAGGTTTAAGGGATGGAAGTGTTTTAACATGCTGCAAAGGAAGAAAGTTATCATTATTGCATCATATCAGTAAAAATGACTCAATGGTCCATAGTTAAGAAAGATTATTCATAAATAGAAGCATTCAAGACACCTGTCAATCTTCCAGAGAGGACGTCCTAGCAAATTTACTCCAAGTTCGAGCTGGTTAATGTTTAGAGTAACTGCAAAATGATTCGAGATACATCTCCGATTCATCAGGCCTCAGTCAGTGTGTTGAAAGTTCACAACAGTACAAGGAAAAAATATTTAACAAGTAGGGCTTGTTTGGAAATTTTTTAAACAGAAAGCCACTTATCTCTTAAAGGAGCATAGAGTTATGGTATTTATGTATTTTGAACAGACTAGACCGAAGTAAAGATGTATGGTCATCATACAAAAGGAAATCAGCTGCCAACTGTTAAGCACGTTGGTGGAAGGCTGATGATTTGGGCTTGATGTGGAGACACAGGATCTGGACATAATCCATTCTTTGAGTGAACTGTATCTGTCTGACAGTGGCAGTGAGACTGAAGCTGGATCATATAAAACAGAATGAAAAATTCAGGTTCCAATGTTTAGTTGAAATCTAAACATCAATGTTGAGGTGTACAAAAATTAAAGATGGAATCATACAAAATGTTTCCACAGTGCTGTGAGAAACTGATATCATACATAAAAACATTTACTGTAAGTTATTGCTGCAAAAATTGATTCTGCAAACTGATTTTTGTTAAATGAAAAATGAGAATGTAATATGTCATGTTGTTCATGTGAGGCTGTTTTCACGTCATTTAAAGATCTAATGATATCTCATGTCTGTATTTGCTGTAAAGATACAGAATCACATCTTATATTGCATTTTTCTACTTTATGAAATTGATTAAGCAGGGAAAAAAAAGCAAAAATGTAAAATAGATGGACGTGTTCTAAGATTTTTTTTACTAACAAATTAAAAATTTGTTTAAATTCTAGACTCTTATAGTGACGCAGAAGATCAACCTGAAGGCTGAAAATGAGGATGGACACATTGGAGACACATCTTGTCAAGAACATATGATAGGTAAACTTTTTTTCTTTTAGCTTTAAAACAATATGACAAAAATTTTTGAAAACATCATCACTTATATGTCTATCTAACGCTGTGAAAATTTTACAAAAATGTCTGTGGCGTGTCAACATATTTTACTGCTGTGATTTCCCTGCATGATTAACAGCTCAATTCCTTCTGCACTACTGTAAAATTACAACAAAACGCAGTAGCGGCTGCAGCATGTTGGCATTCCAGTCGGGTGATTGATGTGTACTCCGGTCAGTGTTTACATCTTCTGAATGGCTATATGGATACATCAAAAAACATGATGACTCTAGTTGAAAAAAACAAGAAACATGCACTTTAAGTTGTAATTTACACACACACACAAATAAGTTGCTATAGTACAATTATGTGGATGGATTACATATAGTACATCTTGGTCCTAAAGAGTCGGATATACTATTCATTTCCTGTTCAGAAAACGATGAATAAAAAGTTGCATGCATGGAGTGCTTTCTCTGATCTAGGTGACCTGAAAATTGGCCGTTAGGATTTGCAGATTGTCATATGGCATCTGATTCTTGATATTAAAGAGTATCGCACCACTTTAACCTTCTCTGCTCATTCAGTCAAGGCAGTGAGAGGCCGATAGTGGCCGGTCATGTCATTGCCTTCCTAGAGTATAAATAAGGAAGAACTCTAGAAGTGGAAGTGCATTCCTGACACTTATAATGGGTGAATCATCAAAGTTTAATATTATAGATTCAGTGAGCACAGCATCAGTAATTTGATCCTTAACCATTTATTTTAACTATATAACCCAAGCCATTTGAGGACAGACAAAGGTTAACAGTAAAATAAGGATAGTAGACCAGGGACGGAGACATATGTGGGCCAGGGTGTGCTTAGGCCCCCCACTTCTCTGACTGGCCCAGAGCCAGTCCTGCCGTGACACAGTTATGCCCTATTCCCCCTTTCATTATTATTTTTTAAATAATCATTTTGATCTGAAACATTCAAACAAAAAAAAATGTAAAGTCATGATTGTCTTTTCAAGTTCTTGTAGATTTGCTTTTTATAGAATAAATAGAGGCAGAATGAGATATTCTTGTTTGATGTATTTTCTGACAAGTAATAATTTTGCTCTGGAAAAACCAGGCCCCGCCTATTTTTTGTAGGTCCACCCTATGCAAACTTTCTGGCTCCGCCCTTGTAGTAAATATGCAGGAAATAATTTATAAGTAGGAATATACTGCATTAAATCCCAAACCGAACCCTTTTCGCCTGCTTTTTTGTGAAAGAGTGTTAAGAATTGCAAACATTTTTTTTTTTTTTTTTTTTTTTAGAGCGTTAGTTTAAATACTTAAAATAAATAAGAACAAAATCTAAAAACACATCACAAAGTGCTGCACTGACTGAACTAATACAGGGAGCAATCCAGTGGTGTTTCTATAACGTATGCCCCAATTAGCTGCGAGTTGGATGCGCATGATGATTTATAACAAAGCTGCAGCCAGACTCCATACTGGTGTACCTCCTTGCCAACAAGTGAAGGGATGACTGATGTGATAAGCTTCTTAAACATTGGAATATGAAGCAGCAGAATTCGTCTTTAATCCACCCCCAATTCCTCCAGCTTTGTTGGTTTTGCCCACAATGACCCCAATGTAGCATTTCATGTATTAATTAATTGGATGTAAAAGTTATGTAAACTGTGTTGTTCTAATAAATCTATTATAAATTATGAATGAATGTTTGAAAGGCTGAGTGTTCTGATGGCAATAAGAGAAGAAACTTAACCTTCAAGTCGTCGTGTAAAAACATGCTAATTGTGTCTGTTTTCTGGCTTTGTATTCTGCCAGCTGAGTGTTTCCAAATGGTATGAGTTCAAAATGTAATAAAAGTTGCTGCTGTGGCTCCACATCTCTGCTTACAGGATTAATCCGAGGTAAACAAATCAATCACACGAAGAGTTCACTTAAAGCAGTTTGTGATGCAAGCAGCTGGAGCAAAATCCAAGCTTACTTTAGGAGTGTAGGCCTTGAACTTCAATCCATGTTGGTCTATTATGGTATATTAGAGAAGTTTCCCTCTGAGCTGGAGCAGTAAATAACATTTTGACTAACCCAGAGCACAAAAGGACCTTAATACATCTTCATGCTTTGATGACATTGTAAATCAATACCAGCACAACTTCTACTGGTATTCCAAACTTCCTTTATAGCGCTCATGGCAATATTTGGATTTTTACGATGACTTACTGGTTATAAAGAGCCCGCAGAGTGTGGTGCTGGACTTATTATGTAATGACTCAAGATACTTGTCTATATTGTAAGAATATGACTTCACAATTTGTGTCAATTCGCAGCTACATTTTCATCTGATTGCCATGTCCAAGATGATGTTATGGTAGTTTGCGATGACTCTTCTTACGCCTGTTCAATGCATAAAGCCAATTTCACACAGTGAAGGTATCAGCAAACCACCTTTCTCCCCACAAGCCCTGGAGGTTGTATACAGAAGTGATAGGGAGCTCATGAAAAACTAGATTACGTCCAGGCATTGTTGCCGCTGGGTGGAATTACTGTGGACCTTGTTATAGTTTGGATATAGAGGGCATTTTGAACTGCCAGGCTTGGCATTCAATTACACAGCTGTGTAATCTATGGCTCCCTCCACCTTCCTCTTTTGTACACACACACCCACACACAAGTTCATGTTTATTATTTATGTGAACACATGCGCATGGATGAGTATTTCTGTTTTTATTCCGCTATGCAAAACTGTTGCCAAGTGGCCTAGCGGTTCATCTGGTTGGTGAATGTGCTGCTTCTGTATGTCTTATCTTCACAGGTCCTGTATGTACCGATCGCTACTGAGTGTCAGAACAACACCTATGAATAAGGGGGGAAAAACACACACACACGCACTAGAATTTGAAGTTGTGTATGCTCTGAACTCTCTACAGGGCTATTAGATTTTTTTATTTACCTCTAAGCTGTTTTATTTAAACGTGCACTTAACCCTGCTGCTAAATTCTTATTTATTCATAGTTTAAATCTGTCATTAGAAAGTAAAGAAGCAGATCTGCTTAATGTCAGTCTCTGCAAGTAGAAAAAAAATTCCAGGTAGTTTTATACTAAAAAGATGGCCGCAGAGGATTCATCATCTGCAAGTCCAGCAAGTGGACGATGAGCTATAATTTCACTGATCAAATAAAATAAAAAAAATTCATCATTTGAAAGTTGGCAGAAAGTTGTGAACCAGTAATGATAAGCAGATGTAACCGCTGTTTACTGTGGTTCGCAGTTACAAGGACCTGGGCCAAGCTGAGTGGCTATCCATCTGTTCCATCCTGAATTGAGTCTCTGTGTTTTTTAAACCATCTGCTCCTACTGCCAGCCATCTTTCCTAAACCTGCAGTCCGACCCATCTTAGCTCTGCTGGTCTAACTCAGGAGTTCCTGCTTTTTGTCGAATGCACAGTAAAAATTTGTGGTTAAAAAATCCAATTACAACTAAATTTGGGTAAATAAAATCAGAATGCAGTGTTGTGCAAGTCTTATGACCCATATTTGATCAATAAACTATAGAAAACTAACCAGTTTATCAAAGTGTAACTTTTTATTATTATTTCATCAATTTTAATTTGATTGCGGCAATGTTAAAAAAAAAAAAAACATCTGGTCAAAAATCTTGTTGCTAAATATGTTAATTTGTATCACTGATAATTAATGTATGTGACTGGGTATGTGAAGTAAGAGCACCTCAGAGAAGTAGAGTCTCTCAAAGGAAAAACATTCAAAAACCAGTCTAAAGAAAAACTGTACCTGAAAAGATTTCTAGTCCCTGCATTAAATACAGAAATTATTCCGTCTAAAGCAAAATAAAGAAGCTAAACGTAAAAATGATCTAGAAACACTGCCAAACATCTCTGGGCTTATTTAAAAAGGACTGAGAGGGACAATATCTGTGGTCAGGCAGATAAAATTGAGGTTTTTTTAAATGAAAATCATGAAAGCAGGTTCCTCTGGATGAAAAAGGAAAGACACTATCCTCTTTATCAGTACTCTGCTCCACTAATGAGCCTGCACTGGTGATGAAAATGCTATCATGCAAATCTGGAAAAGCGAAAAAATTGCAAGGTTCCGGCTTCCTATGCTCCCATTCGGATAACAATTTTCCCAGTGAAAACTCTGCATATTTCAACAAGACAATGCTAAACCACATACTGGATACTTGCCTACATTCTGCCCTGAACTTTCAGCACATAAAAGCGCCTTTTTGAGACATTTTGCTCCCATATACGTTAAACTCCCAACCCTAACCATTTGCTAATGAACATACGATTGAAAAGTAAGAAATGCATGATGGATAAAAAGGGAAAATTGCAATGACTGTTAGGAAAACATGTAGAATGAGTCTTGAACAGCGATCTGAACGAGTGAACATGTTTTGCTAGTACATACAAGTAAAACATTGGAAACGAGTAATATCACTTTAGAACATCTGGGAAAGCGTATTGACAGGAAATACATGACTGTATTTTAACCCGTGTTACTGTAAGGAACACATATTATAGAATATTTATGAAACTGCAACATTTTGCTCCGTGCACCAGTCTTTCTGTTTCGTAATGAGTTGGGGTTTACTTGAGAGTTTCTTGTTCCAGGTGCTTTCTTCTCTGGTATTACTTGTGTACTATGTGCAAGTGTGAAGGAGTCTCCATCAGTGGTTTACAGATGCTTTATTTTCTCTCTTTTCCAACTGAACCTGCTGCAGATTCCCTGTTTACTCACAACCCCTTCCGCTGCATGTAAATCCAAGCCCTCCTTTCTTTCCTTCTGTCGTTGTTGTCCCAGATGTCACACTCCTTTCCCTGTCACTCTAGGCTCTGGATGTCAGATGAGAACCCTGGACAGTGGCATCGGCACTTTCCCCCTTCCTGATTCAGTTACCCGAGCCAGCGGTCGCCACATCCCTAAATCTGAATCCAGCCCTGATGGGGTGACCGCCGGCTCCTCTGTGCTCGATCGGGAGCCCCTTTCTGCTCACCCCGACCCCTCACAATCCGATGTGAAAGTGCCTTCCCTTCCAAAAACCTGCCTGCACGCTCCTATAAGCAGCATGGGTCACTCCCTGTCTGAGCCCGCTGTCACCTGCAGCAGAAATGCCCAGGACACCCAGAGCCGACTGCCCAAGCTGGCATCCTCAGGTCAGTTATCTCTCATTTATCTCTTAGAAGATGGATGTTTTAGTTTTTAATTGGTTGTACTATTCAAGGACAAAGAAGAGGATGAATTGTTATGTTGGATAAATCCACTATTAACATGTTAAATGGCTGAAAGCTAAACCTTGAAAGCCCAGACAGCTTGTTTATCTCTTAGGAGTTCAGTGAAATATTGAATGTCTCTGTATTCTAACGCCATCTCCTCCAAAGTGCTCCGGACACGCAGACAGGAGGAAGCAGTTTGGTTTATTAAACCCTAATTAAACAAAGAACCTTGTTTGTTCAGTTAATTCAGAGGCTAATACATCAACACTGACATCTGATACTCGAAGAAAACGTAGAAGCTCGTACGTCTGTGTGTCCTGAGTAAAACCAACAAATGCAATTAAATAAGTGTGTCAGCATAGCTGTAGATCATAAAAGTGCTCTGTGCCTCTTAACGACTGGTAGGAGTCAATCCTATGGCTGATTAAAGCTGCAATAACACATGGGAAGGAGCAATCACAGCCAGAGATTTATGCTGCAGGACATTAAGGACATTATCTGTTTCGCCTCCATGGCAGAAGTAGTTTGACTCGCCACTGGTCAAAGTTGGTCAAATCCTTATCATATGTTTCAACCTCTATCAATTCGAGCATATTACTAATGCCTGTCTTGAATAGAACAGTTACGGGTCGGACATCATTACGTTAGCAGAGTTAGGAGCAACTCCTCCTGTAATTGGAGCCAAAAAGGACTTGTAACCAATTGAGTAGGTCTGGACTGGATTAATGTGCTCATCAGTCCATCGGCTGAATGAAACATGGTGGCAAGAATTCATCTCTCTGCTGTCTCTACGCTTTATAACAGGAGGAAGGTATTTCTTGTAATGGCTGTCCTCCTCACAACTCATTTCCCTTCAATCTCCCCGGGCCTACAGATGCAATCAGGACAAAAAGGTTGAGTCTTTGTGCCCAACGCACCAATTTCTCAGGCTCCACTGAGGACAAAGAGAAAGAAATGGAGAGGAAAATGATCAGCAAGGACCTCGATTTACCTGGTGTAAGTCACATTAACATGGTGATACGTATGCCAAGATCAGTTTGAAATGATGTAAAACAGGCATTTTGTTGGGTTTTAGGTACATGTTCATAGTTTCTATGTGTACTGGGACTTAAAGTGGTTTATAACCAGTGTTTAAGAATAGAAAATCTATATTTTTGGTAGATTGCTTTGATCAAAAAGTCCCTATTTCCCGTGAATGCAGCACCACAATATAGTACAATGCTTCTTTCTATCTGTTGAGGTTGAGGTTCATCTAAAGCCAATCCTGTGTTTGCTTTCATGTCTTCCTAATCCATCCTGTGCAGAATGACACAACTTCTGTCAAACAGTCCTGGCCTTTTTTTTTTCTTCAGTGTCCATGCATCCATCCGTTTCCTGCATCTGTGTTATCTTATTCAGAGTTGCAGTGAGGTTGGAGTCTATCCTAGCTACCGATCCATCACAGGGCCAATATAGAGACAAGATAAACAACTATGCATGCTCCAACTTTGAGGGTCAGTTTAGCAACTGGATGTGCATGTTTTTGGACTTCGATAAGGGAATGAGGGATCAAAAAGCATTAGAAGTCTATGTTAGGGTTAGGGTTAACCCTAATCACCCTTAAATTCTCCAGATTAAATATTTACTTTTTTTGTGTCCACGAGAGAAGTAAGAAATAATCATATATTGTTTGTGTTCTTTTTCAATTCAGCTTTATTTGTATATGACAATGTCGTCTCAGTGTGCTTCATAGAGATCAAATTAAGCCAATTTATAATAAATATTTTCTATATCTAATAGTATTTAATGGTTGGCATTCCTCATGGCTATCGCGTATGGTTTAATAACCCTTTCTCTATGTCCATTAGCAGGAGAAAGCGTTGCTAGTGTGTACATACTCTGGCAGCAGCAGCGATACCGAGACCGAACTTGAGGGAAGCGGAAGCACTTTGACCTCCCCACAGCGAACCCTGATGGAAAGATCTGGGAGGCCTGACTCTGGTGCAGTTAAAAAGCTTTAAACCACTCCAATGATTTGTTAAATCCCACAACTTTCTGGTTAAAACTTTTCCCTCTATTTACAGTGGAGCATAACGAGGATACCCTGAAGAGACGGAGCGCAGAGAGATCCTTGTCAATCATGGACTATTACCAGCACGATATGTTCTCACACCTGGAGAAGGACAGCAGGAGGATTTCCCAGTATAACTTGTTGCACAGAGAGTCATCCCTCGATGACAAAGCAGGAGACAGGCTCAGCGTGAGTATTAAAATGCCTCATTATTCACAGTTAATTAGCTTGGCTCATTAAAGGCGGCTTTGCAGGCATGCTGTGGAATCTGTAAAGCTCTTTATTGGTCATTATTTTATTTTACGACACCCACGTAGAGGTTGCACTTAAATCTCTTACTGAATTTGGAAGGTTTAAGTCTGAAAAGCAACGCAGCTCTGTAAAGTATGAAGAGGTTCTGTGCTGAAAAAGGGGAGGGGAGGCTTGACCCACAATGAAACTTTCAACATTTATGTTGCTTTGCTTCCAGCAGAGGTATGAAGAAATTGAATTTTTTCCATTTCTTTATGTCACGGAGTTTTGCAAGGAGACTTTCCACATGGTTGGAGCAGGTCCTGTTGGGTTCCAAAGTTGGCTTTACCTCTGAAATAGTTTCTGAGGCATTAACAAATTCACTAAGGTTTTCTTTCTGCTGCTGACATTGTTTGCACTCCAAGGTTTTTTTTTCTTTGCTCCTTGAATTGTTTGCAGATTTTCATAGAGAAAGCCGACTAATTGCTTTCGATCGCCTCGGCCTCTTGTGTCAGCGGCTATTTGCCTACAGGTATTTAACGCAGCTGAATGACAAATGAGGATCAGGAACCATGAAATGGCCTCCAGTCTATGTAGATCGGCTCTACGGGACGGCCGGGCTCTCCTCACTTACACTGCTGCTACCCAGCGCCAACCCTGACACAAAAATCCATAATCCAGATGAAAAGGCTCTGACTCAACAGAACTTTAAAACGTGATCATTTATGAGGCTTGACCTCTGTTGTCCTTTCAGAATATAGCACGAGATTAGACTGAAACTATCTGAAACACATCTACGTCCACATTTTAGCGACTTTTTATAAGCTTTGTACATTAAGAAGAAAAGTCTTTAAAATGTCATCTTTATTTTCAGCACATTTGTTCAACAATAAAAGGTCTAAGATGAAAATGTGATGCTGATTATCACATAAAACATACTAAAGTCCCTTATTTCTGGGAAAAATCACTGTTCATTTTTTTTATTTGAAGTATACATTTTTCCTTTTTTAAATTTATTATATTATAAAATTGAATATAATATTAAAATATTATATTTTTTTATTTAAAATACATTTTAATTATTTTTTTTCTTTTTGGTTGTTTCTTAAATGTGACTTCTGTAGAAACATCTGATTCCAATCGGTTTTAGTGGAAAGACAGGCAAAGTTTGAGTGTAAAGTTCCCAACTATGTCAGATATTTTTTCCCAGCACATATTGACTTATTTTATCAAGTCAATCAAAACATTATTGTTGAAAGAAAAACTTGTGTTTTTGCCAAATATAGACATGAATTAATTAGAAACAGATGAAAGTATATCATCAACATAAGCTGCTATAAACCACTTGTTGACTGCTTGATCGGTTTCTCGAATATCAACCAATTTCATCATATCTGTCAGCGCACACCGACATCTTGCTATTGCATGGCTGTCCTTTCTACTAAAGTAAAACAGTTTACAGCTCAACAGGATATCACATCATCTTAATACGTTCCCATGTCTTCTAGTCTTTTACAAAAAGCTCAATTCAGAGTTACTTCAACTCTAGGAAACTGGAAAAAAAGTTTATTTTGGTTTAGATCCCAGCAGAGAGAGACAGGATGACAGACTGTGCAGCCAGGCTGCAAGCACAACTCCATTAGCCGAACATGCAAAAGACAAAATCCCAACAAAGCAGCTGATTCTCTCCCTAAACTGGATTCAGCTACATCTGATGGGTAGATGTCATCACGCACCAACCTTTCTGTGCATTTTTTTTAGCTTTAAATCAAGATTTTCACCTGCATGCAGTCCAAATGAACTTGTCTCCCGTAGTTAGAAAACACCTCCAGCGATTTGAACATGGTGATTAAACACAGCAGGTACAGGTAGGGTTTGAGTTCCCTGTTTGCCTGAAGTTGGTATTATTCAGACAATAACCCTGCTCCTAAGCTGTGAACCAACTATAATGATGGATGACTGCTTCTGAACCCATTTACCCTACATTATTCTTCAGAGAAAGACAATCCATCTGAGTGTCATCACCTCCTCACCCCTGGCTGAGCACATCCGTACCTGTGCAGCGGCCGTCCCATTGTTGTGGCTGGAGACGCTGTCATTGGCTGCAGTTTGGGGAAGTTTGGTGGCTGCTAGCAGGCCCGTGTCAGAGCGTGGTGATTTAAGCGGCTTTAATAACCTTTCACAAACACTCAGGAGAGTGATGTAAAGCTCAGCGGCTCCCATCAGAGCCCTCACAGCCCGCGCTGGCCTCCCATTCATCATCCTGACAGCACCTGACAGCGCCACTAACGCCACCCCGCCCCCTTCTTCTTCTTCTTCTTCTATTCTCCGCTTCCTCCGAGTCTTGCTTTCTTCCATGTGTCTCCTTTTTGCTTCCATTTTTGTATCTACCTTACAATTCTCTGTCTTTCTTCTCAATGGAAGTAGATTTTATATCTACCGTCATATTTCTTCCCAAGCTAACTTTTTACATTTCTCTTTTTTTCTTTCCTGTGTCCTATGTTTCTTTCCTTTGTTTCTATTTTTCTCAGGAGTGAGAAAGACATTGCTGCAGGGAAGTAGAATGAGAGGTGAAGCTGTGGAGATAGCTCAGCATGGAACAGCTCGTTACCTTGAGCGATGATTCGGAGGGAAAGGGAACATTTTAGCCGACCTGCAATTTGATGCAATTTGAAGTGAGGTTATTGGATAACCAAAACCATATCTGTGCACAAATAAATATCAGCAGTGGGAATATCTTACCCCTAGTGTTGCTGCCACAGACCCCCGTAGTAATAGAAAGCAGCAGAAGTGATTGTCACAGTTCCTTATATTTGACTGGGTATCATCTCACTGATGACGTACTGTACATGTGACACAAATTCTTTTTTTCACACCATCCTTCTTATTTATTGGTGACAGAGGCTGTGCTGTGCCTGTTGGTGGTGATCCACAAAACCAATCTTGAAGGAAAAAAGTGATGGTTTTTTTCGTAGTCTCCACCAAATGGTGAAATTGGCCAAACCACTTTTTTTTCACCCCGAGTCATTCGAAAACCCAGTTGTTAGATTGTTCTTTCTGCCATTTTTCTTGTTTTATTGAAAAGAAATAAAGACTTTTTATCTTTTTGCTGTTGTTTTGACAGGAAAATATACTATGAATAACCAAGGACCAATATTAGTTTGTCTCCTGACTCTAAATCTAATTATTTTTTTTAAATAAAAGACTTTACAAGACTCAGATCTTTTTATACTCATTGGTTAACATAAAGTTTCTTTCCTAATTCAAGAGATAGAAATGTAGCTTAATGTCTTTTCAATTTTAAACTTAAAAAAAACCTTGCAGCTGCCAGCGCCAACTCTAATTCATGATAATCATGAGCTAATGAAACCTTTAAGAATCCTGTAACCTTGCAAGATAAGACATTTTCAGCAGATTTAATGAAGAAAGTAACAGAGAAGTTGCATTTATGGATGGTCCAACCAACCAATTACTTCATAAGACACACTTAGTGTAAGTTCATTGCATCCTGTTGTATACTTGTGGCCATATATTTTGTCCTATTATCCCATTATTCAGACCTTATTTCTTTATTTATCGCGTAGAAAGAGCCCCAAATATGTTTCACACAAGTGAAAGCGATTAATTAAACAGAGAAGTTTAGGGTTATCACCTGCTATTGTTAGGAAAAGCTCCAGCTACATTGCCACTAAACTGGACTGAATGGTTAAGAAAATTTATGTATAAATAAATAATTTTTGGCTGATTTAGAATCAAAATTAGTTACAAGATACATCTTTATTTTTGTTGAATTAAAACCTTCAAGATTCAATGTGTGGTTATCTTCAGCTACCCCTAAAGGTCTACTGAACATCCATATTTTACCCAGTTTAATCTAATTTGTAGTCAAAGACAAACATTTGACTTTATCAGGCTTTAAGAATTATAACTTAACAGGAAATATGATAGTACAAGAACAGTAAAAAGTTCAAAATATGTCTTGCTGTGAAAAAACAAAAGAAATCCTTTCCCTGAACTTTAGTCCTGAACAAGGCTGCTGAATTCAAGTGTAGAGATCTCATTACTGCCATCTGAAGCAGAACCGATCGGCGGTTTGGCCCTTCGGAAGCTCCGACCGCCTGCAGCTTTGGTTAGCATGTGTCCTGCCATCATTCTGTCTGCACCCGCAGGTGGTGTAAAGACCTGCAGCAGGAAGCTTCCACATGATGGCAAATTATGCTCCTCCGCAATCAAACTGGTCAGTGATTGAACCAGTTACATTTCCATTGCTCTTGCTTCCGACCTCTTGTTATCCAAAAAGAATAATAATAAAAGAAAACCAGCCCCTAACTGTGACACGGATCTTCTGGAAACCACTGATCCCAGTCACATCACCCACTTCCTCCTCTCCCTATAGGGTGTATCGTTTTCCCAGCTACACCGATCTGATATTAAAGTAGAAATGCCACAAAGAGAAGTGCAGAGGTGTTAAATTAAAACACAGCAAGGCGAATCTGCTTTCAACACGTATGTTTAAATTGGACTCAACTTCCACACCTGATAGTGATTAAAAGGTCACCCTAAGACACATTTTCTCCAACATTTTCTTTTGATTCTGCTATCTTGACAAATTTATAATGATTTTTTTTCCAGCTGAGACTAACGTGTAGAGAGTATAGACCTCCTCTGCTGTCACTGTACAGCTCCAGACAGTCAGCCCTTTGGGGATCACATGCTGGTTTGATCTGAGCCCCCCTAATCACAGGATGCTTCACACCTGGGCTGGCAGATGACTGCACTTAAGAGGCCAGCAGGGGAGGAAACCAACAAGACTTCCGGACTAATACAACTCTTAACTATTGTTTTCCCTCTTTATACTTACAATCACAAACAGATGTAATGTCAGCAGAGATGTGTTTCTGGTTTCTTTCTTTGATTTCACAGGTTCAAGGAGGCTAACAAAGTCATTTTAGTGCCCTAACAGATCACCAAAATGAGCATTGTTTTTACACAGCTGGTCAATAAAGAGAATTGAGGAGAAACTTTGAGATATTGTCTGAAGGCATCACTGTACTCATCGCTCAGGGTTTATGAGTGCCAATAATCCAGTGGAAGAATTAGGCACTCAGGCTTCATGTCATATCCTAAACCAGGCTTCTTGTTAACATTTTCCAGACGTGAGACCCTTGTCGAAATCAAAGAACAGCTCGAGCATCCATTACCAGCATGAGCAAGTTTGCCAGTGTTGCATTATGGATGCAGACGTGTTTACGTGTCGATGCTATCAACCCTGCAGCAAAATGCTAAATGGTCCAGGGTTGCACCATCCCCCGAGAGGGCCCTGTAGCAGCTCGTCCTCTGTGTACTTACCCCCCTGCAAAAACACACCTGTACCGATAGCTGTGATATCTCCCAGGCTCCATTTTACTGAAGAAAACAAGCACTTAAGAATTTTGTTTATCACCTCTTGCAAGAGGGGAAGCTGAGAGGCACAGGGACTAGCTTGTTAAAGTGACACTTGAGAAATACATTAGGACACTCATAGTTGCCACATTGTTAAAAAAAAGTACTATTTTTAGGTGCTGTTTTGTTTTTTAGTGCTGTTTTGTTTCTGCTGTTGATGTGTCAGACTTAATGCGGGCTATTGCACTTTTCTGGCTGAGTTTAATCACCAATGAGCTGCCCGAAGACACCAACGGGCTAAGTTTTGATGACACAATCCAGTCAAAGCATGCATAGCCACTAATCAATATCACCCTCAAGATAATTCTTTCATTTCCTCAAGGTTTCATATTTCTATATGTGACTTTATAGAGCCATTAAATAAAATAAATAATGGATTACGCAACGCAGTTATAGCATGGAGAGTTGGGGAGTCCGCATTAACATTGATGCATGTCTTCTAGCACCCAAGACATACATTTTGTTGTTGAGCGTGATAAAATCTCAGGATAGATCACTGTCATGCTCTCAGGTTCATCAGTCTTATTGCTCTGAAGGACATTTATCTAACTTGAGTTTTATTTCACTGCTTGCTGTTTATTTTTTTCTTGCAGAAGGAGATTCCCCTGATGGCCGTAAGTCCAAGTCGATCGGCATCTTTCGACATCTCTTTGGAGTCTTTAAACAAGTTGAATCACAGTAGTTCCAGCAGCTTGTATCCAGACACGGGCTTGGCTGGTCTGAGGGGTGAAGAGGCGGGGAGGAGTGGGAGCAGTTGCTGTAAGGTGGACGAGCCCTCCTCCTCCTCCAGCTTTGTAAGCAGGCCTGGTATGGATCCCACAGGCTCCCTTAGTGACTCGCTGTATGACAGTTTCTCCTCCTGCACCAGTCAGGGCTCGAATGACGTCTGAGAGAACGGGGCGGTAACAACAAATTCTCACAACGTATGAGTTAAGCCCACTTCCTGTGTTTTCTACCATTGGTTTTTTTATCTAATGAATTTGGGTTAAGTTGGATTTTTAGGTAGATTTCCATCTTCTCTGTATTTTTTGTGGACATTTATTATTTCATTCCCGTTCTGCTAGCTCGGTCACCAAGGTGGTTTCTTTTAGTTGGTTGAACTAAATCATCTCAATTTTCCGCCCCTTCCAGCTCACAATGTTACTTTAAGCTTAATTATTTGGTACTGAAGCATTTACAGAAACATGTATTTGTATCTCAGTGTTTTTAAAAACATGAAATATTGTTTAACTTTGGTGACTGGGTTGGCTCTGAACTGGATTTTTGGTCTCAACCCCCTTTAAATGAGTTCTTGACTCAGCTTGGCTGATCCTGGAAAATACTTACAGCCCTTACTATGATACTCGGAGCTCTTTACATACAACACAGAGCACTTAGTAGAGCTGAAATTGCGAGGATGAAACTTCGCACCAAACCAAGGCTTTAATTAGTTTGACTCTGGGTGTGATGGACCGATCAGAAATACATTTGTTTCCATGAAGCTTTTTGCGTGTCCTGTGCCCAAATGCTGGGGTTTTTAATTATCATTGCACTGTAAAAAATAATGTACAAAATTTGTAAGAAGCGTAAAGTGGTTATTCAAACAGTGTTTAGCAGAGATGACACTGATGGGCAATAATGGCAGACTGTTGAAAACCGCAGTTTTAACCCAAGATGTCAGCTCCTACATTGCTGCTAAATGTAAGGCCTGGTAAAAAGGTGCCCAAAAACTGCCCGTATAGAGTCACAACATTTAATAATGCTTTGTTCATGGCTTTATACTTCCTTGTTAAAACAATATTAAAAGAAAAATCCTCAATTTTGATTTATTTTCAAGTATTTTAAGCTTGGTAAAGTGTGTTGATACGTTTTTGGAGAATTAAACAGAAAATTAAGCAAATATTAAAACAATATGATTAAGCTTCAGCTACATACAGGGATGTAATGATGGAAGTTAATTTCTGTGTGGTCCATTATTTGAAAGTATGATTTTTCTGAAATAGTCATGTATCTATTTTAAATTTTATGAAATGATATATATCTATTTTTGATTTTGAACACAACCAGTTTTTTTGTACATGGAAACAAACAACAACAAAAAAGTTTCTCTTTCTTTTACAACTTCAGTTTAATTTAACATTTTTTCATCCCCAAAAAATAATTGACAGGTTGTCTCCAACTACAGGAATAAAAGCTTTTGTTTGTCATTATTTCTTGATTTGCCATGACATCGGGTTGTAGTTTTTACAGTGGTACAACAAACAACAGACTTTTTGGCTTGAACGCTTTTGTTGTTGTTAGCTCAGGGAACATACTGGACTCTTGAAGATTGTATGAATTAAAGTGCAGCCATCAGGATACATTTATTTCACACTTAGTAATCTTTTTTTTTTTTTAATATCCATTCAAAAGCCCCAAAATCCAGTTGTTTCAGTGTCATGTAGCATCACAGCAAACCTGACCTCTCCATAAGGTTTCCTCTCTTTGCTGTATATTATGTTGTAAATAAAAATTGCTATAAGTTAATATCAGAATGGGCATTGCTGATCGATATATGCAAATAAGTAGGAAACGATTTTTTTTTATATATAGAAAAAGCTGGAAATTGTTTTGCCAATCATTCAACGAAGGCTTTATGTCTACTGTTCAAAAATAGCATGTATGTTTTCTTATGTTATTCTGTAAGGGTTTATTGTTTGAATAAAAAAAAAACTTTATTTTGATCATTAAGAGGTAAAATACTTTATCACTTTATTTTGAAGACATATTTGAACTTTAGGTGGAATTATGCCAAAATTTTTATCTGGAATTTGACCAGCTGGTGCTAATCAACAGAGCCAACTGTGTGTTTCAATTTTTCTATGAAACTGTTAATATTGTATGAAAAAAGTGTGAAAAGGACTTGTGTATTTTTCTAGATGTCCAGTATTTATACCCACATTTTGTACTGTTAAACTGTAGTGTGATTGTCATGGTTCACCTCTTTCCTTAAATGTTCCTTTGTAAAGAGAAGCTGTTACCTGCAGTGTTACTTTCGTAATTAATATTTTCATTATTATTATTATTCCTGTGTGCAATTTTGTCTGTTACACTAGACTTCAATGCTATATTTTATGTAACTATTTCCTAAAATAAATATGAGAAATTATTTCCTATTTCAAACCGAGTTGCAGCTTGTTTCTTCACGCGCGATGGTGTGCGCAATTAATCCCTTTTGTGCGTGTGCGTGTGTGCGTGTGTGTGTGTGTGTGTGTGTGTGTGTGTGTGTAAATCCAGAAGTAAACACTCTAAGGGTGCACTCGTGTATTCACTGCGTCCCAATCACCCAGTCTGTCGGCTGGGAGACGGTTCACCGCCACCGCGGAGGGATATGTAACCATTATTAGTCCCTTGATGGGCAATTATAAGCGCGTATAAATGAATGCAGTTAAGTTTCCGCAAGCTTGGACAACTCTGCTTCTGTCCTCATTATGAGCTCGATTTGTTGCAGACTATTGATCACAAGTGCGCGCGCACATAGACTGATTGGGGGGGGGACTTTTAATAATAAATTAAAAAAAATAAATCAACACTAACTTAGAAGATGTAACAAAGGCTTGAGAGGGGCAAATTAGATGACATAATTTATTAAAAAGGAACTTTAATGCACCAAGTGATGATGCATTACAGTGACGCTAATTATTTTTGAAGAAATACATTGGTTCTTTGGAAAACTGGAAAAGGTGGAATATACGCCTGCAACATGGGGAAAATAAAAACTAATCATCAATGAGTAATTCAATTTGTTCTGAGTGTACAGGGGAGTGTGAGGGAGTATGATTCTGTATATGAAAATGCCAGCTGCCGTCACGTGGTGCGCTTTTATGATTTCTGCGCTGGTGGTTTGTTCATCCTCCAGTAGTCGGAGCGCAGATTCCTGGCATTTTGCGGAGCTCTCACCTCATCCCAACCGACAGGATGAGCGCACATCAGTTTGGTTTTTTCCGCTTCGGGTTCTTTTCCACATCTTCCGGGCATGCTCATGAATTTTCCGTTTCACTTTTGGTCTGATGTTTCTCCTCTGTGCGTTATTTGGGAGAGGATGCTTCTGCTCGTTTTTGTGACTTTATTTGGAGTCTTTCTCGACGCAGGTACGTGCAACTTGTTGTTGACTGCAGCCCGCTTTAGCCAAAAGACACACTTTTAATTCAACAAGGTGGGAATGTAGAAATGACGCGATCATTTTATCTGCCCAAACACACAGTGGACTCACTTTTCAGTACTTCCTTAGGCTGTTCTCAAATAGATCAAACTTCATTTCCACCAGAAAGAAGGAGAATGTCCTTTGGGAAGCCTTTCTTTCTTCATTCTATAGTGTCATTAAAAAAGGACTCTTTGGATGATTTATTAAAAAAAAAAAAAAAACAAGAAATTGTTCAATTGCGGGTTTAGTGCTGATTTGCGTGCTGTTCTTTTGTCGTTTGTACTGATTTATGAATGCAAAAACCGATTAGTCTGTTAGCTGAAATGTTCTTGCCTGCATATTTTTTGCTTTGAACATATTTTTTTCCCCTATAAATGCTACATTTGTTGGTATTTTATATTTTATTTCTAACATGATTCAGGCAAATATGATCATATCAATGAAAACTGTGAACACGATTTTTGGATTATTTCTTATTTAAACAACACCTGCAAATGTGACAAACATTTTTTCCAAATTATGTAATTTTGTAATTGAACTTCATTTAAAACATTTGGAGCAATTTTCTCAAACTGATCGCAGAGTTTAGAAGCTTGTGGATGCTACACTTGCGTGTCTTCTCAGATGATGGATGGAGGTTTCAGACACTTGCGTGGTTTAAATTAATCATGGTCAATGTGTGGCGTTATGCAGACCTTTATCTGTTGCATTTGATGCACTCTTAGTTTGGATTAATGTGTCTTGCCATTTTAACATAAGCCCCAGAAATATTTGTGGCGATTTATCACCTGAATGGATATTTAAATATGAAAAAAAGAATAAAATGATACCTTTTGTCATCACTTTTGCTTTCACTGCCTTTTTTGACTTTATGAAATCATAGTTTTCTATTGTTTGCTTTCTTTGAGAGCATTAAAATGAATAGATTAACAAAAGAGCCAAAATAAGTTTTAACTATCTGAGGATGTAGCTGCAGGCAGGACACATTTTTATTCCTTTGAGTATGAACATGAATCATTTAGTCTTCTGTCTGTGGAGTAAATTTAGTTTTATCCCCCGTAAAATCCACAAGTTAAAAATTAATTCAAAGTAAATGTTCTTATTCTTAATTCACTGTGTGAATTTATGACCTCCCTGTCATGTGTAAGCCAAGATGAGAAGGAAGATGTAAAAATCTGAAAGCCTCAGCTTTGTTCTTTTGCTTGTTGGTGTAATGTCACAACCCTGCAGTCAATGACATTGCACTTTTGAGGAACCTGCCATCAGTCTTTTTGTGGAGCTTATGGACCTTTAAGGGAGCTCCCAACAAAAAGATGAATAAAAACATCCTTTGTGCAGCTCTCAGAGATGAAGATAACAGAGAAACATTCCACAGAATCAAATATATAGAGGATACGTTATGATATACTCTGGCAGAAAAAGACATTGGCTTCTTCTTACAATACATGTTAAATACTATCAATCCATTAAGTGGCAGAACACAAGCATCAGATTGTGTTCAAAGGGATTTTGGGAAAAGTTTTAACATAAAGTTATTCCAAATGTCTCAGAAACTGTATCATATATATCCCTCTGAGTTTGTATTGGTCACGTTTGGTTACCTCTGGTGGTAAGTAGAAAAACTGGTTGAAAATGGTGTCCATGACATTGATAGTCACATATTGAAACAAGGCCTAAGCCGTCAAAAGCAACGCCTAGGAGTATATCCCCAAAACACCCCGAATCCCTCAATTCCCCAATCCCCGAATAGACACAATACAATAATATGAAGCAGCACATGGTCTGTCCCAAAGCTCCACCTAGTGTTTAAACTTTGAACCAGCACTGTCTGACGTCAGGACAGGATGCATTCTGAGGTCATGACCCAGGTCGTCCTCTTGGGGCCCTAAACATATATACCAAGTATCAAAATCTAATTGTGAAAACTGTTGGAGTTATCACGCACATGAAGGATATCCGGCGGTGGTGGACACGGGGTCGGACGCGGTTGTGATGAAACCATAATATCTCAGACACTCTGCATTAGGGGATATAATGAGTGCATTTTAAATCCAAGTTAAGTTACTGTAGAGTCTGAAGTTAACCAGGAAGTTAGTTTCTGCAACCATGGCAATTTTTAAAATACTGACTATAAGATGGCAATGGTCATATGGTAAAAATAATGTATTTTAGCCTATTGATGGACTTTAGAAAACCAGTAAAGGAAAATATTCCATCCTAATGTGTTTGTTTACATATAGCCATTTTTTTAAATTAAAGTTTTAAATGGTGTTCATGATGATCCACTAAAAAAAGTACTTATGCTTAAATCATAAAAATTTTCTAATCATACTGAAGTGAGATTTCCATCTAAACCCACATAAAAATGTTTGGTAAGTGTTTCATTTAACCACCCTTCCTTTTCTCCTTTGCAGATGTTATAACTTGATCATTACGAAAACAGTAATCCCCTTCATGTCACTTGTGTTGCTTTTGCAACTATCTTTGATATAATCTTTGTGGCCTTAAACATTTGAGAATTAGAAATCAGAACTGCAACCTAGGATGACACCTATTTGTTTGAGAATACACACCAATAAACTGTAATGTCTAAATATTTCTTGTGTCATGGATTAAGACATAACCTCCACATTGCATCAAATTTGATGTCTGCAGACACTTTAAAATAATTCCAAAACATGTAAACAAGTCCACTATCAAGGTCCTTAGGCTGCAATTGATGACGCAGTTTGATGATGTCACAGCCGTCGGAATTATTTGTAGTTATGACAAGCAAACAATTTATTTGGAAAACTATACTTAACATCTCATTTATTTAGTCATTTTTGAGTAAGAGGAGATTTAGCTGACCAGTTTGTATAGTATGTACATGTTGTGTAAATGTTTTTATTAAAAAAAATAACTTAAAACCCGATCATTTCAGACATTATCGATAATATCGGTATGCCAATAATATCGGACATCTCTTGTAATAAAAAACAACATTCAAACTATTTGAAACAATTTGGAACTTCAACAGACTTTATAACTTTATTTTGAAAGCAGGCCTTAAATCTTTAAACTAATGAAAGCTTTTATTCAAAGTATGACTGTGTATTTTTTATTAGCTTTTATTTTCTGTGGGACAGGATATGGCCTTCAGATCCAGTGTTACCAGTGTGAGGAGATGAACCAAAATGACTGCTCCACACCGGAATATATCGTCAACTGCACGGTCAACGTACAGGACATGTGCCAGAAGGAAGTACTGGTTAAACCAGACGGTGAGACACTGATTTATCTGTAAGCTATGTATACAACTTAACCCCCTTTAGTGTTTCTAGTTTCAGGTTTTCTTTTTTTCAGTACCAAATCATCGTCTTTATGATTGTTTTACACTGTGTGTGCCTTCTTATGCCAAGTTTAGCTCTACTCAAGCTACGCTCTTCATACTACGGATTCATAGAACTTTGTGGACCATTGTAGTTTTGTGAAAAAATTGCCTGCATCAAACTAGCTTTCAAATTTCAATTTCAAATGCAAAATATAACGCTGTAAAAAATACAAAAGAAAAAAAATTGTTCATTTATCTGCTTAGCACCCCTGGCTAACTAACTGATTAGCTAATGAATGTTAACGTTACATTACTTTCATTATCACAGCATTAACTACGTTAAAGAAAATTTTGGCTAAGCTTAAAGTTTTGCCCAGCTTAATTAGCTAGTTTTGACTATCTTGTCAAACACATAGTCAACACATAGGCCATTCTAATGCTATTAGCAAGTATGAGCTAATTTGTAAATGAATTTGTGAAATAGGATCAGATTTGAATTTTTCTGCTTACATGAACTAAAATATGTTGTATATCTTGAACAAATTTCCCGTTCCCCCTGAAATTAGTGATAAAAAACATTTGCAAGAAATAACATTTTCATGTGGAGTGAACTTGTTGGCAGCATTTTTTTTTGGCAGGAGATTTGTATGTCAGACTGAATGTATTTAAGTCTTTTGGCAAAATTTTGATAAAAGTGGCGTAACCTCAGATAAAATCTTTCATGAGTCTATTGAACTACAAGTTTTTTTAAAATACTTAATGCTTAATAAAGCTGTTTCGCTTCGTTTTTTGTGTGTCTAGCAGAAAGATCTGAGTCAGTAATGGAAAGAAATATTTTTAGTGTTTACTTCAATGCATGATTTTACTGGGAAAAATTCTATATCACAATATGAATCCTTAAGTTGTTTGTTTGTAGAGTTGTTTTTGTGTCCAATCGCACAAAAAATAATCAATTGTGGTGAAAAAAGAAACAATCCTTGTCATTTTAAAGTGCTGTCATTAGTTTATTTTCTGTTGCTAAGTTATATAGGTTTAAGTAACAAATCTACTTAGATTGAGATGAAGAGCATGCCATCTTCACCATTGCTTTATAGCAATTTTATGGTTAAAGCCCATTAACCTCAGGTCTAAGTGTTGGTATTGTTACCTGGATAAACAAGAATACAGAAGAGAAACTTTTCACACGCGTTTGTTTTTGATTTATATGACAGGATGCTGTTTAAACGTTGCTCTAAAAGTAGATAAAACCTTTTCTGATGACTATTCAGGCATCTTGGTACATTTATGGTTTTCAGCCTGGCAAGGTGACCCTGTTACTTTTGTGTTGTGATGTACATCAGACAACAGAAGGCTTGATGGTTAGGTACACTGTTATGATTGGTAGGTTTACAGGTTTTGTTCCCAGAACAGCTGTCCTTGAGAAAGACACTGATCTAGCACATCCAACGTACAGATGGAAATTTCATGCTTCTGACATGACAAATGGAGGAGTATTTTCCAGTGTGTAGAAATTTAATTTCATCAAAATGTTTTCTTTTCGTCTGGAGAGGGGATTTTTAGTCTGTAGAGAAAAGACACATAACACAATAAAGATGCCACATAAAAGATAAAAAGCTTGCTATATTGTAGAAAGTCTGAGCAAATAATGTACAAAAAAAGCACTTGAAAATGATGTGAGTGCCTTCAAAGTGCAATATGATGTTACAGTTTTGTTTTTGTTTTTTTTATATACGCATTGAATACAGTAGTACACTGACAAATATCAGTTAATAGGAGCAGACTGGAAGTCAATAACTCCATAACTCAAAGACTTTTATAAATTGCTGCCGCAGGGCAAAACAAGGCAGTTTTAAAAGTTACATGTTCAATCTTGGCAATCTAATTACATCAGGGAAAATGAATCAGCACTTCTGTGAGGCTTTTGTTAAGCTGTGCAACTGCTCACAAGTCACTTTGTCTTGTGCATTTTTTCTTCTCTGTAGGGATACATTATCGGAAGTCCTGCGCATCCTCCGGGGCCTGCCTCATTGCCTCTTCTGGCTACCAGCAGTTCTGCACGGGCAAGTTAAACTCAGTCTGCATCACCTGCTGCAGCACCCCGCTCTGCAACGGCCCCAAGAGGAAGCGCCCTGGAATCTCAGCAGCAACATGGAACCGGCCTCCTCTTCTCCTTTTGGTGGCACTGGTGCTCCTGTTGGCGTAGATGGACCCACGAACCCCAGTTTGTTGCTTTTTTATTGATTTTCCATTTTGACAGAGTGGAGATTTAGCACGAAGCTTGTGGAGGGTCATGGATTGGGCTGGATGCTGAAAAATGGATGAAATAAACAGAAATATGCTCAACACACACGTCCTTATCCTTAAATGTTCTTATTTTGCTGCAGGTTCATCATGGAGTTTGGAGTCGTGATCACTCTTGTGATGAACGGGCGGAGTTGAACACCTTGTCAGGAAAAACTGTTTATCTGACTGACACAACGGCGCAGCCAGGGAAGACGCTAGAAGCTTACTCTGCAGCTTTTTTTTTTTTTTTTTTGCTCTTTTTATGCAGAAGCATCTCATATCTTTGCTTTGTGGTGGTATTTTGTGGATAACCTGCTCTGAAATTCATTTTTAAGCTGTAGAAGGTGTTTAAAAGCTTTAGTTTTGTGCTCTTTTTAATTGATTTTTGCTCTAAAACAGCTCTGTTGGTTTAATTTCTCATCCATGGTGAGGCAAAATCATTATAAGCTGACATCATTTGGATTTAGGTGTGAAGGTTTGTAAGGTTGCTTGCGACACATTATCTTATTATCTTATTACTGCCACACAGTATTAATTGACATTAATGCAAAATCTAAGATGCTTATCCATCTTTGTACATAAAAATCTGAGCTTGTTCTGTTATATAAAAGCTTGACATTGACATGAAATTCACATTAAACATTTTTCTTGAACTGTTTTAGACTTAAATAACAGTAACTGGAAACATAGTCAGGTATGAGAACAAGATAGAAACAAAGATAAATTTGCACTAAAGCGCTTCAGCAGGAGATCAGACGTCTTTCTCTCCATGTTTAGATTTGTGCAAAAGAATTAAACATGCACCTAAATCACAGCAGAACCTCCATGTTGTCTCTCCTCTTGTCCAAATACCCCGTTTGATCATAAAAATCTGATTTCAGGGTGATTCCGCAATGTTCGTGGGAACATTTTGGGAAATTGACACAATTTGCATTTCGTATGAAATGATTCATTTGCAGCTTGAGGTTTAATTTCTCTGCTTTCTATTTGATTTGCTCCCAGTGTTTAATTTATGATCTTGTGAATGTTTTGTGCAAAACAATGCAGCTATTCCTGCTCTACATTCTAACGCTGCACCGTTTCATATGGAGATGGATGCTCTGATCAGCATTTATGGCAATTTAATTGTTTTGTTTGTTTTGTTTTAATGGTCTTCTGTGAAGAGTAATGCTGTATTCTGATATGTGATGTAAATAAATGTTACATAAAAACTGAGCTCGTATGCATTCCGCCTCACAATGCTGATTTTAACTGTTTCTCATTCAGATTTGTTGTGTTTAATTTAGATTGTGGAAGTTTGATCTCATGTAAGCACAAGATTCAGAAGAAATACTAAATAACTCGAAAATATGTCATGTTTTTTTGTGTTGTCCTGTTCATTCTGCTGAGTTTGCTCATGTCCACCCACCTGACTTACGCAGAGTGGCTTTATTAGCTTCACCTTCCTTTGTGGGGATTTATTCCACAAGATGTTGGAAACATTCCTCAGACGGGTTGTTAAATTTTTACATGCTAGCATCACACGGCTGCTGCACATGCATGTTGGATTGAGATCTGAGTACAGTGAAATCATTTAACCCTTTAACTTCCAGATTGAAAAAAGGCCCAAGAAAAATCTTTCTTTGCATTTTTCTGTTTGTTTTGGACAAAAACAATCAGAATAAATATG
>JBAMHX010000027.1:6118972-6143413 GCA_037177515.1 Pseudomugil tenellus | reverse complement strand
TATATATATATATATATATATATATATATATATATATATATATATATTTGCATTTAAGTACTTGCCATTTTTTAAAATGTATATTTTCTTCTTTTTAGCTACACAAAGCTTGGCTTTGCAGGAAACACAGAGCCACAGTTTATCATGCCTTCATGTGAGTAAACAGGAAAATCCAGGCAATCGGTTTATAATGGAATTACTCTACAAAGTCGCACAATGAGAATGTACTGCATGATAATTCTTCCTTTTTCACTTTTTCACTTTAGGAATGGTAATTTTAGGTCTTTTAGGGCATAGCTTAGAGTTTGCAACATATTATTCCCACATCTTCCCCTGGGGAAGGAAAAGTAGAGCAGCTCTGGCTGTGAAGGAAGCTCTTAATTAAAGACCTGCATGCACAGTTACTTTAGCAAAGATAAAAGGGTCATTTTAGGCTCATTTATTTAATCATCCCAGTTTATGGTGGTTGAGAAACTGATTTCATTATAGATATGAAGTGTATGTCTGCATATAACTTCTTCTCATGACACTTTATAAATAAAATATGACTTGAGCAGTATGAGAACAGGAACATAAGTTAGATGACATTTTTAGATGCAATATCTCATTGCACAAGGGAGATGTGACACAAACTGTCAGATGATGCTAATAAAAACCTTTTGTCAGTTTCATTTCTGTCAGATAGTGACAGATAACGTGGAAGTATATTTCATTTTGTTTAATTCAGCTGCTTTTACAGAGATTAAAGTAGAAAATATTGCTTTTGTGATCATGAATATATTATGATATAAGTAATTCTGAGTAATGGAAACATAAATCATGAATTTATAACAATTATTTATCCAAGTTGAACATGTATATGCAGTAAAATGATTTTATATTGAATTATTTCTAACTAAAAGTTTCACTTTACTGAAATAGGAGGAGGCTGGTCTTTTATCTTATTTGTGCCAAAAGGGAATCTATGATCTTGGATTTGATCGTGATATAACAATGTTAGCTTAACTAATCATCTCCAGGCATTGCGATCAAAGAGACGGCTAAAGTTGGAGACCAGGCTCAGCGGCGGATGATGAAGGGCGTTGATGATCTGGACTTTTACATTGGAGATGAAGCAATCGACAAACCTTCATACGCGACTAAGGTGAGCACACAGAAGGAACTCTGCTTTCCATTTGACAAAATGAGCGTTAACATGTTTGTTTTTCCTCCCAGTGGCCGATCCGTCATGGCATAGTGGAGGATTGGGACCTGATGGAGAGATTTATGGAGCAGATTATCTTCAAGTATCTGCGGGCAGAACCTGAAGACCATTATTTCCTGCTGGTATGACCTAATGGACATGTTTTAATCAGGTTCCACCTTTTTTTTTTTTTTAAGGTGTGAAAAAAGCTCCTATTCCAGTTTATTATGTCAGTTTCCACGGGCTGCTTTATCATTTAGTTTAAAAAGCTGCAAAGCTTATGTTTTAGTGAGACACGTCAGCAGGAACATGTTAAAGACTTTCGGGTATATAGTGTGAAGTAGGCAGAAAAGGGAAAAGCGGGGGTGTTGCGGTGCTTTTCAACATGTGGGGGCCACGCTGCACATGTTGCTGCAAAGGACGAGGTTCTGCATCCAGATTAGCTGCTAGTTTCTCTCCATTATCCACTCAAAGTGTTTCAGTTGCTTATTATTTACCGGATATGTATCCTGCGATGTTGCTAAGCTACAAATACATCTGGAAACATTTTGGCCCCATTTTCTGTCTCTATTTTAATCTAGTTTTTATTTAATGTTCTCTCTTTGCCCTTTCTCTCTTGTTTTTGAAAAATAAATACATGTTATTTTTTGTATTTTAATGTCTCTATGAAGCACTTTGATTCATTGAATTGTATCATACAAATAAAGTTTTCTACGTTTCCAACATTTTCAAACAATTTGTGAGCTGTTCAAAAATGCGTTACTGCTCCTACGTCCAACAGCAAGCTTGTTCAGTCAGTCAGCATTACTTTAACTAAGCTGTGGAAACATCGTGCCATCAGTGTTTCGTATGAAGCGTATTCAGTCGTATCTATATCAGATCATTGCTTCTTTTCATCCTTTCTGTCTTTAGACAGAGCCTCCCCTCAACACACCTGAGAACAGAGAGTACACGGCAGAGATTATGTTTGAGTCCTTCAACGTCCCAGGCCTCTACATCGCTGTTCAGGTAAGTTTCCCCAACACGTCCGACCGGCCATGCAGTCGGCATTTCCTCATCAGACGGATCAGTATCGCAATTTGTAGGTAAAATTAGCAGCAAAGAGGAAGTTTCGTGGGGAAATGCTTCTCTTCACTTCTTCTTTTTCGGTTTCGCCGCATATTTGGTTCTTCACACTTTATTTTAATGTTGTCAAGCATGAATTCTTTCCAAATCTGACAACAAATTAAAACATAGTACGTAAAAACGTGCGTGCGTGTGTGTCAGGCTGTGCTGGCGCTGGCTGCCTCCTGGACGTCCAGACAGGTGGGAGAGCGGACGCTGACTGGAACAGTGATCGACAGCGGAGACGGGGTCACGCATGTCATCCCAGTGGTGAGTGTCGCCTTCCCTCGAAGAGACTTGTCGCGTCCTCGACTGCGATGTTAAACACTCGCACGTTCGCCCTCCAGGCTGAAGGCTATGTCATCGGCAGCTGCATTAAACACATCCCCATCGCTGGGAGAGACATCACTTACTTCACCCAGCAGCTGCTGAGGGAGCGAGAGGTGGGGATACCCCCCGAGCAGTCGCTGGAGACGGCTAAAGCTGTAAAGGTGAGTGTGTCTGAGGGCAGTTTTGGACTTTTATTTCAATTAGATCGTTTTTATGCAAGTAAAAAAAAAAAAAAAAGAGAACTGTCGTGTAGTTATCTATTCAGCCACTAGAGGTCATCAGAGATCAACACGCTTCCTTTCTTTACCACATAAACGGTTGTGCTTTTGTTTTCAGGAGCGGTTCAGCTACGTCTGCCCCGATCTCGTCAAAGAGTTCAGCAAGTACGACACAGACGGCTCCAAGTGGATCAAACAGTACACCGGCATCAACGCCATCAGCAAGAAGGAGTTCACCATCGACGTCGGATACGAGCGCTTCCTCGGACCCGAGATCTTTTTCCACCCAGAGGTACAGAAGTCGCTGCGTGATTTCACTGCTAATCTTTCAAGCCCCTAACACATGTTCCCTTCGTCCAGTTTGCCAACCCAGACTTTACCCAGCCCATCTCAGAGGTGGTGGACGAAGTGATCCAGAACTGCCCCATTGATGTCAGGCGGCCACTTTATAAGGTACAACAAACCGCATCCACAGGTGATGATAGGACCTTCTTATCTGGGACGCTCTGAGCTCCACGTAGGTTATTGCTGTTAAACTTCAAGTTTATTTTAGTAATAAACTATGCAACGGTAACTATGGCAACCACAACGGACTTGAAAGTTACGTTTCAAATCGATCTAATTTCAAGTGAAAACGTCTTATTTACTTATTACATTTTATTCTTGCTTTGTATCATAATTATTCGTTAGAAAAGAGATTAAAAAAAATGATGCTCTATAGTTTTGTTAAACGTTTTTGATGTTCGTATCATTTCCGCCATTGTAAGCTCCCGCCGCAATGCATTGTGGTCTATGCTGACCCGTCAAGTAACAGTCGATGCTCACTAGTTTTCAAGATGCATTGTGGGTCATTTTGAGTGCACTACTTTTTTTCCCAAAGTATACTATGTAGGGCGTAGGGACACAGCCTTAAATAAGGATTATATGTTTTTACATTCTAGGGCTCTATAACTAATTATTCTATTACTTTTAAACATTCTTTTAAATACTGATGTAGCACTTTTTCCTGTATTGTCCAGACTATTCCATTCGTCTGCACCTCTAACTTGACACAAGAAGGGATAAAGCGAAGCAGCATTAGAGCCACAACATGGCCAGACACAACGAAGCTCAGTCCAACAGTGTGAAATGAGGAAGATTCCATCTAAAAGCAAACATTCCACACTATATAACCCCTAAAACCTACATAATCTGTTACCAGTAAAAGATGACGATCTGCGCAGACAGATGTTTGCACAAAGTACCCGGGTATCGGCTCTATCACTGAGTCAGAAAACTAAATTTCATTTGAATCAGATGTTCGAGAAGAGTTATACTCTTTACTAAAGTAAAGCTTTTAGTATTATGTATCTAAGAGTGGAAGTGCATGTGCACAGGGGGTTTTCATTAAAAAACTGAGCCCAGCAGCTGTTTTTGTTGGCGTTCTGCAGAATATCGTCCTCTCTGGCGGCTCCACCATGTTCAGGGACTTTGGCAGACGTCTGCAGAGGGACCTCAAGAGGACTGTGGATGCCCGATTAAAAATGAGCGAGGAGCTGAGCGGCGGCAAGCTGAAGGTAAGGCGTAAGCAAAGCGGACTTTCTTTCCCGGATGTTCCCGTTATGAAATGTTCCTGCTCTTTAACTGCAGCCGAAACCCATTGATGTGCAAGTCATCACTCATCACATGCAGAGGTACGCCGTGTGGTTCGGAGGATCCATGCTCGCATCCACAGTGAGTATTTTAACCCCTTTTATTATATTTTTTTTTCTTCTACACCTTTCTGGAGTCGAATAATCCAACCCGATGTCTCTGCAGCCGGAGTTCTACCAGGTGTGCCACACCAAGAAGGACTACGAGGAGATCGGGCCGAGCATCTGCCGCCACAACCCCGTGTTCGGAGTCATGTCATAGGAGTCGTGTCTGGTTGCATTCAACATTGGCCCGAGGGAAGAAACACATTAAAATAATAAAAAAAAAAGAAATAAATAATATGGAAGAACCTCAAGACCTCACTTTGCTGCAGAAGTCCCATGAGCCTTTGCAAAGATGCTCTAACGGGCCAACAGTGGACCAAACCAGATGATCCAAGAGCAGCAGTGTCCTCGCATATTAGAGGAAAGAGACGATTCATTCCAAAGGATCCTCAGATAAAATGTTTACTGCAAGTAGGTTAATAGTAGGTGATTCTCTTCATTTCTGCGTGCCTCATATATGAACTCGTATAAATGAATCAACATGAGTCCTGTGTAAATGCACTTCTCCGTGTAGCTTCGATTTTTAAATCATGTCGGATCATCAAACAGGTGCGAACATAAAGACGCATCACGAAAATGTCCCTCATCGTGCTCGGATAACGCTCCGCAAGTCTTCTCCTGCAACATTGTGCTTTTTTTTTCCCTTTTATTTGTATTAATCGTCTCTTGAACATCCCATCTTTGAAAGAAAATGTGGTATTAATATATGAACATGAGTGTTTTTGGACCATCACTGTTGCCTAGATCTCTGGTAATACTGGATAGCCTTGTACTGTACCAAATCTGGATTTCAATGCTGGCATTCCAAATAAATGCCAAGGATGTATTTCCACATTTGTCTGTTTTTCTTGCTGTTTGTTCCATTTGAAATTCGGGCTGCAGGAAATGCCTTTGCATCTATTCCCACTGCTGCACGGCTATTTCTGTGTGACTGAACCCCCTGCTTGTAACCGAATCCCTGTAAACATGATGCAAGTTTATTTTCACTCAACCCTTCATTCACCTTATTGGTCGGCAGCAGGAAATATGTCGATTATCAGCTTCGGATTTTCCTCTATCGCATTTTAAATTGGTGAGAGTGATGTCTGCTGTTGAGAGGCAGAAGGTGATCCTCTTCTTGGCTCTGTTTTTCGGAGCGACGGGATTTCTGTTCTTGCTGCTCTCCTGCGGGACGGAGTACTGGTTGCTGGCTGCAGAGTCCTGCGATGGCGGAAGTGGGCTGAAAGAGACAAAAGGCAACTTAAAGGTATTTGAGCCATGTTTTTTAGAGGAGACTTTTCTTACTAACATGCAACTTTACTGAAAATGACTTTAAAACAAATAAAATCAGTTAAAATTTCAAATAAAAGATTTTAAAAAACCTTTTTTTATAGTCTAATTTGTACTGATATGCTTCATTAAATATAGCTAAACACTGTTTACATGTTTAGAAAGTAGTTGTGTATCATATTCTGCTTTTATTTAACAGAAATGGTACAAAAAAAGGAACAAATAACCAACCTTGATAATGAAGCTGGTGATGGATCATGAATCTGCATGTTGGAAGCAACTGATTTTTCCAAATAAATCTCGGCGTGTTGCCTTTATAGGAAATCTGCTACACAAACCTTACACTTTATTAGCAAACAAATGAACACATGGACCCGACTCGGCCAATCATATAGCAGCAACTCAATGCATTTAGTTACACAGACATGGTTTATATGATCCTATTCTGATTCATTAAACCAAGCAGAGACCATAAGTTTTCCTCCAGTTATTTATTTTTTGATGAAGCTTTGAGATGATGCTGCTCATCCATTTGTAGACGACCGTTATTCCTGTCAAGGAGGAGGACACTGGTTTCTTTAGATTGAGAAGAATATAAATTTAATAATGAAGAATAAAAGAAGTTCAACATACATTAAACATTAAAACATGAAGGGACAAAACATTAAGACAGGGGAGATAGGGGATACAAGATAGGGGAGCTTTGTTTGAGGACTTTGGTCACGTTCGTCAATCTGAGGCCTGTTCCTAAACATCTCCCTGATGGAAGGACGCCGGCCTTGCGGATGGTTTACTAAGGTCGGAATCAGTTTAGGGGTCTTATGGTCGGACCTTTCAGCTAAACATTTATTAAGAGCAAGGTAATTAAGTTAATACATAAAATTCCTCTACAGGGAGATGATTTTGTTTGCTGGTAAAAGCAGCCGAGTCATCGTGATATCTAAGATGCTAATTTGCTGAATCACCAACGCAGCCAACAGTCTTCGTCGTGTTTGAAGACTCTCCCAGATCTTCCCAAATCTCCACACACGCTACTCATCTTCATCTGATGAGCCAGATCATTTCTATGGACTTTCCCTCCCAGTCATCACCCAGCGGGCTCTGATATGGAACCGTGACTTTCCTCCTCCTGAGGCTGGACTTGGATCATAGTGGAACTTTTGCGGATTTTCCTCTTCTGACCTGATGCTAGCTTAAAAACTGAACTCCATACTCATCTTTCAGCATAGTGTAAACATGTTTCTTCAACATGTGCTGCTACAATCAGAAAATTCCAAAAAAAATTCATATTCATCCCAGAATGTTGATGTTTTAATGTCCTGCTGGGGATAAAATACTTGTTTGCAAACCATTTCATTCTGTTTGCATTCATATTGTTAAAGATGGGTCATAAAATCCTCTTTTTTTAATGTGGATCCAGCAGACTGCAGATAATTTAAGGATGTTCCATGAGGGTCTGTTCTGGCGTTGCTCCTTCCCAACCGTTTCCAGCAACTACTCCATCTGGGATCTTTGGATCTGTAAGGTCGTCCATCATGTAGTAGCTTTAACATAAATCCCACCAAACATTGTAACAGTTGCTTTTCTCCTTGGTAGCAAATCAGCCTCTATCGAAGGTCTGCCAAGCTGCTTTCCTCTTCCCATTTCCTGTTAACGAGCCAGTACAGGTGGGGCTGCAAGGTTTGCCTTTGGAGCCCTACGAACGTCCATCAGCCATTGGTTGGTATTATCTGATGCATTGTGGGAAATGTTCTTATAAATATAGCTGTAATTTGAAATTTTTCAGTTTTCAGAACCTTCTGGAGCATCTTCCTTATCACGGGTGTGACGACCGTCATTGTTGGTGGATTCCTTTGCATCTGTGCGTCCCCATTGGCCGAACACAAGCTCTTTAAAGTGGGTGGAGCTCTTCAGCTTTTTGGAGGTAATGACTCACCTTAGACCCACGTTTTCCCTTAATTCTTGGTGGGATAGATTCGATATGGTATTGGGACCATTTTAAAAGCACACTTGTAAACAAGTGGCTTTCTCTAATGCGTACAATAGAATCAGTTTAATGCCTATTGTCACATATTTGATACATAACCTGCACTGCAAAAACTAAAATCTAAAACTAAAAAAACATCTCAAATCTAAAACTAAAAAACATCTCAAATCAAGGACACATGCTTATCTTTTTTTAAACGTAAAAAATGTAAAAATAAATTTTTACTTGTTTTAGAAATTTTTGACAGGTTAATTTTCCTTGAAATAAGATAAATTATCTGTCAACAGAACAAGAAATTTAATCTTATTTCAAGGAAAATTAACCTAATTTTTGCAGGTTTTTTTCTTGTTTTTTAAAGCCAGTT
The DNA here is from genome assembly GCA_037177515.1 of Pseudomugil tenellus. Classification (NCBI taxonomy): domain Eukaryota; kingdom Metazoa; phylum Chordata; class Actinopteri; order Atheriniformes; family Pseudomugilidae; genus Pseudomugil; species Pseudomugil tenellus. The sequence continues at coordinate 6,135,222 of JBAMHX010000027.1, read as the reverse complement.
TTTGTAGTGCACCCTTTCTGAGACATTTTGCATCACTTCATGGTAAAACTTTATTCAAAACCCAGCTGATCACCATATGTTACTGTTCTCCTGTGTTTCTGGTGAACACCAGAAAGCAGAGGACCATTTGTTTCAATATTTTGACCTATTATGTGGCAATAAATGGTAAAAAAAAAAAGCCAAGCAAATTTCACGTTTACTTTTTAGAAGGCCACAAAAAGACTTCAGATTTTAAAAACTGAAGCTTTCTGAGCTCAAATTCTTCTCATAAAAGACAACAAATAGTATTTTTCTGATTATGTGTCAATCTATGAGCTACACACATGAGATGAAACTTCACTCACGTTTGAAAATGCGTCATCTGTTTGCAGAACTTTCTGTAGTTGGCACAACTTTCACTTCTCCGCACCCCAAAATCTTCCATTCCAGTCAGAAATGTGTTCCAGTACGTCCACCAGCTCCATCTGACCTCAAACATTGCCAGCCCTGTCACCCATCATCAGTATGCTGAGACTCAAAACATCCTCTCATCTGCTTCTGCATAAAAATTCAAACAGAGAAAACTTTGTTTGTGAGCCAACATGTTTTTTATTTAAAGATGTAGGGAGATATTGCAAAAATAACAAGGTCCAGATGTGAGTTTTGAAGGCACACCTTTTGTAAAAACTGACAAATATTTGACAAAAAAAAAAAAAAATGGTTAAAATGCAAAAAAACAATTCTGAAATGAAAAGATAATGTCAGCTCAGGAGCTTTGCAATTCCTGCACAAAGAGCCTTTTTCTCATTTAACACAAACAAAACAGCTTTGAACATCAAGAGCTGCTTGGTTCTAACTAATAATAGTCTCGGTTTATTCTTTCTTCTGCGAGCAGTTAAGATAGGAAAGAAAAGATTACCGTGGAGCGGCGATAAACTCCTGCAGGTTTCCAGCCGTCACACAGAGCGAGGACAAAAGACTTAATGTGGCATCCTGAAAGAACAAGACAAACAGATGAGGCTGAATTAAATGAGGAGCAGATGTTGTTTATAACAGGTCTTAAAAAAAAGATTCTGCTTATGATTAAAAAAAAAAACCTTTTGAGTTTTTTCATTCTCTGATAAAAATCAAGTTTCGCTGTAACTCTTGGTTCCCATTCTAGTGAGTTTATCTTTCTTTTGTGTGTGCACCCTTCAGGATTGTGCTTGCTGGCTGTGATGGGGATGTATCTGATCTGGATCCAGGTCTTGGACACTTTGGGGGAGTTTGTCCTCTACCAAAGGGTCTCCAGATGCCCTGCTTTCCAGCTCAGCATCCAACATGGTCCCTCGTTCCTCCTGGCTCCGGTTGCCATCTTTTTCCACCTGCTGGCCGGTCTTCTCTTTGTCCTCCTGAGTCGAAACGCAGAGGAGGTCAAGTCAGACCGGATGGACAGAGTCCAAAGTGCTTCTGCAACTGAGCTGTAATTTAATGATCTATCAAGTATCTGGATGACTTGGTGGAGACAATTTTTACTGCTGCAGTGCTGCAAACTTTGCTTGTACACACCAAAATTGAGGGCATCCAATGCTTTGCTGTCCCAAAAAGGCATAAAAGAGTCTTCTTCTGCAACTTAATGTTTGGGCATTGCATCTGCCAAGAATCAAACTTTCTCTTTTTTTTCTTTTGCTTTGCTCATGCAGCCAAAAGATTTTTCATGAATTTGAAATGAACATTTCTCGCTGTTTTTAAAAATAACAGTTAAGTATATCTTTGTGGTGCTGTTTTAATGTTCAAATGGCTGATTTGAGGAGCCTGAATGTTTGGATAAGGAGTTAAAGAACTGATGAAGGTCTGAGACCTGAGGACGTGAGGTACAAAAAGCAATAAAATAAAGTTTCGGTTGTAAAAAACTAAATAAATAAAAAAGAAAGTTTAGTAAGGAAAATGTTAATGAATGTCTACTCGATTGCTTCATTTTTGCTGCCTCTTAGATTAGAATTTCTCTTTATAGTGATGCGCATTTTTGTTTTTTTGTTGTTGTTTGCAGGTTTCTTCTCAGATAAATCTATGTGTGAATAATTTTTCAGCATGCACGAGTCGGTTTGCTTCCTGGTCAGTTTCCACTAAAGTGAAATCTCAGACGAGGCCCAGATATGCATATTAGTTCATTTTTAAATGTATTTGACAGTATTTTGTAAGGGTTTTGCATGTCCAGCAGTATTTTTAGAAAATTTCACAGGGCAAAAAATAAAAAAGATGTGGATACTGATGATTTTTTGTAAATAAGTCATATAAAAACATGATTTTATAATGTGTTTTCAAGTTGTTAGAGTAGAGATGAACAGACTATTTTGTGCCACCGTGATCAAGAAAAAAAGCTGGACATGTAGATGTAAGTAAACTGTTTTATATTTCAGATTAGGACCAATTTTCCTGCCTCTTAAGCCTCATTAGCTGTTTATACTTGAGTGTAGATACATATGCACTACATTTTTATAGTTTAACTGTAATATAAAATGTTAAAAAAATTGACAAAAAACATATTTTTTTCCCTAAAATAACCAAAGGTCATCAACATTATTCCTATTTTAACTGTAAAATTAGAAAATGATTGTAAATTAAATATAAAAAACAAAACACAAATTATAGGACACTCTCAATCAAATCAGCCCTTCTAATTTATCTTTTATTTAAAAAAAAATCTGTTTAACAGATATCATCGTAATTAATACCAGAACATTTATTCTTTCTTCATCATAATGGATACATTGGTTTTGACAAAAGTGGAGAGAAGATTCTGCCACTGCGGCTGCAGCGGGGTCTTGTTGCAGGATTGAGTAGATTGAGAGTGACCGTGCCTGCCTGTCATTAAGACATCAGGATGAAGCTCTCATATACTGGGTCAAAGGAATGGTGATAATAATAAATTAGACTGTCATAATCCATTTTCTGACAGGACTGACACTTTTATCTATGTGCAATGTAACCAACAGCCACTAGAAAGCAGTGTTTGCTCAGTTTGGAGTGTTTGAAGTTGAAATCTATTAATTCTCAATGATGCCATTACTTTAAAACCCACGGTGAAACTGATAATTAAATCAAATTTGGTCATTGTCCTCACAAACCAATAGCAAAACAAAATAATAATCTTCCTTTAAGTTTGATACAGTTAAGATTTCATCAAAAGGAGGAAGAACATGAGGCTAAGAGTCACACATTTATAATTAGAAAAGGCAAACAGAAGTGAAAGCCTGAAATAATATAGTGATTAAAAATGGAGGGGAGAAATTGTGCATCAATTAGTATTTCTACACTCTATCATGTCTCGAGTTTCTTCCCGTATCTATTTCTTTGCTCTTGAATCTTCTCTGTGAACTAGGTGAGTATAATTGCACCTGAACATGTCAGATTCACTTCCCCAGGCCCTCACTGTGTTTAAACGTCTCTGTCATCTCTTTCTCACCACCAACAGTCAACGCTGTTGGGTTAGTCTTTACTTTCTAATGAACACAGGGACATCCAGTCATATTGCAGGGTTTCAGTCTCTGAGGTTGTGGCAGATTCATTACGTGTGTGTGTGTGTGTGTGTGTGTGTTGTACTGGTGAAGCTGTCATCCAGGCATGCGACACTTTGTTCACCACCATCAGTGCTTCTGTTTGTCACATCATCACGGTGGGCTTTTGTCCTCAGTAGATAGAGCTGTCTGCAACAATTACAACAAAAAATTTAGAGAATGACTTATCTTTTGTGGCTTTTCAAGATAATAATTTATTTCTTACCCTAATCAACTTTTTCATTACATTTTTTCACTATTCAGTGGTTTTAATGTGTATTTTTTTTCCTTTTCTTATTTTTCTTTAGCAAAAATGAAAAGGGGTTTATGGACATCAACCTTTGAGCATAATTTAGCATATTTTTATGGTTGTTTCTATAAATGTGCTATAACATTTTTTTGATAACCAATGAAAATGTAAGAAACTTTTTGTCATCAGAGAATACTATTGGTGGGACATTCCCTAAATTGGATTGAGCATAATAAAAAAAAAAAGAATGAATAAATAAATAAAAGACAAGCAAAGCTAAACAAATGGAAACCATCTGATCTTTGCCAAAGTCTCTAGATACCGTGCTAGCATAACCTGCTAAAGCTAACTAAATAATCATTTACAATTAAAATATATTAGAAAAAAGAACATGCAGACATAAAGACTCTGGAGATAAGTAAAAGTAAAATGTCCTGCACTGAGACAGCAGACTTTCCTTCTAATGCATGCACACTGGTTTGATTATTGAAAATCGCAATAACTTTCAAAGTAAAACACAACTAACTTTGTAACCTGGTAGAACATAAAACAACAACAACAAAAAAAACCTCATGATCTAAGATAATAAAATCAAACAATACAAGAGAACAATGAGAATAACTTTAAATACAGACAAAAACCTTACATGTAACATTTACAAAAAGAGGGAGGATTAGTGCAGGTAAAAAGCTGCCCTGAGTGCAACATGACTAAAAGTTATCTATTGAAAATCAGTATTACAGAGTTAGAAAAATTGCAATGTCATTTTTTTCCCAACATCATTGTTTGTGCCTGATCCCCTATAGACTCTAGCTCAACTATTTACCTGCTGTGTCATGTTGCTGGAGCATCCCGTATCCTTTACTTGGTTCTTTGCAACACGTTTCTACACAGGAGGAATTTAGATGGAAAGACATCACTAACTAGCTTCTCAGTTTGTTTTTAGACTCTTCCCAGAATGAGCTTCCAGCCAATTATTAGGTATGTGCATCTGTTAAATCATGACAGAATACAGTAATATTATCGTCACTGACCCTTTGAATCCATCAAACATAAGTTGTAAAATTTGTCACTTAATCTGATTTGATTTTTGTTAATAATGAACAAAAGTATCAGTATAAACTATTAAAGGTGTTATTGATCTGCAGCATCTCAGCTTGAGGTTTGCAATTTGCAAGTATATACATTCTGATAATGTTTTTTTGTTTGTTTAGAGTTTATCATGCAGTTCCCATGGATGGGAATTAAGAATAATTGCAGCCTGGCATGTGGATTAACTTGCTACTGATGCTGCTTGAATGCAGCCCTAATGAACAGAAACACATACTTAGATTTGCTGGATGTATATGATACAAACGCAAGTGTCTTCTGCAGCGTAAAGCCCAAATAATGATTAAGAATGTTGCTGCTATTATAGCATAAATAAATTTAATGAGCATCCGTTAAAAGCTGGATGTCGTCTTTTCTGTGATCCTTTCCGAAACCTCCCCCATTTGCTCCTCACACTGGTACACTCTTCTGTAGCTCCACTTTACCCAGAGGCCAGCCCACGGGGCACAATTATTCAGGCCTTTGCTCAGCCAAGTAGAAGAAATTAGCCTCTTCTCCCAGACCAAGACCTTCTAACCTGCACCAGGACCTCAGGCTGCCTCTCTGACTACCGTGACCCCCTGTAACTATCCTCACCAGACCTCGTGTTTTCCATACATATGAGCCCGAGCTGTCCAGAGCCATGCTCAGCTGCCATATGGGCTCTTCTCCTTTTCCCTACCTAGTGGGCTAAGGAGCTGCAGGTTATAAAATGCAACACCCCCACACCTCCACTATCACTATACACACCTCCTGGGACAATCCCAGTGTCCTTAGGCCAATAATGTTCCTTAACAATTGAACAGAATGTCTAATATTTAAACAGCTGGGTCTGAGATCTGTCAGTCTTGGTGACTTATAATAGCTAAATTTGGGAACAAAACAACCTGTAATCATAGAGTTGCAGATTACTGCAAGTCAATTTCTAAAAAGGTAGATAAGGAAAAGAAATTGATTTCATGAACTCTATAATCTCCGGCCTCACATCTTTCGTTTACCACTTTCTTCCCTTTCATTCAAATAATTTTGAGTCTCTTCCCTTAAACCTGTGCTGCCAGATTCCTTCTTTTACCTTTCCCTTCCCCTGGTCTCCTCCTGTCTGTCTTCCATTTCATTTATTCCGGTCAGTGAGTAGTAGATAATGAGGACTGTGGCCTAGCATAGTGCTCCTTTGCTCTCCAGGCACACAAATAAAATTCTCTAAGCTACTGCCGTTGCATCACAAGGTCTTTCAGCAACCTTGGCTGTTGTTACTGGAGAAAAAAATAGAACCAGTAATGGAGAACAACCACGTCAGACCACATGGTGTCTCTGAGGTGCAACATATGGTAAGCAAAAAGGAAAAAAATAAATGAAAAGATGTGAATTTTCATGATTACCTTGAAAAACAGGTAGCTTGTTTTAGTTTATCATAACCAGAAAGGCCTTTACTTCATCTCCACACATGTGCTAAAATTAGCTTTTTTGCTACATCAGTATTTAATCTTTAATTTCAACCTCCAAATTTGCTTAATCCTAACTCTTTGTTTTTGTTTAGCTTTAATTCAACCATAACTTTAGTTTACTATTCTCAAAAAGAATCAAAATGAATATATTTGTTTTTGTTGATTTTACTTTGGTGTTGCTAGCTTGCTAATTCGAAATGAACAAAGAAGAACACAAAGGAAAGCTTGTATATTTCCACAGACATCAACTACTCTGGTGGTTTTGTGGGTAATATTGCATTTCAGGAAGAAGTATAACTAGCTTGTAGTTAGTGTTTAGGTGCTATTGGTGGTGGGATGGTGGAGATTGACATGACTTGTTAAAAGTTGGGAACAACTACTCTACTGGACTGAGATCTGGTGGCAGTGGAATCCATTGTATTACAGTGAAATCATTGTCATAATTAAGAAACCAGTCAGAGATGTACAATGTGGTCATATATAGATGTCCGTGGGGGTTTAGTTGCTGCAAAGGAGGCCAAAGTCTACCAAAGGTGGTTTGTTGGTGTCCCCAGCACCATTGGACCACCAGCAACAACCTGAACCATAAACACATGGCAGGACTCTCAGATCAACATTTTTCTATTCATCTGCTGTCGAGTTTTGTTGTGACTTGTGGCCCAAGTTTCCTTTTCTCAGTTGAGGATATGTGTCACCTGGTTTTGTTTTCTTCTGCTGTATCCCATCTGCTCTAAGGTTTGACTTGCTGTGTTCAGAGAAGGTATTCTACACGTTGTTGCCTTTACACAAAGTCTGCACATTCTCCTCTGGCCAATGACATCAGCAATGGTATCTTATTCCAGACAACTGCTTCTCATTGGATTTTTTTTCTTTTTTAAACCATAATTTGTCAACCAAGGAGATGGTTGTGAGTGAAAACCCAAGTAGACCAGCAGTTTCTGACATAATCACACCACAAATAATAATTGTTCTTTCCTTTTCTCTAAGATGTCTGCCAGACTACTACTACTACTACTACTACTACTACTACTACTACTACTACTGCTAATAATAATAAAGCACTTTACTTTATATCCTTTGTTCCTTTCCCTTTTACAACCCGTGTTGACTTTTTTTCTCTACCAAAACCCTTCACCTACTTCTGCCTCTCTCTTCTTTGTGACAGGCGTCTTACCTTTTGCCTACAGACACCTGAGAGTTTTATCTCGATGAGGGCCAAATGAAACACAGGATGAAAAGATGACTCTTTATCTGCAGCCTTCCTCTCCAGTCCACTCTTTCATTAGACCAGTGTGTACATTTGTGGAGGGCAAACTGAATCTTCCGAACTAGCCCACAACCTCGACTCGTCCTCTGGGCCTCTCCTAATAGGCTTACCTATTTGTTTATATTTTCTCTGTTTATTCCCTTCTATTTATTCCCCCCAATTCCATTTCCTCCTTTCCTCACTCTTTTCCCAATAAAGCATTCAATACCCTTCACAGCAAGAGGAAGTGAAAGACGGTGAGAAAGATTTAATCCAAGTTTCTCTCATCCATGAACACTTTCATCTTGGCTTTTTTCTCTTTAGCAAACAGAAGGAATTATCAGCGTTGCAGATGACAGTCTTTTGACGGGGGTGAAGGAGTGGTGGGTAGGGCAGATGGAATAAGGAATGAGGTGGGAAGTTAGACATTTCCCGATTGGAAAGGGAATCCACTTTCTATGTAACCTCCATTGTTTCAGGTTTCTGTCTTTATCTACAATGAGCCAGGGGAGCAGCTCTTTGTTTTGGCCCAATTCTCACCTTAAGAGCATTTAATGTTGAATGAATGCTCTCGAAGTGATAACCAGGCAAGTCTGCGGAGTCCTCGATGTCTCAATCCGACTTATAGTTTGCATTAACGCAAAAAAAAAAACAAGTTAGAAAGAGGTAGGCCAAGAGACCTCAGCAGTATAATTGGTGCTAAAGAAGCAGGGCTAATCCATCTTTCCAAATATGTAACCAAAGCTACATTTTTTCTCGTCAATCCATCTAGTTTAATTTCCACTGTTTTGAGTGGTTTTCCATTAAATTTGTGTCAGGACTAATTTTGAGGAGAATGAATGCAGATGTCAGAATGCAATCGAATCCCATCACAAGGCCTTTAATGAGATAACAAGCTTTAGTCAAAGAATTAGCACTATTGAGAAGAGAAGGGGAAAAATGAATGAGATTAGTTCAGTGTGATGTGAATGCAGTGTGGAACGAGGACTCCGGCTGAGAGAGAGAAGGGAGACCACAGTCATGTCAGACCTGCACTGCCAAATCGTAAATCTATTTCCGACACTGGTATTAATTATCTAACTAAAGCTGCTGGTGCATATTGATTCATCAGGGTGCAAACTTGTATTATCTCCTATTAAGCAGGGAAAAAAGGAGAGATTATATGACGCCTCTGGGGGTGTTTTTTATGGATCCTGTGAGACTGTTAAAGCATGTCACGGACTCCAGAGCAACAAGACAATCTCACTGCGTTTGTGTGTCTCTGTGCTCCAATGTGGTCTTAAGCTCTAAATTTGATTATTTTTGGGGAACGTTTTTCAATTAACCTTACAATTATAGCAAGGAATATATTAGTCTACAGAAATGCTTCTGTGTGTGCGCATGTGCAGACAGCAGACGATGGCCTTGTGCCTGGGAAGTTATTTGGGATTTAAGCATTGCAGTTTAGTGCAGACAACAAGGGCTGGGTGCCCCTTTTTTAAAATAGCCATTTAGTTATGCCACACTATCTTTAAATGAGGTAATATGCAACTCTTTGTCCTCCCATCTCAGCCTTCCAACTTGATCAGGATCCATTTCAGTGGGGTTAAGCATGAATATTTATTTTATGTAGATAACTTATTTAAAGTACAGATGTTTGATATAGTCTTTTTTGTTGATTTCATTCCACTCTTAATTTCTAATAGATACCAATATTTTTTTAAAAATATATTTTATATATACCGACTCAAAACTCTATGTATGTGAGAGTTGTGGAATAGTACAGACAGACTGAGGACGATTTTTCTTGTTATAAATGATATTGAAACTCTTGTGAGTTACATGTGAAACTAAGAAATCATTAGCCAGTAGTGATGCTGTAAAAGTAAAGTTGTCTGCAATTGACTTTAAGACCTGCTCATAACTTATTTGGATGCATTTCCAGTGTTTTTCTGTTTTGTTTGTGAAGTAAAATTTGTGTTAAATGTTAAGGGGGGCAACTCACTAGCATTATGCTAATGCTAGGCGTGAGATGCTAATATTAGCTGACTAAAGTTGAAAAGCTGACAGGTCTGGGTATTTCTATAATGCTTAGCTCATGTAGAGCTATTTAGAGGTAGATTTTATGAGTTTATTTCAGTAATGTGGAATCATTTCTCGTTTTTCTTGGATTTCATGATGTTGTGCAATTCATTTTGGTTGGCTACTAAAATTTTAAATTGACAATAAAGTAAGATGCATTGAAGTTGAAAAGAATCCAAAGATAATGTGTCTGGAATGAACTGCTGATGCTTAGATTAATTTATCAATAGTTCATTGCACTTTTAAACCATAGTATGATTGCTATTGTAAATAATAATTCATTTTATTATCAGTTATACATGTAATGCACAGATCAAGAACAAAGTTAATTAGATCTCATGTAGAACTTTCAACAATAACGTATTTGTTGAATCCTGCACTTCTTTTGTAGATTGTTTTTTCTTTTTTTATTGCTCATGGATAATCTGAACTGCTTGAGTGATATGAAGAGGATTTTTGAGGGCATTTGGAGAGGAGTGCGGTGTAGTCAGCTGTACAACCTGCCTAGAAGACCTTGGATTGTCTAAACCAGGGATGGGCAACTTCGGTCCTTGAGGGCCACAGTCCTACAAGTATTAGGCCTTTCCCCGCTACAAAACACATCAGACTTAATCAGAAGACTTGCAGAGCTTCACATCAGCCTCTGAATAAATCTGCTAATTACCCATTGATTCAGGTGTGTTGCAGCACAGAAATTCCTAATAATTGCAGGACTGCAGCCCCCGAGGACTGGAATTGCCCATCCCTGGTCTAAATATTCAATGCAATTGAATCCAGAAAAGAAATGTACACTGTTACCTACCCGAGTAGTAGCAACAACTGACATTGATGAAAAGCATGCACACAGACATACATGCAGAACTGTGACAAATTTGAGCTCATTTTCAAAGTAGAGATTTAATTTTCTACTGTTTGTTTCACTTTGTGGCTTTTTTTTTTATTTTTTATGGTACAGCACGTATAAAATATTCTTTCAGGTATATATAAAAGTAGCTTAAACAGCCTAAGCTACAGTATGTTGTTTCAACATGATAAAATGGAATAACATTTGCCAAATAAACACACTTTAGTTATCAGTTAAAATCGTAGTACTCTTAACTTAAAGTAGTCCTAAATATCGCCTTATTGCAGTGATTAGTTTTTCAGGAAGTAAAAAATCCAGTTGGTTTTATTACCTCCGCCAACGAGGTTATGTTGTCGGAAGAGATTGTTTGTCTGCCTGTGACCAAGATAACTAAAAAATTACGGACTGATTTTACATTAAACTTACAGGATATATCTTGAATGGGAAGATGAAGAAGTGATTAAGATTTAGAGGCGATCTGGATTATATTATTGGGTTTAAGTCACAATAAGCTGGAGGGGACCGTATGGCTTGGCGGAGGTCTGTACTCCAAGTTATTTTTCCATCTTTTTCATGATTTCCACCTTTTTTTGGGTCAAAATAATGACCCCTGGGATTCATGCAAAACCGGTTCAAAAATATATATGCTGGGAGGGGGGTGTGCAATGTTTTTGTACAACTCGGAACCACCTTTACACCGGCATCCTGTCCCGAAGCGCGTCCCATCTGGTGCTGCTATCTCATACATGTGCATCACTGTTTTCCCAGGAGCACACTCTTGAACATGCAGTAATGATGATTTTGTACCAGACTGAGGTCTGTGGGTAGAACTAACGAAGTCCACAGAGGGGAAAATGAAAACCTCTATGTAACCAACTTGTCTTGTCTGTAAGTTTGAAGTGTCTCTCGTAAATGACTCAGATGCTTTCCATGCAAACACATCCAGTGGAGTAAAGTGAACATTTGCCACTGATATATGCAGTTCTGTATAGTCCACTCAATGTGCTAAAGTAATGAGCGGGCTATAAACGTTAGCGTCATGAAACAATAGATGTACATGGAGGAATGCCCTAAGCTAAAAGCATTTAGGTGACATGAAACAATAGATGTGAATATATGGTTGCTAGAAATGCAGGAACCAGGCTAAAAACACCAAAGTAGCTACCTAAAATTGTGAATTGTGTGCAAGTAATAAAAATGATGACTAACGCCGGCAGTTTCCACACAACTTGCTTGTGTTGTCAGATTATTCCTAAACAGTCAGAACATGGAGGAATATGGGAGCTTATCCTTGCATGAAGTCTGCGATTGCCTCAGTCACTTCAAGAGAACATGCAGCATTGGCTGGTAGGTGTAAAGTTTGCTTGAGTGTTACCTGTTGTGCCCCCATGGACAACTTCAGTATTGGCATGTCTTGCAAATCGCTTTGCTTTCATCAAGCTCATCGTTCTGTTGATGCTTTCTGAACTTAAAATTTTTTCATTTTGCAACCTGGACTTGGCTAACAGTATGACACCATGTTAACTGTTTTTTGTTTCTTAACACGTAGCTTGCATATATGAATTAAAGGTCAGAGTTCACCAAGGGAAATGTATTAAATAAATCAATAATAGGAATTGATATGACAATCGATTCAGAATCGATTAATTGATCTTTTCAACACAGTTTTAATGCCTGCTATAATTATGTAGACTAATGCCATAGGCATGCTGGCAACTCATCAACATCAACATTGACAACAATGTGTTATGTGATGATCTTGTGCACCACTGCATTTGTTTTACACATTTTATCAAGCCTGAAAACATGGACTCAAATAAAACAAAATTAGCCCCCAGGTGCTCTGAAATGCTATCTAAGAGGTTTCTGAGGTTGACATGACCCCGAACCCCCCTAGCATGCATTCAAAAATGCTTAATTTTTTGCTCTTGGGCAATCACATCCCTGTTTTTTAGTTTGTTTTTAGTCCTTCAGCAAAACTTGAAGAAGACCTACAGACCAAGATGCACGTAGACAATCGCATCTATGTCCTCCTTTTTTGTTTATGTCTCATGTGAATGACATCACAGGGCATTCTAGCCGCCTTGCTGTAGTGACCCCTCCCACATTAGAGAGTCCCAAATTGTTACATAGAACTACTAGAGTAGATCCTGTCGGATAGAGTACAGCAAAGTAAACACTAGTGGAAAAGAGTTGACATAAGTTATTGCCACCTAATCTATCGAAATACGAGATCTTCCCATCACGATAATCAGTAAGTTTTCCACTTACTAACTATCTGGTCAACTTGAACTTTTTTTTCAGGTAACTGGAGATTCTTTTTAAATATAAACTAGCATATACAAAATGGATATTTCCAATACTATGTATAGCAAAAAGTCAGGTCACCTGAACTGCTGCTGTCACCTTCACTGAACGGTGCAAACTGTTCAGTGAAACTCTCAAACTCTCCCAGTTTCTGTTTGACATTGGACCAGAGAAAACTGGAGGTATGACGGATTGAATATGATAATATAGAAATATTTATTCCAGTGTAAAAGTTGAATAGGGAGGACATGTGTTGCATTTATTTCAGTATATTTATCACATTATGTTGATTTGCAACATATAATAAGTAGAGTTTGCTAGTTTTATTATTATTGTTATTATTTGAATACTAGGTATTTTTTCAATTCAGATTTGATTAATTTGGAATTTTTGGCCCCAGTATGTTGATAAAATGAATTAAAGTAAAATAATTATCACAGCATATAAGTGAGGTTTTGTTGGGATATGTGGGGATACCAAACATGGCTGTGGTTGAATGTTTTTTGTTATGTGGTATATAAAGACCCAATGTAATGTATTTTAGCAACTGATATAGTTACAGAGTTTTAAGGTTATTAGGATATTTTAGAAGGGGTTTCATTTGAGTTGTGCGACAAAGTCTAAATGTCAATTTTTGTGAAAAAGCCATGTCACATTGAAAAGAATCGCCAGTCAACAACAACTAATGCTTTCATTTGGAAGTAACCCACCTCCCTCTAAAGTCTGATGGAAAAGAGTCGGTCTGTTGCACTGTATTTTAATGTTATAGTGGTGGTACTCTGAGACCCAAAATTTTCTGAGGTGGCACTAAATTTAAAAAGAGAAAATTGAAAAAATTTTCTGAACTTACACTCAGATAAAAGACTGGACATTTAATCAGAGGATAACAATCATAACTCTGAAATTTAACCATTGTTCAGTATAGTATTGTATTACTATAAAGTTAAATTTATATGAAAATGATCAAAATGTAAATTAGTCCACTGGATTAATTTACCCTATCACCAAACGCACTTCTCAAGGGAAGAGAGATCACCTTCACACCTTGTATCTCCAAAGCATTGCAGGAAACACGATCCGAGGTGAAGCATACCAAAGCTATTCTTGCACATATTAAGGGAAGTATATAAAATCATTACTATGACCAGTGTCGGTGGTCACACTTACACTTCATAATAACGAGACCTCCAACAGTGTGACACCCATTTCACACATGGATGGCATCTGTGATTCGGAAAACATATGTTTGTATTGATGTATAATTATGAGCATCGAGCTCCTCTACTTCCTCATAGTTGGGGAAAATGACTCAGTGGTGTGTATGATTGAATGCGTGTGATGGAAAGACAAAGAGCAAGGAATAGAAAGTGTGGTGGAGAAAGAGCATCAACACCCCGCTGACTGCACTCAGTCACTTTCTTAATTATACAGCGTGAACACAAGTCGCTGTCTGTCCTGAACAAAGTCACAAATTTCTCGAGATGTTGCCGTCTTCTTCTGTATCACCTCGTCTGTTTCCACCGTCTACTGTTCAGGTGTTACACAGGTAGTGAAGCTGGAAATACACGGCTTATTCAAAAGGTGAGAAAGTCAATGTTCGCCCTGCGATTGCGGTTGGGTGTGTGCGACAGAGACTGCTGGTGTCTCTCCCTTTTGCCGACTGGAGACAATACAAAAGAAACGAAAAAAAAAGCAAAACAGGAGCCGGTCAGGAAACCTCAAAGATTAACAAATTTAAGGGTAAAGTGGGATGGAAATGGGATGAGAGACAGACAGATTGGAAAGGGGGAAGGGTAGAGGCTGTTATAAGGGAACACTGTGAGGTAACGTAGCAGTGGGGGGAGACGTCTGGGATGGCGAAATGAGACCAAATTTTCTTTGCCAATCTCAGTGTTCCTGCTGCAGGTGCTGGGGCCATTTCACTAAAGCAGGGCCAGACGCGAATGTCATTAGTTCCCGAGCCCCAGGTGAATTTGCCACAGTTCCACATGATTAACCCAGATAATTGTGTGTTGATAGCAAGCATGGTCGATGGAATACAATTTTCAGGCCCAGATTCCTAAACAAACAGCTCAGCAGCAGCCGCTGCAGTGAGCCAGAGAGACGGGATAACGGCAGGTTACCCACACGTACTGAGGTTTACAAAGAGACAAAGTATGGAGGGCGGAGGGGTGCAGTAGGAGGATTCTTGTAGAAGTGACAGAAATAAAGCCAGGTTAGCCATGGATGTCCATGAGAGGAAGTAGCTTCACATTTAGTCCTTAGAGATCAAAATTGATCTCTAAGGACTCTTCAGAATCATCAGTTGATCTTATAGCATTAGATTAATATTTAATTTAAGTGAGTAACTCTTTTAATTTTTTTTTTTTTTTTTTTTTTGCTGAAAACAGCTGAAACTAATTCATGTAAGCTGGAATTTCCTTTTTTTCATTTTGATCTGGATTTATGCTGGCTATTTTTGGCTTTATCACAATGACATAAGCATTGAGTTTAAAGCAATGAAACAAAAATAAACCAGTATGACTTCATTTAACTTTATTAAAAGATAAAATGTCAGTTAGGTTTAATAGACTTTTACTTTTAAACTCAGCAATGTTAATACACAGCTAAAACGGTGCACAGAAGTAATATGTATGTTGTCAACCCAATATTGCAAAAGTAAAAAAAAAAAACCTTGTCAGCTATCTTAAACCTTAAATTTAAGCCATAATTGTGTGGTCTTGGCATCAATACATTAAAACAGGGTGCTTTTTTTTTTTTTTTTACTGGCAATCTTTACACTGCAAGTAACTTTCATCATTGTCACCAAAATGGCACAAAAACTAAATTATCCAATAATGCAAATAATTGTTCAAAAGCAAGAGCAACTTTTTACTTGCACAAATACAAATTCCCAGATGCTGCTAGAAGCTTATTGGATATGAATATAATATATATTTTATTCTGTAATAAGTCTGTGAACTAAACTTGCTGAGGTACCAGAAAACTCACTGTATTTATTGTCTGGCTTATGTGATTTACAGTCTGCTGTGCAGCACTGTGGAATTCATCAGGAGGGTGTGAGAATTAGCCAGAGGTGAGAGACTAGCTTGATGTGCTGAGTAAACACACAGAAAATACAAATGCATACATCTGGAAAATGTTGAAAAGCCATAAATCAACCACAAACATAAAACCATCAGATTGTCCCAAACACTTGAGGAACAATTATTATTTTTTTTTTACTCTTATCAAGCTGACATCAGCTAGTCAGGGATTTCTTTAAGATAACAAAGTTACAGCAGAGTTGTCTTAATAAATTACAGGCTTAACTGGGACTTGTGTTGAAAAATACCTACAGCTTAAAACTGATGAATTAAACTTGACGTTATGGTATGTAATGCTACATGGTCAAGTGGTTTTAGATGTTACATGTGTATATACACTCACCGGCCACTTTATTAGGTACACCATGCTAGTAACGGGTTGGACCCCCTTTTGCCTTCAGAACTGC
>JBAMHX010000027.1:6108149-6118872 GCA_037177515.1 Pseudomugil tenellus | reverse complement strand
CCATGTGATTGGCTGATTGGAAATTAAGTGTTAATGAGCAGTTGGGCAGGTGTACCTAATAAAGTGGCCGGTGAGTATAGATATATAGACATATGCATGATAATGCATTCACTTGTTGGGGAAATTTAATATATTAGCTTAATTACCTTGACCATAGTAAACCATCTGCAAGGCCGGCGTCCTTCCATCAGGAAAATGTTTAGACTTTTGGTTTTGTTGTCATATCATTAAAACAGGCCCCAGATTGATGCACGTGACCAAAGGTGCCTCTAAGTGACTGTGCGGAATAGTTCCAGACTTCTGTGTGGCGACAGATCTCTGGAGGGATTCTCCCCGGGTTTTAACCTTGTACCTTGTCCGTATGTCTAAATATATTGTCTCACTCCATGTTTTAATGTTTAATGTATGTTCAACTTCTTTAATTCTTCATTATTAAATTTATATTCTTCTCAATCTAAAGAAACCAGTCTCCTTGTCCTCGAGAGGAAAAAAATGACCATTACACACTTAAGAAAGTGTATTGATGCAGACAACTGTGCAAATGATATTATGTAATACTGGGGGACAAAATATATAGGAGTTGTAACTGAGAGAAGGAACTCTATTCAGAGATGATCAACCCATGACTTCTGATGCAGCTCCATGTTTTACTGTTATGAGGTGGAAACCAAGTTGTCCTTCAATAACTAATAGATGAGCAAGTTTTCTGCAATTGTTTTAGTTTTTAAAGCCCTACTCCAATTTTGCAGCCCCTTTCTGTATTTGCATCCATTTTGTTTTTGCAATTCATTTCTGTTTTTGCAGCACTTTTCTGTATTTGCGGCACTCCTCTTTACTAGAAACTTTTACCTGTGAGCATTTCTGTTCATAAATGTAGCCAGTTTTTTATAAATGAACTACGTTTGCACCTTTCGGCCACCGTATGAAACTGTAATGCAAACCCAAAGCGTTTGTAATGCAAACCCAAAGTGTCCTGGAGACAAGCTTTTTAACGGTGCACAGAGAACAAGCTGGATAGACCCCTTCCCCTGTTGTCTGCAAAGCACGACATTCATGGTTTTAAAAAATAATCTCAAATTTAGCTTAATGTGATTAGAGAACACATTTCTACTTTGCCACAGCTTTTAAATGATCTTTGGTTAGGAGTAGAATACAGTATTTCTGAATTATTTCTATGTGTAGCTTCTTTTTTGCATTTGAGAGCCTTAACATTTATGGTTTGCATTGTGAACTGTGTTAACAGTGTTTCTGAGTCCACTCAGGGTTTTCCAGTACAAAATAAACAGTTTTTATTCCAGTTACGCTCAAGGCCCAAAAGATTGTAATTATCCAATCTCATACTTTTTGTCCTGCATGTAGAGATTCCTTCCGATTCCTTGAATCCTTAATGATATACACTGTAGATGGTGGAATCTTCAAAGTTTTTGTAACTATACTGAAATAACTACTGCAATTATGCGCAATGAAGTAAATAAGTGAATAGTTTGAAAATTATTAAGTTGTAAATATGGTACTGTAAAGTCAATTTAGATGTTTATGTCTGGAAATATGCTGTAACCAGTTAAAAATAGGGTCAGTTTGCATGTTTCCATCTCCTTTAAGTAGCAGCAGCGCATAAAGTAAAATGACTGAACAAAGCTCACTGTTTAATTTCATCAATGCTAAATTCAAGAACAAGCCCTTGCATCAGGTGAGGAAAAAAAAAAGAAATCTTAACCTGTTAGATGCTGACAACACACCCTGTCATGAGACATAAGGACTTTAATCTTGTTTTTGGCACATGTGTGAAGACTCAATCCCCAGGAATATGGTTGCATAGCTTCCGTGCACATCGGTTAAACATCATCAAAGAAGACGAAGAGGAAAAAGAAACACAGGGGTTTGTGTTCCCACAAGTAAGAGATAAAAACAAGTCCGGGAGCCAGGTGTGGAGGGGAAGAGGAGAAGAAGGAACATGAGGGAGGGTGAAGAGAAAGAAAGAAAAGAGGCAGGGGAAGCCAATCTCCCTGCTGCATTCTGGGAGCTGAACCTGGCAGGAGAAATTAGTGGCGTTCGCACTAAGTGAAAGGGATAATCCCTCTCTGACGGAGAGGAGGGGTTCATAGCACTGCGCTGCAGTGATCCATCCTGTGTTCCTCTGATTTTTAGGTTCCAGCCAGGTTTACTTATTAAGCGGATAAGCCCTTCTTCTGTATGCAAACCTCAGAGGAGAGAGTGTTGCTGCCACTCTGACGCCAAGATGATGCTGACTTATGGGTCTACCATGATGCTGGCTGAAAGCCCAGTCAAAAAATTAGCATGATCTGATTGACTACAGGTGGTTTAGATCTCAAATGAAAATAACTTCATGGAAATAGAACTGAAGTAGCTACTATATGCTATAGAAGCATCTTTGATGAATTTATATTACCCAGAGAGATTTTGAAAAAAAAAACATACAAACACAGCAGCTGATTTTTATCTGTTTAACTAAAATGTGCCTTCTAAAGCTGCTTTTTTTTCTAACCGTAACCAGTGGGAGTACTGATCTTAAATCTCCTCCACCCCCATGTAATCTGCTTTATATTCTACTGGAATAGAAAGTCAGAACAGGGTGTCCCGTGAACGGGAGCCATAGTGTTGAAAAGGATTCATAACTGCAAGATGAGAATCTTTTAAGATACACGGGGCCAAAAAAAGTCAGATTATAAAGATAAAAACAACCCCCCTCTTTTTTCCTAAATGTGCTTCCCACTTCCTGGGTTATGACTGAATGATATCAAAGTCTACTCCTACACACTCAATAAGCAGATTTTGCTCTCAGAGTTAGTGTGTTTTTTTTACATTAATTTAAACAAGATTTTGGAATCCACTGTGTAATTTTGTCAGAACAAGTAGCAATAAGAAATAGATACATTGCTGTAAATACATTCTGCTTAAAGAGAATTTAATGTCTGCACAAATGCATTGCTTTGAGTTGTTTAGTTTTACACGCTAATCTAATCAAAAACAATCAGTTAACCATCTAATAAACTACAGTCTGAATAATTTGGAGTATGTCACATAAATCCAATACATCACCCACTGCTGTGGGGAAACCTTTCCCAATGTGGGTATGTTATATATATATTTTATGCCGTAAGTCCAGTATTTAAATAAGAATTACATCAACTGATTATACAAATCAGTGTATTTGTTGTCATTTGGCATCACTATATAAAATACATTATAACCTCATGTCATTTCAGCAAAATACCATGTCCAGGTGGACATTAGCCAGTTGCTAAATATGGTTCAATGGATCTTTCCTCCGCTGAGATTTTGGCTTTTTTGCATGACCACAAGAAATAAAAATAAACATGCATACAAAGTTTCTGCTGCACATCAGGTAAAAAAAAACATATCCCTTAATCTCAGAAAAAAGAAAATTAAATCATTGTGTATAAAATATAAAACAAGATTTGGTGAAACACAACCTTATTTACGCTAATTTGATTCAAAGGTTCTAGCATAACCTACGACACACCTACACTACTCATATTTATCAAGTTAACCTAAGTTGTACAAACTCAAATCATCCACCCAAACAAGTTTTAAAGCTTTTAAACTTTTGAGCCAGTGAGTTTGCAAACTTTCAGTAAAGCCAACGTCTTGACTTTTACAGTGCTGTTACAAAATGCTTTTGGGTGCATTTGCATTGAATAATAAGTGTTAATAGTAATAAGCATTATTTCAACAAGTGATCACCGTATTAAATATTCTAAAGTTTCCTGACTTTAAAGTCAAATTGTAGTAATATGGGTTTAATTTATGAGAAATATTTTTGGATGGGATCAGAATGAGACCATATTTAGCTCTTTCACCTTCTCATCAAATTTTTAGGCCCAATCCAATTTCTCAATTTTCATCCCAATGCCTTCCCCTTACCCCTACCTCTAGCTCAAGTCTATGCCTTGAAAATGAGGGTTAAGGCGTAGGGCTAACTGTTCAGCTCTACAAAATGGGACACCCCTCGTTCCATCTAATGACTATGACGTCATCGGCAAGCGTTGCTAAAACTGTTGCCAGCTGTGGCTAGTGCTCAGTTTTATTTCAGCACTATGCCATCTCAAGATCAAAAGACTAGTATGTGATCTTTATCACACACTGTTTTCACATAATGCTGAAAAATATAGCTGCCATAAAATTAAACTCTTAAGCTAATTGTAAGGCTTAACCTTAGAGAATGCAGAGTGACCACATGCCCTTGGGTGCACAACCAAATAAAAGAAGGCAAAAGATGACCAGGACTCCAATATAGGCAGACCTCTGTTTTACTTAGTTTTTCAACTTTTTCAATTCACATTCTTTCACCAGTATAAATGTTTTGCCACAACCATCCATTACCATGACTTCTAAAACATGCAACACAACTTTATCTTAAAAATTGTTCAAAAAAGGACTGAATTACATAACATTCTAATTATTTACAATATAACTAATACTAATAAAGTTACTTAAGATGAACCATTTCTCCCATCTCTTCCCCCCTCTCTCCTCAGACCAATTGGTTAGTGCCAGTCAGCCTAATTGAGCACACCAGGCCCTTATCAGGAACACTCATGGGCGAACCTCCATGGTAGTGCTGATCTCCATGATCACCTCAGAGAGATAGAGAAATCAAAACAACCACTGAAACTCAACTTAATGTATAATCAAACTAAATAGGATCCATCTTTAGCTAAATTAATAAATCAACAAAATAATAAAATAAATAACTCATGTATGAGTGTCACCTGAGCCCCTGTTTGTTGAGGAGATGCCTGCATCTTCCTCACACTAATATTTACAAGCAGCACCCTGCTGGCCATCCTTAGGCTAACTGGCATCTTATTGATTGTTCCACACAAAGGGGACAAAGAAAATACAGTTTTAAAGGCAATAGTTAGTTAGAGAAAGAGAATAAGAGCAGTCTACACCTTTACGATGCTTTTTAAAAGGTCCTCTGTTTGTTGCGGCTGTAAAACACCTCTGTGGGAGATCTGAATGAAACACCTTATGTGTTAAATGTCATGGCTGGATTATTAATGGGCTGCTCACTTATTTGACTGAACAGAAATTCACCCGGCTGGAACTGTTCCAGATGACACCAAAATGTGGTGATCATCTCACATTATCTTTGTACCTGTGAGGAGCTTTAATGCTTCTGATAAGCTCTTTGCTTCTGCAGGGGAGCCTCTTGTTAACTGCGTGTTAAAACACTATCTGAATAAGTGACAAACCTTTTCAAACTGTGAACACTTTCTCACACTGTTAAGTTGAAGTGCAACACAATCAGACGGGTTGAACTTTGTATTCTTATGGCATCAACATTTCCAGATGCTTTAACTGGTAAAAAAAAATTGTTAAGATTTTTCATTATGTTTAATATTTTCCTTGGTCTAACAATGTACTTTTGTGACTTCGAGTATATAAACTATATGTTTTTCTTAGAACAAACTTAGGTTTTTAATATTTAACATACTAGCATTTTAAAGGATCTTTTTTCTCCCAACTAGATTGTAACATGTGGACTTTAATGGCAATTTATTGGACATATTCTATGGGATGAATCAGTTGAAATGGTTAAGATAATAAGACTCCACATTCCTCCACATACCCTCTGCTCCACAAATGTCTAGCTGTTGACCATTGCAAGGGCCACACATCAAACCTGGGAGATGGGGCCATTTCTGTTGATTCCTCAACCCTCTGGAATTACTTCCAACAACACATCTGAGATCTTACTACATTCAAACCTGAAATAAAAACCTGTTTTTCTCTGCTTTTAAGACTCATCCTTTTAATATTATTACCTACGGCAAGGAGGTAATGTTTTCAGGAGAGTTTGTTTCTCTGTCCGACTTTGACCAAGATAACTGAAAAAGTTATGGACCAATTTTCAGGAAACTTTCAAAATGGGACAATGACCAAATGATAAAATTTTGGAGGTGTTCAGGATTGCCATCTGGATCCAGGAATGTTTTCAATGATTACTTATCATTGCGACATAGGGCCATTTTCAACATGTCCAACTCAATGAAAAATACCCAGATGCTTGGCCGTTGTCTGCGCTCTCAGAGTGCTTTTATAGTTTTCACAATAAGTTGTCATCCTTATTTTATCTCTAGTCTTTTATTATATTGTTGTATTTTTGCAGATTTTCACTTGTTTTTATTGTGTAAAATGTCTGAGTCTTTCTGAAAAGTGCTATATAAATGCTGTTTACTTTATTATTGAAGTAATCTACAATGTTTGTCATCCATTCAAACATTTTCGAATTTCCTTGTGGTCGTGTCAGTAAATTTAGTGTATTTGTGCTTGTTCTAGGAAATATACTATCCTTTAATATGCGTACATGTACATGTTATAGAGGGCTGTAGCTCAGGTGGAAGAGCAGTCGTCTTTCAACGGGAAAGTTGTGAGATCGATTCCAGGCTTCGCTTGACTACATGTCGAAGTGTCCTTGGGCAAGACACTGAACCCTAAGCTGCCCCTCGATGTGCCTATCGGGGTGTGAGTGTGTGTGTGAATGGGTGAATGTGTACTATGTAGTGTAAAGTGCTTTGAGCGGTCAACATGACTGGAAAAGCGCTATGTAAGTACAAGGCCATTTACGCCATTTATCATGGCTAGTTCATGTATTTCAGTTTGTTTCAAAATGTCATCCTGTACATCTAAGAAATTAATGTTATGGATTTGTTAGCTCCAACGTGTAACCACTCAGGACAGTGTCCAAGAGTTTAACCACAAGTAACGCAAGAGGATTGACTGCTGTGAGAATGGCATGATTTATTGGTTTGATTAGTTCAGGAGCCTGACATCTCATCTAGGATACCACTGCTGTAGATTCTCTATGCTGCCATGTTTTGTTTGCTTACACCAGTACGTTGCAAATACATGTAACTAAAATGAGTTCCCTCATCAAGGTGGCTGGGTTCTCTCTGTGATAGGAAGAGAAGCTTGTTCTTCTGGGAGGGGCTCAGAGTAGAGTCAATGCTCCTCCACAATGAGAGGAGCCAGCGGAGGTTGATGGGGTTAGGTTAAGATACCTTCTGGATGGCTTTCTGGTGAGGTTTACTTGTGGAAGAAGACCCTGGGGAACACCCAGGACACTGGAGGGATCTGTTAGGGTTTGTGGGTTGGGGTTACTTTGGTTTCCTGTTTTATTTTGTAGACTTCCTTGTTTCCTGTTTGCTATGTATTTCTGTTCATTGGTTTCACCTGTGTTAGTTATTATGTTCACTTGTGCCTCATTTAGTTCCATGTATTTAAGTCCCTTGAGTTTTCTGTTTAGTTGTTGGTTCATTAGTTGTGTTTTCTCAGTCGAAGTTTCCCTAGTCTGTATTGTTCTGAATTATTTGGCAAGTCATGCTTCGTTCTCAGTGTAATAAATCAAGTTCATCTGCATCCCGTCTGTCCTCCTCGCCTGCATTTGGGGCCACACCTTCCCTGCCCCATGACAGGATCATATCGCTCAGCCGGGGAAACGCTTCAGGATGCCATCCCCTGATGAGCTAGTCAATGTGGCTGGGGAGACCTTAGACTGCAGTCCCTGCTTCGACTACCGTTCATCGTGACCTGACCCTAAACAAGTGGCAGAAAATGGATTGATGAACGGATTACACCATATTTCAGCAACTCCATCTGCCCAGAATTCTCAGTGCCCCTTGTGGAATTCGCTGGTAAGAAGGATAGTACACAAACATGTGAATAATTATGCTCACAAAATGGCTGTTTGCCTATGTAAATGCAAGGTTAAAGAGCAACATTATTCAAATTTAATATCTACCAGAACTTATATGTCCAGAACACATTTTCAATTATCTTAACAAGATGGATGACTTGATGGCTGTTGCAGCTAATTTCAAACTTGCTTCTCTGGGTTAGAAATAAATTTGACTCTTCTTCTTAAAGACATGGCAGTGATTTAAAAAGACTCTTACATGTACGAGTCAAACATACATGTAAGAATGTAAGTTAATAGTAGCATACTGTCTGAGAGAATTGATTTACCATGAGTCTGAAGGCCTTCCTCTACATGCTAGATGAAGTTGGAAATGTTTCCTGTTTTCTGCCATGCATCAAGGTGTTGCAACCAGTTTCGTCTCCATAGCTGTGGTTGCTTGCTCCTCTTTGGTATAATGCACAGCTTTGTTTGTGGTTTGTTAAAATTTGGAGGGAAAAACAGCCCGGTACCAACAAATTTTCAACAAGTGCAAAGGTATGAGCAAAAATTTTGCCTTCAACTTTTAGCTCGTCACAATCTGGTTTTCACTGGAACATTGTGGTTGGCATGTAATCATTGTTTGTGGCTAAACTTAATTAAATCTTACAACTAATGCAACAACATATCCAAACCAAAAAGACCTCTAGGGGTTTATATTTGTGCTTTTCTTCCCCCTTCAATTTATGTTGATGGAAAATTTAATTTCAGTTCGCTTCGTTTTGAGCTTGTAAAACATCCTTTCCTAATGCCACCCACATCCCCAAAAAGGAATTAAATCCTTTGTAAATATCAAACTAAGACCTCCCAGTCACGACAAGGACTCTCCTTGATGGCTGTCTCACAAGCACAAGCTATCAAATGAAGCGGGTTGCTTGTTTGGGGAGGGGCTGGTGAAAGGAATGACTCGGATGAGAGACAATTTTTCTTAGTGTCAGCGATAAAAATCCATCTGATTGAAATTGCAGGCCATTATGATATGAGAAGTAGAGTGCTGGAGAGATGGGGAGAGACTGGGAGAAGGAGAGAGTGGCTGCACAATTGCTGAGCTGCTCCTTTCTTTTCATTTTCAGATGAAAGCTAATTACGCGGTATGGCGAGAAGACAGAGCGGCGTGCACATCACAGGAAACGGGGAGCCGAGGTGGTTAATTGGGGTGTGTGATTACACAGGGTTGTAGTTAGAGGGAATTAGGCAACAACACACTCGGCAGCACAGCTCATCATGGAGAGAGTGAAAGGAGCAGGCGATATCCGACTGATATCCTCGGCGCTCAGTTGGCCTTACCCTCTGCAGACACTCTCAGGCCTACAGGCTCAATTGTAACTGAGTTTGACGTAAAATGACTGGTCTTCAAATAAGGAGGGGGGGGGGTCACCTGTCTTGAAAGCTGCATTAGAGGAAATTTGATTTTATAAAAAGATTGTTTGTTGGGTTTCTGTAAGTAATTGAATTGTATTGGTCTTAGTCTAATCTTTATCACTTCATTTACATAAAATACAAACTAGAAGTAATATTTTAAAATAAAGATTTTTGCTTAATCTCTTTACTTGCTTACTTCCATCCAATATTTACTCAGTTCTGATTGCTTTCCTCATTCCTGCTGATGAGAAACATCCCACAGCCTAATGTTGCTACCACTGCGCTTCACTGTAGGGATGGTGTTGGGTTGTTGACAGTAACGCTGCATGCTATGACTATAATCATGGTATTTTTAAAGATTATACTAATTTCACTATGTATATATACATATTATCCTCATATAATTTATTTTTGGTGTCCCATTACCAAAAGACCTTCTACCATATATTTAGTGTCTCTCCTACATGTCTTTCAGCGATGTTTCTGACCAGTTTTCTGATAACTCCAGCTCAGCAGGGTGTACAGCTGAGAATGGTTACAGATATAATAGTCTCTGCTGTGGAGGTTTTACCACACCTGAGTTTTTGTTTGGTGTCTTTATTCTCTCTCTGTTTAATGCTTTTTTGTGAGTTTTGGTGAATGATTCTTACTCGACAGGCTGTAGAGCCATTATATTTGAGTTTTTGGATAATGAACTTAA
Source organism: Pseudomugil tenellus (assembly GCA_037177515.1). Lineage (NCBI taxonomy): Eukaryota > Metazoa > Chordata > Actinopteri > Atheriniformes > Pseudomugilidae > Pseudomugil > Pseudomugil tenellus. Next base: position 6,109,087 of record JBAMHX010000027.1, on the reverse strand, counting down.
AGGAGTGCAGTACATGAACATGGCTGTGGCCATAATTTGCGAGGGAAATTCAAAATAATTTTTACAAGGCAGATGTCAGAAGCCAATCTGCAAAACAGTAATGCCATCTTGACTGGTAGTGGTCAGTGTTTACTGTGGATTTTTTTTCTTTCTTGTGATAGTCCTCCTTTAATGAAGCTCCTGTTTATTTCTGTTTTAAACCCAAATATGATTTGTAGATCTACAAAACTTTGTCCCTGACTCTTTTGGAGCGGTCATTGGTCTTCACAGTGTTTCTTGAATAGTTATGGGACTGTGGGGCCTTCCAATATAGTCCATATGAGATAATAAGTCTTATCATCTTATTTAAATAAGTATGTGGCAGAGAAAGCACTTTTTTCTTCTTAACTTCACTTAATCAATGTGTAGAACCAATGCATAGATTTATTTATATATATATAAACAACAGTATGTCACCATGAGCATGCATTACATCAGCATTACATCATCATTACGTGACCATGCACCTATTTGCATCCGTTCTTTATTGTCAGGCACAGTGTTAATCACCTAAAAGCTAGATGTTATCCATGTTTGTCTAGAATAGGTTATAGATTATGTACCTCACTACTTCCATTCATCTTTTATTCAACCTTTGCAGCCTCAAATATAGAAATTTTTAAACTGTTCATTTTGGATTTTTTTTTGTACAACAAAGCAACTATTTTGGCCCAACAAAACATAGACCATTCTTAAATGTTCATTCGTCACACTGAGCAAAGTCGGAAGACATTTTACTAAGAAAAATAGGTAAGGTGAGAAGAACAAGACAAATAATTATTTTACTAACAAGACAGTGTAGGAGACCGTTTTTCCTGTCAAGGACGAGAACACTGGTTTCTTTAGATTGAGAAGAATATAAATTTAATAATGAAGATAAAAGAAGTTCAACATACAGT
>JBAMHX010000027.1:6046207-6086035 GCA_037177515.1 Pseudomugil tenellus | reverse complement strand
ATACTTTCGGGCGGTTTGCGCGCTCTTTAAACACACACACACACACACACACACACACACACACATACATACATACATACATACATATATTTGTGGGTAAATATTTATTTGGTTGACTATATTACAAGAAAACAGGTCAACCAAACTGTATCTTTGTCATTTTCATAGTAAATACATTCATTTTCATAATAAAATACATATTTATTTTCAAAGCACATTAAAAGGGCATTTATGCTGTGGTTTTTGAAAGCAAAATATTAAAACAGAATAGGCCTTCCATCATGGGATTTAAACGTATACTGCCCCCCCATCACCTGTGAACAAAGCCCCGCCATAACAAAGTGTCCTCCCATGATTGGAAGGGATCTCCAGCCTATATCTGCTCATACAAACAGTGTTTGCACTGGGCTTCCTGTCTCTGGACTTACATTACAATGTGTAGATTTAGAGATTGAGAAACTAAAGTCGGCAGGCTTTTCAGTTGGATAACAGCTTCCTCTCGGTCTCTCAGAGCCCCCCAACCAACCCCCCCTCCCCACAGCCAACACCACCTCCTCTTCTAGCCTCTGTCTGTCACACCGTTGTCCAATACCAGATGGTAGGCGTTCAACACAGAGAGCAGCACCGCTAAGCTAAAATACCTGATTACAATTCACCAATACAATTCAAATATCATGGGCAGGCTTAGGGATAATTCCTCTGTAACAATATCATTTATTTTTTTCCCTGTTCCCTTTATCCTTGTTTTACTGGGAGAGGAGACTGCAAATCCCTTTCTCAAACAGATAAAAAAGATGGAAAGACAGATTACCTATTTTTTCTTCTTTTTCTGTCCTCTTCCTCTGATCCTGTGAGTTTTACTTCTTTCTTCTGATCATTCCAATGAAAACAGAAAAGTAGCAATAAATCCATTTTTATAGAATGTTTTATGTTTTCCTTCAATAATTCAAAGAAATAAAAAAAAATAACTGAGATGAAAATATTTATAGGATGTAAATTGTGCCCTTGCTGACATTTTTGGCATCATGACTATAATGAATGAAAATTTTATGCCATATTCATATTTATGCTGTTTATTCATATTTGACAAATATATTCAACTCCAGAGAAGTCATACATATACATTGCTTTGTAAGTGCATGAAGTACGCTAATGATTAAAGTTCACATTAGTGACACTGAATAAAACCCATAGGCAGTTTTATTTAGTATATAATACACAACACTTGTATTATACTTTAAGATTTGGAATAAAAAACTGTTATAGCAAATATAATAAAAATAACAAAATTTAATGTGGATAAATGATGTTGTTTTGGGTCTTTTTCACCTTTCAGTTTTTCCAGTTTAGATTGAAGTTACTTTATTGTAATGATGGACCACTGAAATGATACTTTTAGGATGGGACATATTACTATAAATAAAATTGAGCCTTAAATTTAAATTATTTAAGCCATTTAATTAAATTCTTTGTTAATTATTTTAAGAATTAGATCATACAAATTTTAAACTCTGTTTATACATATTTTTTGTTTATTTTGATTTATTTAATTTAATATAATTTTATTTTACTTATTCTTTTTTTTTTTGCAATTTTCGGAGAAAATAAATAACATCTAAGTTATTGCGGCCTTAAACTTTAGAGTAACTTTTGGTTTTAAGGAAACAATTTAAGTGAAGAAAAATGCACAATATGCATAACCACGTGTCACCACTCCTGCATGGAAACCCCTCATCTCCTTATATCTTGACCTCAACATGTGTGTTTTTAACTTTATCCAGCTGGTTTGCAGAAATTCTCCATCACCCAAAGGAGCATGCAACCCCCTCCATTCCCTTTCCAAACGTGGAGTTAGGAGCTTTTTCCACTGACTGCTGCTACATAGAAAGCAGTGGATGCTTGCTTTGTTTTTTTTTTTTTTCTGTTTTTTTAGGCAAACATTATTCTTCCATGGCCAGAGTGTGTTTTTTCTCTCCCCGAGTGTGATCTCTGGTGTGGGCAGAGGCGCGTCTAGCCGCCCACACCACTGGCACTCCTGCCCGTGTAGCACCCATAACACTGAACCATTAGTGGCATGGCAGTCTACCCACATCTCCACCACCTTCATTAGTCATTCAGCTCCTTATTTTTGTTTGGTTTCCCCTCTGGCTCCTAATTAATGCTTAATCGAAACTGCTGAACTGAGCTAGTAGAAAATTCATGAATATTAAAATCGACCCTGACGTTTTTTTCTCACTTTTTCCTCTTTTTTTCCCCTCCTTATCTTCTCTCTTTTTTCCTTTTTGTCTTTGGCTTGTCAACAGTGGTAGCCAGGCACCATTAATTTATGTTGCTGTCAGAGATTTAAGGCGTCACCGTTTTCACCACTGTAACAATGATGGAGAGTCGAAAGCTACAGCGTTGGATTTTGCCAATTTGAATCAAACTGGGAGAGTTTTTCTTGTCACTTTGATGTATGTTTTTTTCAATTCGAGGCCATTTGAATGTGGTTCCACTTTGATGGAGGCCTAAAAGGAGAGGCCGACGGAAGAATTGTCGATTTGAGGCCATAGAGGCGTCTATAGGTGTAAACAGATAAACTCCAAGAAGCCTCAATGTCGGACTCTTTGATGCTCTTTGCTTAATTTTAAATTTACGAAGGAAACTTGTTAAAGAAAATTTTGTTTCCATCTCATCTCTAAAAATGGATTTCTATTGATCCATGCTGACAGAGCTTTCCAAAGACCAGAAGCTATTTAAGATCCAACAACTCCATATTTGGTTTTCTACTTTTAAAATGTGCTGCTTCAGCATTCATTTTGGTACATGTCGAAGGCTACAGAGTTAATTTCCTTTCAAATATTAGTTTCACAACTTATCAAGTTTCCAAAACCTCACTGGGACCATTTTTATCTGAAGAATAAAAAACATTTATAGGAAGTATTTTCCACGCTTTAAATGGGAGGGGAGAGATGTTTAATATTTAATCCCATATTTAAAAAGTTGTAATCGTGTTTGTATGGGAAACAGAAGCAGAAGTCCCTTGTTGTTCTAAAGTTCAAAGCTGTGATTAGATTTTTATTCATAAACTTTGCAGTGATCCTGATTCGCAGCGATGCCTGTGAGGAGTTGGTTTTGAAGAACGCTCACAAATTAGATACAAAAGCTAATCTACAATTATGAAATTATTCATGCAAGTGATCAGACAGGGGATCACTTCTAAATGCGTTATCTTGTTACCTCTAATTTAACACGATTATTAATACTTCCTCAGAGGATGCCCCATCAATGCTCTTCAAAGTTTGTGCGGAAAAGCATTTAAAAACACTGCTGTTTATCATATTTTATTAAAAGAAACTTATTTTAACAAGACATTGTTATATAATAATGCAATTGTGGAAAAGGTTCCCCCCGCAAAAGCGCAATCATGTTGCTGCTTGCAGAGAAATAAACACATGTCCACGTTTGTTCTGACTAAATTGAAGGTGGCATTGCAGGCAAACCAAATTGAAATCTTAGTGACAATTTCTCTGAAGTTACTAAATACAATTTGACTTCTGACAAGAGGATGTGATTTATAAAAACAGAACATGCCATCAGTGGAACCCAGTATTTGCATAATGGGGATACTTCCATATCCGGCAGCAATGTTTTTGACAGCCTCTAACTAAAAGCTGTTGGAGAGGAGTGAGAAATGTCTTTACAAATAATCCAGAAGAGGCAGAAAGAGGGCAGCCACCGGATCCATCAAACAACCAGCAAACAAAACATATAGTTTGGCAAATTAAGAAAAAAAAAAGCAGTGTGCTGAAGCTGCAGTGATGCTAGGTGACCCTGGCAGAAAAGCAACCGAAGGGCCATCTGCCCTGAGCTACAGCCTTGACTTTGAACGCACCGGAGCGGAGTTAGACCGCAGGAAAAACTACTCCAGAGGTTGCTCTGATAGGTTGACAAATATGACTGAACTGATGCTAATACCATGTAGCTCTTTTGCTCTAATTGTTGATTCAATTTGCTAATGACTAATTTGATTTAAGTGGCAGGCACATCTCCATGTGTGCAGGACATGGAGTGAAGGAAAAAAAAAAAACGGACTGGAGGTGGCGTGATGGCTTGTCATGCAAAGGCTGCTCGCCAATGAATATTCCATGAGAGTTCACACTTAATTGTTTCTGATTTGTTTATTTTTTTCAATACACTGCTTTAGCGCACACTCCATCAGTCCCTGTGTTGACACCCCGTGCACCACCCCACCATGTCACATATACACACACACACACCCAACCTACCCCTTCCTCCTCCCCCTCATGCCACCCTGTCCACACCATCCCCCACACTTTCACAAGTGGTGCTCAGATATCCATCAAACGTAGCAATGAAGGATCGCTATAAGTTGTTGGAGCCTGTCAACAAAAGCACTCTAGCACTTTGTACCCTCCTGTTCTCCCTCGTCGAGCCTGCTGGAGATCTCTGATGTGAAGGAGAAGATGAATTTCTAAGCAGACATCTGGGCTCCCGTTGAGAGCTGGCTACCTGTTGCCAATGCAAATGGTTTTTCTAAAGATCCAAAGGGAGCGAATAGCTCTGCTGCAGAGGGTTTGGGTCCACTTGCGTGTTGTTTGCCTCTTGGAGTGGACACGTGGATTGGGTACAAAAGCTGGGCGTGACCCTGCGGCTGAACTTTGGGTGCACATGGAAGTTCAAAGCGGTTGGTGTAGCAGTTTTTAGAGGCGGAATAAATGGACGAACAGCTAAAACATGAACATAGACATGCGATGATAAGAAAAACAGTTACATAAGGTGTACTTACCTACAAGAGGGATCTTCAGCACGACTTTGAAGCCAGTTGTTTGTTGAGTTTCGGCCTCCTTCTCATTTGAACCGCACATTTAGTTCTTTCCTTTCTGGCCAGACTTGTAAAGAAGCAAAATGTCCTTCCTTTTTGCCTTTTTATCCTCTCCCTCGATGGGTCGTTCCAGCAGCATGACTTGCAAATCACTCTGTGATATTGAATGGGATTGACATTTTCAGATGTAAATACATAGAATATTTTATATTTGGTAGCGGGCAATGGAAAGCGGATGGAAGTCTAATTATTGCATAATGATGTATTTTTTTCCCCCTCTCTCAGTTCTGTTTAGACCCGCAAATGTGTTGCTATGGAGATAATGAATAAATATAGCTGTGTGTTTATGTATTAATTTATTTGTGAGGATATTTATTTAGCGTCTGCTGATGTATTCATTTTACTAATTTATACATTTGGGTCGTCGCTGCATCTGGACAAACAAGGCCTCTATGATGAGAGGAGCTCATCCTTAATTCTGTGTTTCAAAGTGGGAAAAAAAGCCCAATCAGATCAGAAAAGCAAACTTTCTCTAATTGCAAGAAGTTTCTTTTTTTATGTCCTCACTCTTGGATGAGAGTAAGTGAGGCAAATCCTGCAGAAGTCACAGGAGAGCGACACTTTAGGGTAGTTTATATTAGTATCGATAAATAAACATTATTTAAAACATCTGTCAGGCCCAGTTAAATATCACTGGTGTGGTTCAGTAACTCCACCAACCCAGGGCATTGAATATTTAATTATTGTACTAACTGAATAATGAAAAAGTCAATTTCCAGACCGGTGCCCCGTTATGCAGGAGACAATTGCAATTCTAATATCTGCATCTGAAATCTTCCTAACGCGCCCTCCCCTTCCCGCGTCCCGTCTCGATGCCTTGCAGGGCTGCAAAGTCTCCTGCATTACCATAGCCCTCTTCCTGACTAAGTCTGCTCCTCATATTCACTTGTCGTGGCTAATTACATGTTTAACCCTGCGCTGGTGAGCTTGTTTTACATTCAAATTTATGGGGGGATCTGGCTGATCTGAAGAAGTGGGAATGAGCGGGGACACGATGGCAGAGATCAATCTTCTGGTAATTGATTATCCGCTCAAAGAAAAAAAAAAGTAACGCCTTCCTGAGAACTAAAGTCTTGAAGTTGTTGACCTTTGACCTCTGATGTGTGGAGATATTAAATGCACGGTTCCCAGGTGGCTGTTAGGAAGGGGATGCTGTAAACCTGAGAAAAGATTGATTTAACAAAATGTCTCCATTTTTATTGCAGCTATGTTATTGTTATTATTATTTTTTGTGTTTGTTCTGTCGCATTATTTGCATTTTTATTACTGGAAAATGGAAGTATTTCTTTTTTCATTTAAGTGACGATGCTACAATAATTTCTGATCTTGTTGCTTGTGGAATAAATAATTGCTCAAATGTTGTCAATATTTACATTTCCACTGTTTAATTTGATTCCAATGGAGGTCCCTGGGCGATGCGAGCAGCAGCTAATGGAAGAGAAGTGATTAAAGCTTTCTCTGTAATAACCCTGCTGAAACTCTTACTTGCTGTACTGTAATCTAACACAGCATTTTAGTGTTTACTGTCGACAGTAACTTTGATCACTTCTATTGTTTGTTTCAATATCCTGATGTAGTTTTTCAAACATTTTTCTGTTTTTTTAAGGACATCCTCAAACAGTTTTGGTGCAAAGTGAATAGAAAAGTGTCTACATGGGTCGCTGAATTGCTAATCTGCTCCTTTCTTCTTGTGTGTAACAGCTTCGAGTCGCCTTTTAATCGTTATCACACACACTTCCCCCTTGTACAGAGGTTCCATTGTGCTGTACACACTGTGAATGGTGTGTGTTTGTTTGGCTTGCAGTACCAGGCCGGGTCAAAGCAGCTTAGTTCCGATCTGCTGGATGACCTGCCCGAACCACGCCGGCCTCACTGACCCGCATGATTTCATTATAGAGAGGTGAGATGCACGCTCTCTGCATGCAGACATAAACTCACACACACACACACATACACATGCAGAGCAATAGCTGTGTAAGCACATAAAAACAGCAAAAGGCATATGTACACACACTTCAGTGAACAACTTTTTTATTGCTAATATTAGACCTGATTTAATATCAGAAATTTATTTTGGTAAAAAAGAAGTTCACTTATTTTTTGTTTTGGTTTTTAGTCTCAAATATAAGTATAGTTCAGAATCAAATAAGCCAATAACCGAGGCTTTGAGTTAAAGCTTTTATTTAAGCCTCAACATAGATTTAAGATCCTGTCTGTTTAAAACTTAAAAGAAAAAGATTGGATTTTAAAAAGAGTTGTTATATGGATTTTAAATGCAGTACAATAATAAGTTAGTATAACATACTAACAGCTGTTCCAGTAAAAAATTACAATGATAAATAAAGTAAAGCTGTTAAAAAATGGTAGAAAACAAGCTCCGAGGAAGCAGAGGAATGCAAACTCTGTGTGTGTGTGTGTTCCTAGAAATTATTACCAGAAGCAGTGAGAATATGTTGATCCTCATTATAATGTTGGAGAGAAGCAAATTTCTTCACTTCAGTCTGAGACACGAAAACAAAACATTAAAAGCAGACTGAGCTCTATGACATTCACTCACTAGATGGCGATCTAGGTTAAAGCAGAATGCTGCTGGGAAGCCCAGAAAAGCAGAAATACTGAGCTTGTCAGCATTCTGCTGCTCTTTGGAGAGTAAGCCCCCTTACTGAAGTGTACACACTCGTGGCATGTGAAGCTATGGATTTAGCTTTTGTTGGGATTGGGGATTTTCTTACATGCTTCTCAACCTCAGAGCAAAAAAAAAAAAAAACAAACAAAAAAAAAAAAAAAAACAGCACAGCTGAGATTCGCAGCAAACGTATCACCCTAGGTGAGATCACACATGCGGCTAATATCTGATTCTTAATTGTGAAAGATTGTGTTTCAACCACGGCTTGCCCAGTTAGGTACAACCGAGATAACCCAAAAATTTTGCTTAACACAGTTTTTTTTTTTTTTTTTTTGTTTTTGTTTTTCCAGATGAATATGAAGAGCAGTGATGTTAAAATGTAGCAGAAATCAGTAATAAATTTAGGTTTGAATGATTATTTCTAGAATCTAGCCAGATAGTTAACCACATAAACTGCACGGAAGTCCTCACCTAAAATATTGATATTAAGATAAAGCTAAAAATACTTGCTTGGTAGTGTTTTTTTTTCCTATATGACCATAAAGTAAGTTGAACTCTGATTCAGTGCAAGATCATCTGGTGAAATTGGACCATCGGTGTTTATGGGGAAAAACTACACTGTAAACTATTTGAACTTGAACTTACTGTAGGTTTCTCTCATTTACTGCATGAATGAGAAATCGTTTTGGTAAAAATGTCACTGACCAAGTTATTGAACATATAAACTTGTGATACAAAGGTTTAAGGTATCTTAGGCTAAATGCATAGTCATCTGGGAGTTGGAGGGAATCCAATCAAGGCTATGTATTTGGCGAAACTAGCAAGGAGGTGACTTTGAATAATCAGCATTTAAATATATCAAGATTTCCACCATGAAGCACTAGAATAGAATTTGGGGATTGGAAGATGCACACACTTTTATACTTCTTTTTTAAAAAAAATTTTTTTACATATGAGCCATCAAAAAGTTTTTTTCCCCAATTAAACTATAAAAAATGGTTTAGATGGTAAACACAATCCAGTTTTAAAGTGCTCCAACCCCACAAGCTGAGACCAAGTCTTAGAGCTTTTGGAGGCAAGATGCTTCATTACATTTCTCAGTAGCATTTCTCAAAAGAAAATCTCAAAATAGGTATTATCAGATGGCAAAATGTCATCCACAGAGAAAGGGTTGAGCAGCTAGTTTCACAAGCCTACCACTTGCCTCTGCTGGCATTTTGACTTGTCACACTGAGTCAAGAAAAGCAAAGCAAAAAGCAAAAGTTGTAATCAATAACTTTAACAAGGGCTCTGTGTCACTGTATTCCAGTGAGACAGTATCATAATAGTAGAAGTGAAATATGGCAATAATTAGCATTATTAATTTGTGCTTTTTCTCTTGTGTCAAAATGTCTGTGGTATAAAAATCAATTCCTCTGTGTCAGATTTGGTATTTCATTAGCAGGCAGGAGAAGCTTTCAACTTTGCAGTTAATTTAAGGAATTTATTTTTACTTAGAGAGAGGAAAACATTCCCATAGCTAACTAAACAAATATATTTTTAGAGTGACTAAGCTAACTGTCTTACTCTTTCCAATATTTGTCCCTTTTCAAATACAGTTCTTTTTCTTTCTTATAAGAACAAAAGTTGTGATCTTGGTAATGACAAGCTTTCCAAATAAAAAGAAACAAATAGAAATGCCACCATAATTTTCTGCCATAATTTTCCAGTTTTGATAGCTAAGAAGCTATTAGCAAGTAATGAGCAAAAAACAAATGTCAGATCTAGTTTATTCCAACCGACAGTTTAGTTGGTCATGAATTTTTTTTTTTTTTTTTTTTCATATTTTTGTAGATTACAAAATTACAAAATGGGATTCAATGTAGATATTGATAAGCTAATACAGCTATGATCTAACATGCTAATTGGGTGTTAACTAGCCAGTTAAATTTACCAGGTTGAGTCAGGTTTTAAGCGATTGATTTTGGTGCAGCTAACAACGGCATATACGCGGTTGTTAGCGCTACATCCTCACAGCAAGAAGGTTATCGGTTCGAATCTCGGCTCGGACGGTGGCCTTTCTGTAAGGAGTTTGCATGTTCTTTTTGTGTTAGCATGGGTTATCTACAGGTACTCTAGCTTCCTTCCACCATTCAAATACATGCATGTTAGGTTTATTGGTCAGTGTAAGTTGTCCTTAGAAGTGAATTTGTCTGGTTGATTGTCTCTCTATGTTGTCCTGTGATGGACTGGCGATACCCTGCCTTTTGACAAATGACTGCTGGGACAGGCTCCTGTGACCCTGAATTGGATGAAATTGTTTAGAAAATGGATGGATGGATGGTTTTGGCCAGGTTAGGCTGAGAATTTAGTCAAATCTGAATCTAAAATGTATCACCATACATGAGCCAACAAATCCCTTTGAGAAACTAATTTTCTTCTAGTTTTCTAACAATAATTTACAAGCATGTGATTGTGGGATGACAAACACTTCACTTCAAAGCTTATCCTTCAGATGATCCAGAAACAAATGTGACTCTGCCAGATGTTTGGAGCTAGACTGCAACATCCCCTCCAGTTATTCATGAACATGAAAACTGCAGGAGAGGCACAAAACCAAGTGGGACAGCTAAGTGAAATGAAAACAATGAGAGGGAGACTATGTTTAAGGCTAGAAAATCAAAGCTCTTTCATTTGCATAACTTGCATGCAGGTATTTACAATTCACACACACATACATCCCATCACTGTAGTATCTCATCCCTTCTATCTCTTTCTTTTTCCAATCTTCCCAGCCTTCTTTACATCACCTATTTTTTTCTTCATCCTGTTCTTGTGTTTCTCTTGCTCTCTGCCTATGCTACTTGTCATTCTCTCACCATAATAGCAGTTCTGTGCCTTCATGTTGCTGGTTGTTTGCTTGAAACGTAATCTGCAGATATAACAGAGGAAGAAATTGAGTCTAACAAATGGCTTGAAAGGCTCACACTGCATATCAAGCCCAAACCAACAAAGGCAGACAAAACGCCCGTCTTTTTTTCCTCCTCTCAACATCTGAAGTTGATATTTTCAACAGAATGGCACGGGGCTGACGTTCTCTGAATAAAGAACGTGGCGTTCAGTGCTGTTGTGTTGTGTTGTGCTGTCATTCTGATTTGAATGGGAAAGTTGAGGCCTGTTTGTTTGGTTTAGCTGTTGAGGAGAAATGGGTTTGTTTGATTAACATTTTGCTTGCGCATGTCAGTTTGAGCAGTGTCATTTGAATGGAGGGAAATAAAAGGAGCTGAGGTGGAGATTGGGTATATTGTGTATTGCAGTTTGTAAGAGGACTCACTATTTATCTGTATGTCTGTGTATCAATCTGTCAATCTAAACGGGCCATATGATCTGTCTGAAATCAGTACTGTGATTATGGCTGTCCGACCATGAACCTCATATTACAAGACCCTATATATATATATGTGTGTGTGTGCGTGTATTTAAATGCTTGTGCGTCCGAACCCAACCATGTGCTCTGCTACAGCAGGTGCGATCTCTAATGTGCAGTGAAAACATTGTTTTTGAAACGTCCAAATTGCTTCCCAGTTCACAAAAATCACATTACACATCCTTTGGAGAGCAATGTTGCTACTTCCCAGCAAAGGCAGGTGCTATCTCAAATCACTTATAATGCACTGTGATGTAGGACACCATTAAATGGCTGTTTTGTTGCACAGAATGTAAATTGTTCATTGGGAAGAAATAAACCTCCACGGCGTGGCATAATTCAATGCTGAGACTTAATTTAGGCTGCATATGAACAAAGATAGCACAATACAGTAGCATGTCTTAGAACTCCAAAGTAAATTAATGACATCTTCTCCTTATGTTCAGTTTTACTCTCCCTGCGAATAGATTATATGTCTACTGTTTTACCAAACAATTTTCTCTTTGTCATCACATCTCTGCTCACTGCAGCTTTATGCATTTGAATTTTGGGTTATCATCTACAATTTCACACAGCCACCTCTCTATTACACCTACAGTAAATAGTTGAATACAGTGTGTGCTTAATTACTGGAAAAGTCACCTGACACAAAAGTGTCTTGTATTGTTAGGTGAACCGACATGGTAATGATATTAAGTTATGGGCTGTATATTTTCAAACAGAAATTATTCTTCCTGCTGGCCAAGTTTTCCCACCTTTTCTGTCAATGAACGTGATATATTTAAGACCACTTAAGTCTGACCAACGATTGCCCAAATCACCTAAAATACACCTAACTCAACTGAACTAGATCTGAAATTGTCATACGAACAAATCCTGAACCTGAGGGACGCGTTTGGATCTTTAATTGATTCATTCACTATTCAGAGAAGTCTCATCAGAAAAGGTCTAAGTGAAAGAGGCTAAAGTATGTCAAATGACACAGGAACTTATTGAACCTTGTGGATGGTTATGACCGATGAATCTTCCCTAGAACTCAGACCTAAAAATGATTGAAGTAATGAGGGATCATCTAGACAGATAGAGCGGAAGGCAACCGTCATCCAAAGAAGAGCTTTGGAAAGTCCTTCAAGAAGCCTGAAACTACTTAAAGAAATGACAAGAAAGCTTATAGAAGAGTGTTCAGGTTGTGTTGAAGAATAAAGCTGCATAGACTAAATACCAACTTCTGAGCTTGCTTATGATTGCAGTCTGTTTTAGATTTGTTTACTTTATTATTTATGATTGCACATTTGATCATTTTCCTGAACAGATGGATGACTCAAGACTTTTGCATAGTAAAACCAATTCAATTCAGTTTTATGTGTATGGTGCCACTTCACAACAATGTAATCTCAGAGCCCTTTAGACAATCCAGCTGAAGAAGTGGTAGAAAAGTATGACCACTTCTATCACTTTGCACATTATTACATGTAACTGCCGAGCCTCAGATAGGAAACTTTAACATTGTGGTATTATCCAGAGAATGGAACAGCTGTCCATTCCTTTTGCCACAGTGAAACTCAAAGTCCCATTTATTTCCAAGTGGAAGACTAAGCAGACTTCAAAGGTAAGTCGAGCTTTAAAATATTGCGAAAAATACATATATCCTAAAGCTTTTTCTTAATTTTCTTAATTTCGGCAAAACAATCTACAGAGTTGAATATTGCATCTATAAGTTTACGGTGTGCGAATAAATGTCTTCAGCATATTGAAATTGCTGGTGACATACCGTCCTCCACTCTCCCTTCAGGATCAGTAAAGTTAATTCAATCCTACATTTTTCTTTACTGTGCAGGACAATATTTAGTCTTTAAATTGTACATACCTACCTTTCCAAATAATGTGCATGATGCCTATGAAGAGTCTCCCCTACTGCCCCAAAGACCCCTTGACCACCTCCTCTCCCTGTGACACAGCCTGCACTGTGGGGATCAACGGCAGCCCTATTCTACTCATTAACCTCGTCTAATTAGATGGCAGGGAAGTCCATTGTTCGCCCTAATGAAGCTTCAATGGAAAGACAGGGCCTCGGCTGGCTCTTCTGACACCGCTGTGAAATTACAATCCCCTCTCCTCGCCTCCCTCACCCTCCCTCCTTGCCTCCCCATTGCCTCTTTCAGTCTCATCTTTCTGGGTTTGGGTTTCTTGGTGAGCTGAAGTTGTCAGTCAGGAACATGGCTAGATTGAACGAAGCAGATAATCCATGTGATAGCTTTACACATTCCCATACTGCTGATTTTTGCTCCAGCAGCAGAGCCAAGGGTAGCATTAGCTCTGCTTAACGCCCCCAGTATGGATCCCATCCACTAATTACTTGAGCTGCCGTGGTTCGCTGAGATTTAAGTACCACCTCAATCCCATTATCTCCCATCCCTACAGCTAGCCCCTGTCGCAGGCCCCTTTGTAGTGGAGGAGCGGAGGCTGCAGGGTTATTGATACAGGCCTCCCTTGCAAGATAAGATAAACCTATGGTGGTTAGATGGAGGATAGTAAGGGAGGTGAATGGCTTCGGATCAAGACCGGAAGGAGAAACAAAGAGGGCTGAAGGAGTGTGTGCATACTCCTATGTGGCAAAATCATCAGTGGCAACAGGAGCACAAGGTGGTGATTGGAGGTTAAAATTGGATTTGGAAATACTATTCACCCTGCAGTGTTTCTTTCCCCCCCCCTTTTTTGGGGGGTAGGGGTGGGGGTTCCTTTCTTTTCTCCCTTAAGCAACTAATTACAATTCACTTGTCACACACTCCACACATAATAAGAGTTAGGAAACAGAATTAAAATATTCCAAAGGCCTGCAGGGGGTGTCATCTCGGGAAAACCAGGGGAAAGTGTGTCTCTTTTTGCAAGGGCTGGAAGAAAAAAAAAAGGGGGTGGGGGGTGAGGGGGACTGAGGAGTGAGCAGAGAGAATAGGCTGTGCATGTGTTTTTTTGCCAGTGCATGTGGCATGTGCATGGTGGTGGTGTTTGCGAGGGAGAGGTTGTTGGCTTGGGGGCAGGCGACGGAGGGAGTGCGAAAAATCTACAGCGCTCCCACGCTGTGCATTCCTGCTCGCCGCCACCCCTCTCTCTTCACACGTTGGGTGTCGCCTGCTTGGCACGCCGACGCAACTGCCTGTTAGGAGTATGGAGGGGGTGCGATGGAGGAGAAAAGGGGGGTGGTGGTGAGGGCAGTTGAGTGACATCTGCTCTGCTGAGACGAGGGGCAGGCGGGCTCCTGGCATTGGCTGATGCAGTGTCAGAAGCGTTGGCGCGAGGCTGGTGGGGTACAGCAGGCGATGGATGGCCTTAACGGAGAACCGTTTGCTTAAACAGCATGACATCTCCTGGAATGACCCCCCAACTCACCCCCCACCCTCCTCCGCTACTCACATATACTCACTCCTGGCACTCATCTATGCCTCTGTGCACACAAACTGGCACTCCATCCTCTTCCTCTTGTTCTACCACTTGCTTTTACTTGACTGTGGTTCTCCTCACACTTCAGGTTTCTCTCAAAGCTTCCGTGTCCTGCTTGGATTGTTGTAGAAAGGTATTTTTATCTGTAGTATACGAATGCAGACAATGTGCCCAAGGTTCATTTGCACTGCCAATTACATTTCCCTGTCGTCTAGTCTCTTCCACCTCTACTTGTCGTTCTTTTAGTGTTTCATCCTCCTTTCTCTTCAGATTTACCCAAACCAAACACTGTTAATGAAGCATGGAGTTGACATCTACAGCAAAGGAGTTACATTAACGTGAGTGGTGCCGACGTCCGAGATCTCTCTACACAGAGAGAATGGCATGAGTAAACGGGACAAGAAGAGAACCAGAATGATGTTGGGTAACTTTGGCTGATAGCCAATGAGGTACTTTTGATTGCTATTTCAGTTTTTTGTGGGATTTTATAAATATTATAATAATTCCCAGTGGAGGACAAAAGGATTCAGGTAACCTGAGGGTGACAGATGAGAAGAGAATAAGATGAGTGACGTTTATTAGATCGTATCTAAACGAATCTACCACTATCTTCTGTCTTCCTCTCAGAAGTTGTTTCCCACCTCTTTCTTATCACCGCTGTTGTCGAGGCACTGTGACGCTGACGCAGTGTAAATTGATTTCCAGGAAGATGTGATGGATGAATAGAGAATGAACATCTTCATCGCTGACCCCGGCGCCGATTGCTTCTCCCCTTGCCCGCTCCGATGATTGACAAGGCTGCTAACGAGTGCCGTCGCCGGTCGTGTTATAATTTCGCGTGTTGAAAACAGCCGAGGCTCTGTCCCAGAGTAATGAGCTCCTGGAAGAGAGGGAGGAGAAAGGGAAGAGGAGCCGTTCACCCCTGGAGAG
Organism: Pseudomugil tenellus; assembly: GCA_037177515.1. NCBI lineage: Eukaryota > Metazoa > Chordata > Actinopteri > Atheriniformes > Pseudomugilidae > Pseudomugil > Pseudomugil tenellus. Next base: position 6,070,750 of record JBAMHX010000027.1, on the reverse strand, counting down.
GTGAAATAAAAGAGTGGGTGTAAATTATATAAAAAAAGAGACAAAGCACATGAAAGTAGATTAGAAAGAAGTTGAGGTTATCATTTACTTGAGAGAGGCTGTTTTATTGTTTATCTGCTGTCTTGATGGATGTCTTTCAAGCTGATCTTTTTAGCTGCACAGGCTTCATTTCTCAATCACAGTGAGGCAAGATATTACAAAAACCACGCTGATATTTGAACATGATATTTACATTAAAAGTATGATGTGAAAATAGCGCCGCACTGGGAAGATAGCATTACCAGGCATGTCACACATCCACACATTAAACCTCAGCGTACGTGTGGGCATCTATGTTTGCAAATGCATGTAGGCATGTGTAAGGCTCATGCATGTGCTTGTGCGCACATGTAATTTATTCCTCCACGTGGGGGCTGAGGGCAGGTCTTGTCTCTGTTTATTTGGATGATTAGGAGGCGACAATATGTTGCTGATGATCAGGTTTATAATCAGCTACCATCACAGATTATTCTAACCTTGATTAAAGACCTGCAGTCTCCCTATCATCTCTCAGCTCAGCCTAACAAGATAGGACGACGCTCTGATTAATTCCATGGAGCGACTAGTCATGACACAAAGGACAGGCCTGCATCACCGCAGGAGGACTGTCACGCATCATACTTTGTTGTCTTTCTGATTTGTCTGCTTGATGCAGGACCTTTGTCTTAATTATTTTTCTTTTACAAATGAATCTGTGTGAGACTGATTCAGGTTTCATTACTGCAGTAATAAGTATAGTGTTGTTGACGTCTGCTATGATTAGATATTTAAAAAAAGAAACTATAGGGTTACTGCTGTGCCTCCATTTGCTACCAGCATCTCTGCCCTTGCAGAATAAGTCGAGAGCTCAATGACGGACTTTCCTTTGTCTTTGCTAACTATCATTAGTGAGACACGCACTTTAGTGTGTTTTTTTTTATTTTTGTATGTTTTTTTGCGGAGGGGTTTGTGTTTTTCCTGCCAGAGTGTTTGATTCATTACGCTGCGAGGTGTTGTTGAAGTCCCAGAGGTGTGTAGGAGAGGACCGAATGAATGATTCGCTCTCACAGGTTGTCAGATGATGAAGGCACTGATTCAGGGTCTTTGGCAATCAACTGGATGGAGGCAGACTCAGGAGCCTCTGACCTTTTGGTTCGGCTTGATTCAAACAGCGTGGCCCGACTGATGTCTTCTGTTCCTGCCCTCCTCCTCCAGAGTGGGTCATCGTCGGACACTGCTGTTGTAAACACACCTCCAGCTTGGCTGCGTTGTCATGCAGAGGAGGAGGTTCACTGATCCACAATAACTCAGCAACAGTTGCTTAGCTTGATTTCCTGACTTCTGTAAAATTCAAACACATATTTGTTTTTCACTCCAGGAAGAAGACTTAGAAATAATATCAGTTTGTATGGATTTTATCAAATATTGTTGCAATCCTCACATGTTTTATTACCTTGAAACACTTTTAAGTGGAAAGTCTACACAATTGGAGTGGCCTGGCTCATATTGGGTAGTCTTGTTTGTTCAACACTATCTTAATTCTTGGTGGGATACATTCAACAAGTTTTGGAAATGTTTGCACAAGATTTTACTTTATATTGTTATAATATCACACAGTTACAGCAGATTTGTCAGCTGGAGCATCCAATCTCCTGTTCCACCACATCATAAAGATGGTGACTATGGAGATCATTGGAGTGCACTAAACTCAATACCCCAAAAGTAGCCCCCCTCTGATGAAATTCTGATGTCATTACACATGTCCAATTATCTTTTTCACCTCTCTTCTGTGAGCCAACTGGCGTCTTCCTTATTATTTAATATTAACTCGATCCTTGTCCCTTCAGAACAACCCTCCTCTGCATCTTCTTGCAGTTTCGTCCTATTACTTTTAACCTACACTTTGTGATGATCTAGTTGTAAGAAGTAAAGCAGGTAATCTATGAATGACTAAATCAAAGTATAAACTTTGGTCAGGTTTTTAAAAGCAGTCACATATTTAAGGAATGAAATGAGTCTCAGATGCCTGCTTTCAGTGAGTAATCATTGATTTTTAAAGTGATTGCTGAGTAATAACACTGTGACTGTGACAGGAACACAGAAACAAAGGAAGCACACTCAGTCAGTCATGACTCATTCACTGTCCCCTCTGCACAAACACACTAACACATCTGCACACTCAATAAAACTACTGTTGCTCCATACAGCAATTTATCTGAACAAATTAGAGGCCGTGAGTATCCCCGAGATGAAATCTCAGTTAGTATCAGCCATGCAAATTACAGCAACGTAGCCCATACTCCATTACACATATCATTATAAACCCCTGTACCACTTCAAAACCCCTGCTACCAATAATCAATCTTACCATGTTGGGGAATAAAATGCAAAGCGCTGAATTAACAAGCAGGCGTGACAGGCTGATTATTGATTTAATGTCAGCGGCTGGCTGGCACATACATCTCTGACGCGAGCACACTATTAAAACGTCCTAACTAGGGTAATTGCATTAGACACCTTTTCATAGCACTTTGTGCAGTTAATCGGCATGTAATAAGGGGAGAGAAGAGACAGGAATGGAGTGATCCGCTGAGTCAGACATTGTGTGATGTTATGTCTGGAGGTAAGGATGAAAACCAGAAGAAAGGAACCCGACATGAGACGTATTTGTAGTTCTGCGTGGGCTAAAAGAAGGAAGTAAAACAAAGCAACTGTTTTGGAGCAACAGGTCGGGAATAAAGATGTCAAACCTCATCATCAAATCCTCTGAGTGGGGCCTGATAAGAGGGAAAACATGGACAGAGAAAGATGAGAAAGAAGGGGTGGACAGGTGCCAGGTGCTTGCTGTGTTGGGACACCCCATCACCATGGCGACATGGGTCAGGGAGCACTAGGGGGAGGGGTGTTCAGAGTGGGCGCATGCTTCCTAGCAGTGGGGTGGCTGGGCTTTGGCATGAATTACCCGCTCGCTGAGCTGCTGCTTTGGAGAAGCTGGGGAAGAGGTCACATAGGCAGTGGCCCTCGAACGCACCACGGCAACAACACGGCAGTGTGTGCACCCAGCTAGTCACAACAGCTATTCTGCATTCAGCACAAATACAAGTGCACATCGGTGCACTTTACAGAAGGGATGAATTAGGTCAGCTTCGTTGGTCAAACGGGTCGTCGCTGTCCACAGCATGGCACTAAACACAAATTATTCTCACTAGAATGCTTTAATATCAAACAGAGAAAGGGACAATCAAAGGCTGGAGCTCCATTTAGACTGTCCCAGTGCGCAGCGTGCTACCATATAAGACATCTTGTCAAAGAGCACCTGGATGCAAGAGGAATTCAGATAAAGTGTACACTGCATAGTACTTCATTATACTTTCTTCTTTAATAACATACAGTATGCTTTGCATAATATGGTCATAGTGATTTGTATTATCTTGGCAACATTTAGGCCCCTTAGTACCAGTGTGGTATAATTTAACCACCACAGCCTACCTAACTATTGCTATTCACCATGTCCATCCCTTTAGCATCTTCTGATGGCCACTTCCAGCAAAATATTGCACCATGTCCCAAAGGTCTAAAATCAACGAGTTTACTCTATTCTTGTTGCGTCCAAAGTCACCAGGTCTCCACCCAGTAGAGGACGTTTGGAATGTGGAGTGGGATATTTTGAATGTGCATCTGACAAATCGGCTAAAAAATCATGGGGAATGGTTCCAGCAACTTGTTGAATCTATGTTGTAAATGATTAAGGCAATTCTAGAGGCAAAAGTGAATCCAAACTGGTACTAGTATAATTATATATAGGTGTATTTAACTGTGTCCATTGGGTGTATTTTGTCCATGTCATTACAATAACGAATTAGAACGTTGTATATTAAGTAAATAATACCTCATGAATGTCTCCTGATGACCCGCAAAAGGTCCCTGTCACTGAGCAGGTCACTGCTTCTCCATGACGTACGAGTTGCATGGCACCATAACCTGAATCATTGTCCTTTTAATAGCAATAATGAGGCCTTTTGAGGACAGTGACACATTATGCCAACCCTTATTAAGCTGCCACAACAACGCATGATCTCTGGCCTCACAGTCAAACTGACCCCCTCTTATAGAAAAACTGCAAATTCTATTTGGACTCTATTTATGCTGAAGCACACCCCAAACTTCCTTCACACCAACCCTCAAATCCCCAACATTTGATACTCTGCAGGTTTCCTTCGTCTTAAAAATCTGAAAGTTTAGGAAGTGTTCAACATTTTTTTATTGTTTGTCTACCTTTTTTATTATTATTATTGCTTAACAACTTGAATGGAAAGCACAAAACTACTGGCTTAACTTTGTGCAAATGCCATAGATATCAAGATGAGACTTGCACAAACGTGACAGTTTCAACACTTTCATTTTTTTCCCCCCTGATGCATAAAGTTTCGCATGTGCAATTCAAGGTTGTGAATAATGTGTTTCCACTGAACATTTTAATTAAAAAAACATCCATATATGGCAATTCAAAGACTCATAGTGGTACCCCAGCACACACACACACACACCTATTCCTCCTCCTCCTTCCAAGCCAAAGTAATTCTTCTGCGATGCAACGATGCCTCAGTTTCCTTCAAGGAGATCTGTGAAAGTAGTATTAATCATTGTCTGGTGCCGTCCCACCTTCCCTGAATGTTTTGCATCCTGCGACATCACTTTCAAAGGCTACCTCCAAACCGTGCGGGTGACAGAGTGCTTCTAAAAGACAAGCATATGGTGGGGAGGAAAGAAGGGGGGGTGCTACACTCTGTAGTCAGTCCTATAGAGATGATAAATAAAAGGAAATAAAAAGAAAACTGCAGTTGAAAAAAATGCAAAGATAAAGATTTCATCTAGAGATACATACTTTCTGCACTTTGCCAACACTCCTCACTAAGTTGTCTCAATTTTAGTGGATTTACCCTTTAGTATTGCAGACGCTTACTTCTGCAAACTAAGACACAAACAAGCAGCTAATGATGCTTTTTTCTGCAGCTTTTGTTGCGAGCCGAGTAACTGACATAATAAAGCGTGGCGCCCTGACCTACACGCAGGCATTAATAAATCAAACACCAATTTCGTGGTATGTGTCTGGTGAGTGTTTGCATCGCAAATAAACGAATGCCTCGCCATGCTCCTGTTTCTTTGGCTGCCTGTGATTGGTTCTGACATATATTCAGGGTTTTGGTGAAGTAATTAGAGAGCCTCCGGGTGTGAGCTGTGGAGAGGCCTTCAGTGCTGGGGAACTTCATAGCCTCTCTTCTCCCTCTCAGGTAATTGCTACCAGCTGCACAGCCAGAGAACGGAGACTAAAAGAACCTTGCATCAATTCCCCTTGTACCACCCACCACCTCCTCCTCATTCGTGCCAACACAGTGTCTCCCCCCCTTCTTACCTCAGATCCTACGGACCACTCAGATGTACCTGATGGTGCAACAAGCTGGAGCCTCTGCATACAAGTACCCGGGTGACTACAACCAAGTAAACATTACAAATTTTGTTTACCTACAGTGTCCTAAAGGGGTAAAGGCAAAGAGTTTAAAAGCAAAGTGGAAGGAAAAAAAGCAGTTTTGTTTTTCTATGAAAGGGAAATTCACCCCGACTTTTTAGCCTCCAGAGGAAAACAAAGGGAATTAAAGAGCATGTCCAAACAAATGTTCATCACCCCCTACAGGTTCACAAGAGCCTGTGGAGCCCAAGGCCACTTAAGTTCCCTGTCAGATTCCTCATGACTTCTTGATTCTTTGTTTTGCTTTTACTTTATCACAGACGTTGCACTTTTCCCAGCCCAGTATGTGCAGGAGTCAGACAAGTGTAAGTGCGAAATTGTGCAGATTTTTAACTTTGCAAATACATATAGAAGTTAGTCTTTGAGCATTTGTCAATCCATCTACTTTCCCTCCATCACAGGTTCTTCTTCTCATCTTCATTCCATGTCTAGCTTCTTTTTATTTAAAGATTGTCCCCAAAAGCTGCTATTTCTATCCATCATTCTCATTTTAAGTTCAGTAAGTTGGACAGACAGGTCGGTTTCTGACGAGAAGAAACATTTATTTGGTCTTATTTATGGGGCGCTTTGTTAATCATGAGTGAAGAAGTTAAAGGAAAACAGAGGCAGAAGTCATTTACTGTATAAATTGGCCTAGTTCAGCTCCCACACTATTTGCTGTTTTCTGTCATTCTAAGTCATCATTTTATTGGCATTGCTGACACATCAAAGGCACATCATCCATATCGTCTTTGTAGTATGAGACAAAAATCTCAACACTAAAGCATCACAAAGAAAATATTGTGATAATATAAAAATAACACATAAGTGTGAGTCATTAATGGATGCTGAGACATTTGAGCCTGATCTTACCTTTTAATATGCTGTATCAGCACCTCTTTGCATCACATTCCCAACCCTAAGAGGAACATCACCGATCAGTTGTCATCACAATTCATCCAAAGAGTTTGTTCTGCACAGAAACAGATTTAGAGTTGGACATCCGGTTTGCAGGTGCACCACTGTGGCATTAAGCTTTTTATATTTCCAAATCAAAGCCTACATTCACCAGCAGAAGAATCTGCGAACATTAGAAAGTGGAATAAGTTTTCATGTCCACTGGAAGCTGTTCCAGAAATATCCAATACGCCAACAGGTTCAGTCCTGCTAATGACTTGTTACATTTATGTTCTACTTTCCGTGTCTGATTCAATATGTATCTGGAAGGAAAGATTGATAGTATGATAAAAACCATCAGTTTGTAGACATTGAAGTCAGTCTTAAAGCTACCTGTGAAAACAAGATAGAAAGTGACAGAAAGCATGCCTGACACCAACATCCAAATATTTGAAAGCGAGTCTTCAGACTGCTTATAGTATTTACATCCTCGCTGACAGAACACATCAAAATATGAATAGTCTTGATGTGAAATAAAGCAATTCCCAAGGGTCTTTATAAAAAATAAAGCAAGACAAGCAAAGATGAAGCTGAATTGGATAACGGAGACCTAAATGACAAGGAAACAGAGAGCATTGTGATATACAATAACAATAACAAAAAGCATAAGTGTCAAACAAAGGAAATAAAGGGAAACACAACGCTACGCTTCACTTCACATAAACCCATCACATCAGCCTTAATCCTCAAGAAAAAGTGACATGTCACTCTAAAGCCAATTATTGGAAGAGGATGCTCCTTTTTGGAAGGTTTACCCTGTGTGAGCTAAGTCTAGATTACATTTTCTAGCAGACACAAAAATGATACCATGAATTATCTCTAAAATGTAACTTGAACAGAATTTTTTTTCTCTCTTTTTAATTAACATCACAACCTTGTCATATTGTCGACACTTTCCTCATGTTTCACCAACTGGCATTACTTCCCTTCTTCCCTGCTTAGAAATGTGAAAGGAGGAGGTGAATTGTCAAGAAGGAAATATAAAAGTGGAATAACAACAGAAAGAGGTGTTTTGCCGTTGCTCAGCCATAATGGCTATAGAGGAACAATATATGTTCATTTTCTATAACAACATGAGCCTTTGTGTTTCATATCCCATCAGTTCTATCAGTTTAGTTCTGTAGTTGCTTTTTTATTCATATCCCCTTTTTATTGACTTAAAATACAGAACTGTGCAGCATTATGTGATTGCAGCATCATCATTTTACGCTTAAAGTCTACTATTAATGCACCAGAGGCTGCGGCAGCTTGATATAAAGGATTATATCGCCTATGTGGCAAAAAGTTTGAACTCTACTAGACTGCTATAGCAACTCATATATTTATCTATGCAATGATTAATGGGTGCATCTCAGAGTTATAAATCCCAAAACGTTTTTATTTGACAGTGTTTGACGTCGTAAGTGCCAATATTATAGTTTTTATGGTCTACTAGAAAGAGTCTATAGGTTTTATTGCTCAGATTATACATTATTTGTCATAAAATCATACTCTGACAGAAAATAACTCTGTTTTAGCAATTTTCATTTGAAGGTTTCTTCCTGGAAGACCAAATCAGTTGGCTGGTTGGTTGTTGGCTGGTTTGTGGAACAGGTCACCCAGCCAGTATGCACATGTGTTTTATGGGAGTCTTCTAGAGACATACCTGTACATTTTTAGTGGGGATTCAGAACGTGGAGAATGTTGGTGGTCTTTGCATAAGAAAGATACATTTAAAAAAAAGAAAGAAAAAATCTCTCATTTCAAATTCATTCCTATTTTTGTTTAAATTGGGCCCCCAATTCCTCCTGTATGCCCAGCTGTTTTCCAGCAGTTTGAACCAGTTGCCCTTACCTGTCAGACAGTCAACTTTATTCTGTTGGCTGTAGTTGGGATCACTTCTGTACAATCACTAGGTTTAGTATTTTAACTAGTCACATATGTGTAACACTTTGAGGCTTAGGCCTCTTTAAGCCTGGAATCACATGTATTTCAGACTCTATTCAGGTTTCTCACCCTGAGCTACCAGCGGTAGCAGACTTGGGAAAGGAGACCATAACATTTCCATTACAATTTTTCACAAAAAAATTTGTAAAGTATTTGTGAAGTTTTAAAAAACTACAATTTGGATATGGAGGTGTTTCTATTGAGCAGCTTTAGCGCATAATCTGCAGATGTTGTGAAATTGCATCCAACTGACAAAATCTTACGAGAATTGGCAATGTTACCACAAAGCATTATTTTGTGGTTTTCTACTTGTTACGGCAACTTTACTACAGCTTTTCTAAGCCACCCCTCCCCCTATTTCCACTTTTAATTCATTTGTTTATTCTATGCCTTGCCATCTTAACCGGTCACATGACCTACATACATCATATCCGGGGATGTGTAAATGCCAAAAATGTGTTTCCATTACCCTTTTGCGAAAAACTTCTCTATTGAAACATCTGAGAAACTACCTCATGAGAGCATTTTTAGTGACAGTTTTTCCAAAATGTATGTCCATTGCTGGCTTTCTATTGGGATATATTGGTTTTGCGCAAATCTAGGGGTAATGGAAATGCACCTCATGACCATTAGGGGTTTTTGACAACACAAGACATGGCCAAGATTTTGCTGAGGTGAAACATCAGTCCATTGCTTCACTCTGGGGTTTTAAGAGTGGGGGATAGAAAAATTCTATAAACTTTGTGTTTGAGTCGTCCAGTATCATTATTTAATCATTGCATCTATTTGAATTCAAGAAGACGGAACTCAAAGGAATATTTATCGCTGGGGAGCTGCACAACATCACTGACCTTGGTAAACCTACCACTGAAAGCCAAAGCTTGCATTAGCAGAAGTATACCTCTGGACACAGTCTGGTCACGTAAAAACTTTGTCTGAAATATCAGACTTGAGAAACAAATGGGAATTTCATGTAGCGTGACTGAAGCCCAAAATCTTCAAACTCACAGCAGCTACGCACCGGATAAATGCCCTTGTTTAACCCATAAAAGGTGCTTTTTGGCTTCTCTTTTATACTTACCAATCAACAAATAAGAGATAAAGTTGAAACTATACAGTGTCCCTTCCAGCATTAGGTTTGTACATTATTGTTATGTCCATGTCCATGCAGACAACAGATACTTTGTAGTGGAAATGATTGTGAAACTGGCCAAACAAGTATGTAATAGTTCCTCTGGTACAGTCAGTAAAACTCTGTGTTAACCAATGGTTTTAAAGATACAAATGTACTTACCACAAAGCATAGTTTCTTTCTAAGCAGCCAAATAAATATGTTTCCATGTTGGATGCCTCAGCCACTGTTTCAACACAGAGTTGAAGACCATACACAGCCACCAGATTGCTGTTATCACATCCCATCTCACGTCTCGTTGCCTATTGGCTACCTGCGGGCACATTCAAAATTAATTTTCTTTTTTCACTACATTTCCTTCCCTAAACACCAGAGGCTGGCTTTTAGGGAGTGAGAAAAGTGGGAGGTCAAATCACCTGGGCAACCATGGAGGAGAATTGGTTTTTTCGAGAGGACAAAGCTTTGTTCACTGCGATGCTGTTCCTCCTCCCCTCACTCGCTTGCAGGGAATAAGAAGCCTTATCTGTGCAGATGTCAGATGTGGAGTGTTTCTCTGGAGAACGAGCACATTTTGACAGTGCAGCGGAGAACAGCTGATTCTATTCTGAGAACAAGTTTTTGTCTTTATCTCTGATTTTTGTTGACAGACTGACGGTTTGATTGGCAGACACATCAGCAGGTTAATAAACTATAACCCCAAGTTTTCACAGCTCCATATTACTCAAATGTAGAAGCTTACGCTGCCTTGATTCATATGTTATTGTGAACTGTTGTGTTACTATATTTGGGAGAATTTTCTGGAGTTAGATATGACATTACTGAACATTAAATAAAGATACTACTTTGTGCAGTAAACAAGTAGAGACTAGGCTGGAGGACTGAAAGTCACCAAATTAGTTTTGTTATTTTTTTTTTCTTATTTCCTCATGTTTAGACTTATCTCCATTTTCACTCACAGCCTTCTTTGTTTTAGTTACCTTGACAACTTCTTAAAGGTTAAGAAAAATTAATAGCAGGTCAGAAAGTCCTTTAAAGTTACACTTTGTAACTTTTGCAGATGTCGCCAGTGAGGCGCTCCCTATCTGCATCCTGCTTGTACTTTACACTCTCTTAAGCCTTTCTCTCTTTCTTTTCCTTCAATAATGTTTTGTGTGTCTTTGCTGAAAAAGATATGGGGCACGTTCAAAGCCGTTGGTGTTGTGATATCCACTTTTGTAGGTGTGCCGTGGTACGTAAGCAAAACTCAGGTCTATCATCAATGCTGCATCCTGGAGTAAAAAGATGGGGAGTGCAGTTTCTGGGCCTTGGGATGCTGCTCCCCAACGATGGCATTAGAAATGCACAAATCAGTGTCAGTGCACCATTAAATGAGTCAGTTATTCAGAGTTTTATGGTCAGAAATTTACATAGTACATCTTTGAAGCAGTAATACATACAGTTTTAACTTTAAAAGTATACTTTTAACTCATTTTGATGACACATTGATGTTGTAAATACATTCCTGAAACTGGCAAGGCCCTGCAGCATCCCAAATTTGGGATTAAACTTTTATTTTCCAGTTTTGAACAACACGCGATGGTTGCATTTTGTTTTACTTTGGATGCATTAAATTATGAGTCTGTATGTTAATAATTATGGATTATACGTGTATAGTATGGTGCACAGTGGTGCGCTAGTTAGCATTGCAGCCTCTCAGCGAGACAGTCACTGGTTCGAGCGTTGGCACAGACGGTAGCCTTTCTCTCTGGCATTTGCATCATTTGCCCGTATTGGTATGGGTTCTATGTAGGTACTCTGGCTTCTTCCCACCTTCTAAATCCATCCATATTAAGTTGATAAATCATTCAAAATTGTCCTTAATGTGTGTGACTGGTTGGTTGTCTCTTTGTTGATTCTGTGATGGACTGGCAACCTGTCCAGTGTGTACCCCACCACTTGCCTGATGATTGCTGGGATATGCTTCAGCTACCTCCAACCTTTCGTGGAAATAAGCGGGACAGGTAATACATGGACTTATATAGCCCTTTTCATGGCACCTAAATTGATTTACACTATGCGTTCACTCCTTAATCTGCATCACTGGCTTTTCTGACCACAAACAACATTCATCCTCCAGCGATGCTGACACCAAAGCGAAGAAAAGGGAACATGTTGGTGAAAATCTGATATGTTTGGTCAGTATCCCATATGTTTGAACTTTAATTTACTGTAATTATGGGAACACAAACAAATGGCATCCCAAAGAAAATCAATCGGGGTTCTTGTTTGTTGGTTTTAGATTAAAAAAGTTGGGTTTATTTTGGGTTTTAAATGTTAATACTTTCATTTACTTTAGCTGAAATTTTGATTTGTTTTTATTTCTGCTTTTTTATATCATGTTGGTGCATGCTAAATCCAATGAAACCTCAATCATAGACATCAGACAGGCAAGCAGATGTACCATTAGGTCAACAGACAACCAGCCTTCTGTCCATGTTTGCCCTGGGAACGCGACGAGACAATCACAGGTCAAACGGTTGTCTGGGGTCAACCCTGTATCATTATTTTTAACACCAGGCGGTAGTTTAAGACCCTCTCAGGGAAAAAGGATATCTGCTGAGAACCTTAAACTGCCCCTGGGGCCTGGACGTGTGTGTGACAGGTAATTATTTTGAAGTAAACAGAAAAATCTGTAGGTGGAAACACTTTGCACAAGCTATGAACACACATTTAAATATCTCTCCAACACAATCAGCCACCTCAGAGAGGTTTTTAGTCTTTAATGTACATAGTAATTAGTAGTTAAGTATTTTACAATATTACAGTTGCAAATCACACTTTGATTTCCAAACAATACCTTCATGATTGCTGCATATTTCTGCCCGGCCTGACGGTGAATAATCACTTATTGTAATAACGGCAGAATGGAAAGGTAGCACGTAACACTGGCTGCAAAAGAAACTTGCTTGGAATTATATTAATCTTTTCAAAAACCTTTTAATGGAGAAACATGAGCCCAAGCATCTGACTCGTAGAGCGCTCACTATGTTCCAGTAAAGCTGAAATGATCATATAGGTAAGAATGGAAGTCTACAAGTGTGACCCTGACAGATATAGCTGTACCCATCAGAGCCTGAGAGATCAGAAGGTCAGAGAAGGTGGTGAGGAGCCAGCTGTTGGTTCTTAAAGGAGCTATGTGTAAAAAAGCAGCTGATCATATCCCATTAATGCTTGATTTTCTTTTTTCTTTGTTCCGACTACTGAACGACACAAAAACCTGATATTTAATTAATATATATTATGCCGTGCTCGCTATCTTGGTTATTTCTATACAGTATCACCTTCTTAATTACCCTCTTTGTGGCTGTGTAATAAGATGCAACAGCCAGTGAAAGCTGAAATTAAAAAATGTATATGCACCTTTAATGAAGCACTGAATGCTACATTCAGAAAAGCGTGCTGCGGTTGCTGATTCCTTTAGTGTACACAGGCAAGTAAAATTAAATAAGCTCAAATGAAATTCCTCCAGAGGCAATTAATGGGAATGACAGGTTGAATACAAAGCTGAGACCAGTGTTTCAGGAGCTACTGGCCAAAGACTGAAAAGCCTAAAGGAAGAATGAACACATTTAACTATATTTATTCCTAATATTCATATCATGATGGTCCATATTTTTACAGATGGAAGAAGCCACTGGAAGATGGCTACACTGTGATCATAAAGGGATGGATGTGGTTTGAAAGAAACCCCATCCTTACACTCTACAGTGTTAGGTCTACATCTTAAGATAATTTACAGACATAGTCCAGTTCTATATGATTTATTGTCCAATCATAAACTGATTAAATTCCACATCATGATAACTGTGTTCATATAAGCAAAATAATTAGGGTTAAAATGGTAATGGATTAAGGAAATGGATTGCATCAATTCGCTTCTTCTAATCAGTCCTCCATCCTGAGCTATATTTAGGCGGTGGGTGACAGTGGAAAAAATAACAAGAAGGGAAACCTTCGGAAGATCTAGGCTCAAGAAAAGACTGATGAGAGGATTTCTGGTGCTTGCACTGGAAGAACTGGTGCAGAAGTCACTTTGGCTCATTCTTTCATGCTTTCTGCATAGTAACTTAATGGCCATTGATCAAACTACTTGTGTATTTGCCTGTTTATGTATTTGTCTCACCTCATTGTTTTCTACGTTTCTCCTTAGTGTCCTTCCACTGTTTGGTGGGATTCATTAGATTTTCCTTCTTTTTTCCCCTTTTTTAATTTTCTTGGCAACAAACCAGTAACTTAGAGGTTTGTTACCTCCGCCTGTTGGACTGAGATAAACAGTCACATGACTGCTTATCATCGAGATCGACAGATTTAATTGTGATCTAATTTTGAGATGATTTAATTATCCAACCCTGATCTATTATAGTTGGTTGCATTTTTCACGTTGAACCATTAGATGTCACTAAATCCTCCAAGCTGAACCTTTAAAACTCAAAGATTCTTCTGCTATTGAAGCGTAATGGCAGAATTAAAATGCAAAACTTTTTCTTAGTTTTATAGCCATTTTCTTTGATAGTCACTGAACGATTTCACTAAAAGAAAACAGAAGAGAAATTCACATATTTGTGCTGAATAATTTGGACCCTAAGCAGGAAAGTGTATGCTCTTCTCATTCTTCACATCTAGGAAGACAAAGGTGTCATAATATGGTAGCTATAATCAGCATATTTGGAGTCATAAAGCTAAAACCAGGAACCTGCTATTTCTAATCAAAGCTCTGTAATATGTTTGTGTATTTCGATGCAAGTGTGTGTTGCTGGAAGTGAGCCAGTCCATGTTTTCTGTGTCCTTCCTGCAGCTCAGCATGACTAGAAAACACACTCCCTGTGACCACTAACTGCACAAAATGAGCCTCGTTGACGTTATTTGTTCTCGCCCGTGATTCCCACTGAATGTGGCACCGGCAGTGCAAACAGCTCTGCTTGTTATCCAATTGTGCCTCTGCCAGGTATGGCAGGCGGAGTAGTGTTTGCAGAGTTGACTTGAAGTCCCGAAAAGCAGTCTCTCTGTGACAGCCTGTCAGTCATTACCTATATGGCGGCGTGCCTGGCGCAACTCTCTTGCACGCTCTGCCAACAACGACGGCTTGAGCTGTTGTGTGCTGCTACTTTGTCCTTCCAGAGGTGTCTGTCATTTCTTTCACAACCAGCTTTTCCCTCTGTTTATAAGCTCCTGTTTGCACTGTAAATATCTCTCCTACACCACTTATATCGAGCGGCATACACTGAATGAGCTCTGTCCGCTACAATCGATCTTTGTAACGACACTGCTTCACTTTAGGCAAAGAAAAAGAAAGGAAGGGATAGAGAGTAGGGGGGAAGCGGGGAGAGAAACAGCCTGTAATTAGTGGTCCTAACTGGAAGGGAGAACAGGGGGCCACATGGTTAGGGCATCTGTGGCCGAGCGCACACACACATACAGTCCCGTTGGCATCTGGGGGTCCGGTGGTGTCAGCCCTACTCTGGGCCAGTGGCCAGCGCCTCTGTCCCTGTCATGTGGACCCGTTAATGAGGAAGTCACATATGGACTAGGGACCCTTGTTAGGCAGGCGAGCAGGGAAACACACAAGCACATGCCATAATGTGGGAGGAAACACACACACAAACTTGTGAAGTAAGTGATACACACAGACACACACACATAAACAGGTGCAAGTAAGGGCGGATTGATGGACATGAAGCAATGGAAGCAAGCTGGAGGCAGAGAGAGAACATCCTGTTATGGTCGACATGAGGGCAGCACCAAACAAACCAAATGACACACAAGTACACACACACATGCGGATAAAAAGATATTTCTATATTCTATCAGCAGCAGCTCGCTCAAACGCAGGTTTTAAACATGCAAGCTCTCCTGTGTTAATGAAATAAACTGCAACTATGCTTTAGAGTGGACTGCTGGATCAAGTAGATGGAAACTGTGGAGCCTTGTTCAAAGCAACCAAAGTTAAATCTGGTCCAGATTAATGTAAATGATGGTTCAAGGTCCATGTTGTTAACACATATGCACAGATAAATCTATTTTTGAGCTACAGTGTTGAAAAAAGTGACTCACTCATAAACATCTCTAAAAAAATTACCATGACTGAAATAAAGAATTCAATTCAGTTCAATCCAACTTTATTTGTGTAGCACCATTTCATGACAATGTTGTCTCAAGGCGCTTCACAGAGATCGTCCAATTCATAAAAATAGCCTTATATAGGGAACCAGCAAGATTGCATCAAATCTTGACTTCGATCCAATCTCCCATCCTAAGCAAGTATGAGGCGACAGTGGGAAGGAAAACTCCCTTTTAACAGTGAAGCAAAACCTCTGATAGAACCCAACTCAGGTAAGGCAGCCATAGCTGAGCTGAGTATTAATGCAGACCCTTTATCATCATGATGTATCATTTTTGGTACATTGATTTCATGTACTTCAGTGGCCTCCACAGTCACTGAATCTTAATCCAACAGAGCCGCTTGGGAGGTGGGATGGCAGATCTTCATCATGGATGTGTAGCCGACAAAACTGCAGAAACGGTAACGATGTCTTATCAGAAAGAAGCAAAATCCTAAAAATGTTTCTAACAACCCGTTGAACAAATGACACAATCAATTAGGGGAATTCTGAAGAAAAAAAAGGATCCTACCCAGTATAAGTATTATTTTAACATCGCCATGTGCAACATCAGTATTGCAAAGAGAAAAACAATATTAAAAATATGCTTTATTTTAAAACTGGACCGATAGATAAGTGGAATGCAGCCGCAGTTCACCCGGATGAGGTTATAACCATACATTCAGACAAACCATACTGTCATTATTAAATTCAACATGACAGATCTTTTTTTTTATGATATCATGTTCTAATCAACTTAATGTGGAAAACTATTATTTAAACACAAGTTTGGGATATATGGGGCTTCAGGTGTTTGGTCTATATAAAAAAAGTAACAATAAATACTCATTAACAACTAGTAATTGATTTTGTTTTATCCCTTCATGTTATTTTTTTTTAAACTTTTTCATTTATTTTTTTTTTTAAATGGTGGTCTGTCTGCCCAATGATGGTCTGTCTGCCCAACTACACTACAGCAGTTTGACTGCATTTATCTATGATGTCCTCTCCTGTTTGATTTAGTGCTTGTGTTGTTCTTATTCTCAGATGTTAGTCGCTTTGGAGAAAAGCGTCTACTAAATGACTGTAATGTAAATGACTGTAATGTAAATGACTGTAATGTCTGCAGCGTCACTGTTTCAATAATGTGCCATTCATGTGTAGACTCTGCTATATTTCCAGGTGCTACTCATCAACCCTGATTGCTGATCACCAATCAGGGACTGGGAGTAGTCTTTAAAGGACCTGAGGAACTGCATTGCGGTGACTTTTGGCCACTTGCCATTTCATGCCGTGGTTGTGTTGTGTGTAGATTAAGGTATTTGGTTGTCTTTGAGTTAGTGTTGTCTAAGTTTGTCCTTAATGTTACAGATTGACCTTTTAGAGGAGAGCTGCCATTTCTTTTGGGGTGGGGTCTTTTTCTCCTGTTTTTTGTGAGGGGTTCGATGTAGGTTTGCATGATTTTGTTTTGGAGGTTATGTCAGTTGTCTTATTGTTTTATATTTCAGGGTGTTTTGTTTGTTATGTTGGCCTTGGCTCTCCCTGATGCTAATGGTCCTTCTGTGGTTCTTGTTATGTGATTTTTGGTTAATAAATGTTGTGTTGCTCCCTTTATTACCTAGACTTGCCATTAGGGATGTAACAGTCACGCTTAGCAAATTTGTAAGCCCCTCTACCCAACAGGCCAGAGGCAGGCCAGGAGGATCCCGAGACGAGGGCAAATGGCAGTCAGCCTGGGGTCTCGGGATTCTCCTGGCCGACCTCTGACCTTTAGAGTAGAGGGGGTTGCCTGAACATGATAACTTGCCTGCGAGTACTTTTCACCTCGTACGTTCTGCATGATGACACAGTCACTACGATGTCTTTTAGATGATTTAGTAACAGTCATTCTTAAGTATTAATATTTGTTTATTCTACGGTAGGTCGTGAGATCCTTTTTTTCATTTCTGTCCAGGTGTGGCGAATGGCAAAGTATGGGTGGTTAGATCGCGTTTTTTTCTTCGTGGTGTGATTCTGTCTCTTCTTTATGTTCTGTTTGTATTCTCTTTACTTTTCTCTTGTTTTCTTATCCTTTTTTTCTATCCCCTTGTGTCCAGCAACACATGGAAACTCTGTCAAACTAAGATGTAAATAAAATAAATAAAGAACACAGATTGTCAAGAGGAAATTTATATACAAGTGTATAAATACAGTGTATAAATTCCTCTTGACGGAATAAATTATCTCAGCATGATATAGCGGACAGATCCTCATTCTGCCTGCCTCTATGCTGGACAAGACAAGTTAAAAACTAAAAATGGCAGCCAGCCCCAAAAAGAACAGTAGTCATCCCACCCAGGAGGCCTGGTCAGAGCCCCCCACAGTCAGGGGAAATGGTCAGGTTGGCAAATGTGGACCCCATGTGCTCAGAGCATGGAACATGATATTTATATCAGAAAAGTTATGGTTTTATCAGCCAATCAGAAGAAATGTGGTGCCATGAGAAACTCAACAAATCCAATCTGAATGTGTGGAGTTTGGATTTTTCCCTCCTCTAGCAGCACTCTGGCCCTTTGCAAAGCCTTCAGGAGCTGTACAAGGACACACCAGTGTAGAGACAGCTCAGCTGTTGCCCAGACCTTCAGTCCTGCCCCGGCTGTGTGTAAGAGGAGGGGTGGCGGAGGCATCGTGGGGGCGACGCTCTTTCACACGGGCCTCTCACCAGCTGTCACCCCCAGCACACCGCTGAATGGGGCCTGTCACTCCGTCAGCCCCATCGGGATTTAACTGGTCAACGGAGAAAAGGGGGGGAGTGCGGAGAGAAGGATGGAGGGAGCAGAGGAGAGAAAAGAGGATGGAGGGTTGGGGAGAGGAGAGCAGCAGGGGAAAAATGAAATACAAAAGCAGCTCAGAAAAAGCTGGAGAGCGGGGATTAGGGTGCACATGTGTAGGAGACACTAATGCATCTTACACTAACTTCAACCTCAGCTTCGTCCCCTCCCCACTGAAAGCAGGATTAGAGATCCCGTGTGGGCAAAGGAGAAACATATTGGCCTTGGTCTGCACATCTACACAGAGGTTATTATCCATGGAGCCCCTTTTAGCTTATTACAGACCTCATCCTGCTATTTATGATCCCTTTGTGTCAAATCATTTCTGCTTTTAGAATACATTACATATTATGTTACTTAAGTTAAGATCAGATGGGTTTAGGTGACTTGAGGGGGTGTAGGTTTGTGTTTGCCACATCAGCCCTGCACCTCTCAGCCAATCTGACACCCCCCCTGCCTCCTGTTCTCATCTCCTCTCTCTTTCTCCCGCGCGCCGTCTTTCGCTCGGCTGCTTTTTTGTTTGTAGAGGATGATAGAACAAGAGCGGCAGGTTTCGGCTCAGGCAAAGTCCTCTTTCTCTGAAGACCTGCGGGGAGGTGCGATGGGGGAGTGGGGGTTCAGAGGAGGGTGCTGCACGCTACTGATACTGCTGCCGTCACACAATCCTTCCCTCTCAGACGAACATATCTAATTCCATTCAAATTCTAATAGCTTAAAGTGAGCTGGAATATTAGCAGTTATACGCAGAAAACAGAAATTTCAGATTTATTTTTCTATATTTTATTTGGAAGAGAATAAATTAAGATAATTTTTTAAAAGTTTTAATATGGTTATTCTGTTCTGCATCTGGAAGATGCATAAAATCGAATTTTTAATACTCACATGAGGTGTTCAGCTTCTTTGTTACCCTAAAAGCTACAAATTTGAAGGTTTCTCTTCTATTAAGAAAGTAGTTTTAATCAGTCTATCTATGACTGGAAAAGCCTTTCAGTTGGAAAAAAGCTTTTCTTTGGAAAAGTGAAGCAAATAAAAGTTGAATTATTCCTAATCTTTATAAAATAATTCCAAATTCCCTTTTACAGTCTAATACAAGTCTGTCCAGCATAGATTTAGGATCATTCCGTGTACGCTGTTCCAAATTTTAGCAAAGCAGATTCGACTTGTGTCACCTCACTGTTCCCGCAAGGTTTTTCAAAATCGTCTACATTACTGCGAATAACAGTTTGGAGCGTTAACATGATGCACCTGATCAATATGAGAAAGCATCTGCTGTGTCCCAACGTCTATACCAACCAATCCAGCAAGCTTTACTCTGCAACCTGATGAAGAAAATTCCCTTGAAAAAACTTGGACCATTTTCTGGTTTACTTAACTAGAATATGATTTAAAACGATAGTTTGTTAATGTAAAACCCTTATTTAGATATATTTGTAATATGTTTTTCCTCTGTCCATGTTTTCCTATAAATCACTGTTTGGCTAAAACTGACAAGTTTAGGCTCCAGTACTAAAACTACTTGGTTAAAGAAAACATTACTACCCTAAATTAAAAATCTCCCGTGTTTTCTTGTTAATTGATTCCTAATACTTCTAAATTTTATATTAAACATCTAGTCTGCATGAAAATTTTCTCTGAAATGTCAATGTTTTTATCCATATATTTTACTAACTCAGGATTTCTTGTGACAAAATGTAAAGTTTTATGATTTTGTCTTAGTTTAAACTGTTTAAAAAAAAGTTGCGACACAGCATTCCCTCTTTTTAGATAGTATTTACTGTCTGTTTAATAGATTTTTTGATAAAATGTCAGGCTTTCCTGGTGGTTTTGTGGAACACAAGCACAGTTTTCCTTAAAAAAATACTCTTCATGAAAACTGAAATGACTGAGAGGGAAGAAACTGAAGTTAGGACATGTTTTATAATGCATGTTCGTGTGTTCCCACCTTTTTTTTTTTTTAAGCTGGGTTGGAGCAAAATTCAGCCATGCGCATCATGAATAGCCAAAAATCACAGCCTCTTGCCCATAGGGGTCAGTAGCACTTCACTAAATGACTGAAGATTTGCAATGGAAAAGAGCTGCTGGTGGATTGTCACAACTGCTTGACTGTGCATGTGCTCTTGGCCTCTCCGTGCACACACTCACACACAACTAATACTCCCCCCTTGAATATGCTAAACTCCTTGCTAACCCACTGAGCAGCTCTCACCCTTACATGTATGTAGCATTTTCCCAGCATGCCTCCCTTACACGCCATTATCTGCATTTCTTTACATGGCGTGAACAGGAAGTGAGACCTGGGCTAGTTGGCTGCAGCTCAAACCGGCCCTGATTAGCGGGGGCTACATGGATGCGACACGTCCTCTCTGCCAGCGTGCGATTTAACCCCCTACGCCATGCTGCCACACACACACTCATACATGCCAGTCTACTGCCTGGAAGAGTAGACAGGCCTCCAGCAACACCCCCCCTCCAACACACACACACTTTTTTTTCTCCTCCATCACCCTGCACACACACCACTAATGCAAATGAGCTCTCTGGTCAGCCATGCTGAAAAGGCAAGAGAAGGCAGGAGCGTATGGCCAAACAGCGGGGCTACCCAAACCCACCACCTCATCAGCCCCCCCTCTCTCCATCACTCTCCCCCACGAGCATGCATGAACAGGGACAACACAAACCAATATCTTCCTTGTCAGCACACACACACACACCCAAATTCACCCTCCCCTCTCACACACACTTCAAATGTTCCTCTCAGTGCAGCCTCACACTTACATATTCATCACGTGTGAAGATGGAAATGCTCCTCAGCAGGAAGGACTTTTGTGATGAGGACAAAGTTTAGCGATAAATCAGGGAGCTTGTTAGCAACACTTTAAATTTAAATGAAAGGGAAATATTTGACTTAAACTCATTCCAACTTTTGATTCTTTCAAAGACGGGAGGAAGAGTCATAAGTGTTGGCTGGATACTCGCAAAGTTTGCAAATGGATCTCAACAAATGTTTAAACGGCATTATACGTTCTGCTTTACTGATTGAGTGGTTTAAAACCATCTGCATGCTGTTTTGAAGGAAAGTCCTGGAAGAAATGTGAGGAAATAGTGCACAAAGCATCTGGCAGGGATGATGGAAGAGCCACAAAAAAGTGTAACAAATAAATACAGAAAATAATATGGAATTGATAAGTAAATGTTTATTACGTAATTTTTGTAGCTTATCATTATAGCAATTTACCTTAAATGCACAACAATGCTTTACTTTTTGACGTTTCACCTTTATATATATATATATATATATATATATATATATATATATTCTCCAAACTGGACAATACTCACATGTTGGAGCAATATCTGTTTTACCCAAACAACAACATATAAAGAAGAAATAATATTGGACTAGTGTTATATTTACACTTAATTTAATCTTATTTGATTATTTATGTTTCCTAATTTTAAAGTTACATTTGGTTAAAAATGAATCACTTTAGTTGATGGATTCATTTATTTTGTTCCAATATAGCTTTTTTTTTTTATTAATTTATGTAAGTTATAGTAAATTAGATGACATGAAAAAGTCAAAAAACATTGAAATATCAAATGAAGTTGAACCATTTTAATAGAGAATGATTCCTAATTCCTATTTCGGTCATTTCTCACCGATCTTAGATATTCTTATTTCTACTTCATTATCTTAAAGTTTAAAACACAATGTTACATTTTCTAAAAGCTTACGTCAGCTTTTTATCGTGTCAGTATCATCACTGACTTTCAGCTGTTATCGATGGTAACCAGGTAAAGGAGCAGAAACTCGAAGGGATCTGAGGTTGAATGAACATTTGTGTCCCTTTGAGGCCTTGACAGAACGTTTTAGCTGACGCACAAGCACGCCATTAAGACAAGTGGTCTCATTTTCTCCCTCCTTCACTCTTTATATTCACTTTCAGCATCAATTTCTTGCTTCTAATTCTGAATCCCAGCAGAGCAACTTCTATTCTTTCATCACACAAGCATTGTCTTCACTTCAGCTCTCATTAGGCAGCAGTCCCCTCCCTCCTCCGTCTCTACTCCCGCTCGGAAACAGCCGCTCTGTCGGCAGCACAGTCAGGTCTGCAGATATCAATCAGAGCTCAGCAGAGGCCAGAAGCACAAAGTTCAACTATAGAAATGAACATTTTACAGCATTTTTAAGCAATTTACCTGAATGTATTAGGAACTTATTTTTTCTTAAAAATATTAGAAACACTTGCAGTATTGCAATCCATAATTATCAATACATAAATATATTTGTTTTTTTTTTTATTTTCTAATAGGATTGAGAGGTTTTATAGTGAGGAAAAATAACAACAAAATTTCTAAACCAACTCAAAATAATATTAAACATGTTCATGCAAAGCACGAGTAGAATGAAAAACATGAAATCAAATATATGAAAACAACAAAACGATACTAAAAGAAGAAAACAACAAAATAAACAGCAAAAAGGCTTAGATGGCATATAAAAATGATATTAGTAACATTTACAGAAAAGAAAAAGCACAAAAATGAAACACAAAAATATTTCATCCTGATCAGAAAACATCCAACCTAACAACCTAAACACTAGACAAAAATATGAAAAATACTAACACATCAGGTATAAAACAAAACAACCAAACTTTAAAATAAAAAAAACATGTTGTACTGCTGCTTATGTTTTTTTTTGCTGTGTCATTGTTGCATCTTTGTTTTGTCATGTCATGTAAAACCATTTTGCTTTCTTTTGTGTTTGTATTTTTTGTTTTGTCAAATATGATTTTAACAACTTTTGTTTACTATTTGATCTATTATACATTTGCTTTTGCTGTGCGGATGTGTATTATGTTTAGTTTAATAACTTTTACAACTTATCACTTGTAGCAATGACGATGCAAAAGCTGCTTTGAAAGCTACATGATTTCTTATTTAAGTCAATTTCTTTAGTACGCGCAAAATCTCAAAGCAACTTATTCCATTTAGATTGTACAAAACAACATCAAAGCCCAGATTAGTGCTGCAAACATGCAAATGACAGTAAACATGAATCACGTCACACCTACAGCACCAGCATTTCAATATTATGACAAAGCAACACATCAAAACGCAGAGATGCTGTTTATTGTTCAGCTTGTAAGTTGCCGCGGCTCATCAGAGATTAAATATATATAATTCCACGTGGGTCGAGGTCAGCGATCTACATCCCAGTGAGGGTGTGACCCTGACCCTGAGGCGGTGACCTTACAGTTCCTGAGGAATATCTGGAACATTGTTTAGCAACCACTCGCGCTCAATCTTCCCCCTCATCCCACGAGCTGAAATACACGCTCCGTCCTGCAACGCTCCAAGGTGCGCAGTGATGAAAATGTTACAGCAGCATCAGGGCCTGTCAGGGAAGTCAACAGGAGCGGAAGGGGGTAGCGATGGTGCTGGCTGGGGGTCGGAGGGGGCGGGCTGGGGAGGCTATGGGAGGTTTTCACTCAGTGGAGCGAAGAAAGGGGGCAGAGGAGAAAGGGGGGTCACAATAACCGATGAAAAGATGAGATGTGAAGAGGGAAAAATGTTACTTCTGGAGGCATTTTTCTCAAACTAACGAGAACAGAGCTTTTCACCTTTGTGGTGCAAAGGTCAGGTTTTGCCGCAGGGCGAGTCAGCCCAGAC
This sequence comes from Pseudomugil tenellus, assembly GCA_037177515.1. Classification (NCBI taxonomy): domain Eukaryota; kingdom Metazoa; phylum Chordata; class Actinopteri; order Atheriniformes; family Pseudomugilidae; genus Pseudomugil; species Pseudomugil tenellus. Next base: position 6,046,588 of record JBAMHX010000027.1, on the reverse strand, counting down.
TTGGAGAAGCAACTTTCCTTTCTTTTCTTTTTTTTTTCTCTATTTCCTCTCCATAGAAGGATAAAAGTGTGATTTTATGCCTGTGTGTGTGTGTGTGGGTGAGACTGTCCACATGTGTGTGTACAAATGCACAAACCTGGCAATCACATGATAGACTGCGTGCATTATCCCGCTGTTAATGATGGTCTGCATGTCACAGGGCTCCTCTCAGACCTTTGCTTTATCTCTGTAATGTTTTGGTTGCATTGTAATTTATGCTGGAAGATTTTTACTTAAATATATGTGTTTAGCAGTTTATACTACCAATAACATATGCACACATATAATTGTATATATGTTTTTTTCTCCATTCATTTCAAATTGTGTGTGTATATATATATA
>JBAMHX010000027.1:6008253-6045902 GCA_037177515.1 Pseudomugil tenellus | reverse complement strand
TATACTTTTAGAAAGCATGGATTGAGGAAAAAATGGGTTAAAAGGAGAAATTAAACCAAAACGTGCCCCATGTAGGGATGTATAGTTCACTGCATGGACAGGGGGAATATCAGACTTTTAATATGGAGTCAAATAAAATTGAAAAAATCTGCTTCATCAAAGAAAAATTAAGAATTTTATCAGTCAATTTGTTAATTGATCAAATTAGCAGAGTGGGCATGTTAAATGCTTGAAACTTCTTGATTAAACGTTTAAAAAAGAACAAAAAAAGAAGGAAAAAAACAGCTGAAATCAGGCAGCACAAGAGCCGAAAACATAATTAATCATAATACAACAGCATAAATAAACATGAGTTTTTAGTTCTTTCAGCTGACATTTAACATTAGCAACATAAACACTTAAAACAGACGCAGAATGTTTGTGTATCTGCAACACATAGTTGGTTTGTTTTGGTACACACCTATTTCACCTAAGCAGATAGAAAGCCACTATCATTCATTTAAGTCTACTTAACAAAACAAAGCAGCAATATATTAATATTTTAGGTAAAATAAAAAAAGCACTTCACTAACTATACAGGAGCAGGACCAAATCTGTTAGACTTGTACAAAATAATACTGGATTATTATTATTATTATTGTTATTATTAATTCTACTGATGAAATGGTCCATGAGTATAATTTTGAAGCTAGTCCAACAGAAGCCTAATTAATAAACTAAATAAACTAATTATGAGTAATGCGAAATCATTATCTGGAATTCAACAGCTGCTGTCAGAGAGAAAGGGCCTCATGACTATATATATGTATGTATAAAGAAAGAGAGAGAGATTTTTAAACAAAACAGCATGTAAAATCTAAAAAAAATACATTTTTCCACTAAAGCTCACCAACAATAGTCTGTTTGTCATTACTTTTCTGGTGAAAATTTAAGCTTTAGCATTTTTGGTAGTGGTTTGATCACCTTTTTGTGTTAACCAACAGATTATGGATCTGTAAAGACTGCTGTACATATCAGTGAGAGAGGGCAAGTGAAAGAGAGGAACACTTTGACTAACTGATGAATAGAGTGACTGAAAGGCTGGAAAAAAGAGGGAAGTCTGATTAATAATTGCAAGGCTGCTAGGTGCCGATCTACTGGCTTCTCACTTCAGTGGGCTGGTGTGGGGATCTCGCCCTCGGCCGTGTCGGTGGGGCTCATTAAGGAACCTCTGGGGACCTGACAGAAATTGTTAGTGGGATGTGATGGCCGAATCAGACGAACCCCTCCTCTCCTGCACCACTCCTTTTCCCACCACCCTTGCTTTCTTTCCTGATTCCCACCAACAAGCCCTCTCCTATCCGGACAGGAAAGGGGAAAAAGAAAAAGGAGAGACCTCCAGTTTTCTCAACCCCCTCCTCTTTCCATCATATAGTGGTCTATAACAAGGCTGCCTGTACTACACCTGTAATCAAACTGCTCCCCCCAAAAAAGGAAGCACCAGGGGAGCATGACCAGCTACAAGCCCAGCTCTGATTGGAGCCGGTGGAGGCGAGGAGCACCAGATCCATAATTGATGTGTGAGCACAATTACAGGCCTCCAGACATCAGCAAAGTGTTGCACAAGCGCACCTCAAGGATAGTTGAATTTTGAACAGGCGTTGCATAAAAATCAAGGATCACTTTTTTTTCTGACTGCCCACCCTCACCTCTACTTCCTCCCCTCGCAACATCTCCCTATCCTGAATTTTGATACCACTTTCTGTCTGGTGAGTGTGTTTGCTCATGTGTGTGTTTTAAATGTGCCAAGTTAGTATAATGGATGAGTGAATGCGGGTTCACTTCACTGCATACGATTTCTCCGTCTGGTGCATATATTTGACTTTAAGGGTGTTCATTTGCACTTGTCCACTCCCATGAGCTACATACGGTTGATCTGTTTATTTTGTGATGGGAAGCAGCAGCATAATAATATATGGTGTCCTAATTCACAAGTCTAAAACAACTGAACAAAAATGCACTGTTGTCACAGCAGTGTTTTTTTCTTTTGTTATTGTGTCTTCAGACTTCAGTCTTCAGATAAATCATTTTAGCAGCTAACATTAGCTTACAATAACAAGCAAATCTTGTCTGAAGATTTTTACATGACAAAATCCAAAGTCCAAAGTTTATTAATGGGAACTACCTTTATGTTATGGACAGCAAAATAGCATCCATGAGTTGAAATCTATCATGAGTTTAGTTGCAAAGACAGAACATAGCTTGGGACGGATGGGTTAAAATGTACTGTTATCATATTTGTTTTGCTTTTTTCTTCAAGGGAAATTAGCCTAATTCCTGAAACTGTTGGAAGTTATTTAATTTCACTATGACATAAGTAAACTTCTTGTATTACAATGTATAGTAGGCAGTGTGTTCTCTTATCACACTTTCAATCTACTATAGCTAAACCATCTTAGCAGCTAACATTAGCTCATAAGAGCTAGCATAGCTCACCCAAAGATCATTCCATAACTATACATAAAACAAGAGCAATTGAATTATCTTGCATAAAGTTTAGTAATTTTAGTCAACTTTGGTTAATGGTGAGGAAAGCTAGCTGAAAATTTTGGAGTTGATTTCATAAACTCAAAAATCAAGCAGAAGATAGGCTGTGCAAACCGCAAGTAGCTTGAATAGCATAAGCTACAAAAACAAAAGGCATTTGTGTCACTAGCATGATTTTCCTTTTTCCAAAGTTATTTTAACTTTCACAATATTACTATAATAAATATCTGTGAGTTCATAATAAAAAAAAAACACAGACTTATTAATTTAGAGTTTTTAATAGAGTTTTGGAAACTTTACATTGAACTTTGGTAAAGCTTTCATTTGGAAGAGATAAATGAGAAGAAGAAAATTCCAACATTTCAAAACCTAAATATTAAAATGATCAGTTTAAAAAAATATATAAATATATTTTCTTTGTATTCAAATTGTAAGTAAATACCTTTTCTAAACTTTAACTTATTAAAATAACATATTTTCCACTTCAGACTACATCTTTGTTTGTAACTGACATTTGCTAGTTTTATTTACAGCTGATTTGTTTGAATTCACTCTGAACTTCTCACCCGAAGACAAACTGACATGACGGCTCAGCCTTCTGTTACCCAGCACTGGATTGTTTAAGTTATTAATGAGTCAAACTTTTATAAATAAAAGTGTTGGATTTCAGAAGATGGACTTGTATAGTTGTCAGCTGACGACCTCATGAGATTATACCGCAATCAAGTGAAATTTTCCCTCTCAAACGTGTCTTGTGTGGGAGTATGGTGGGAAAAATCTATGCAAATTCTTATATTCACACATTCATGTAATCCAACTGACCTCTGAGTTCAGGTGAAAAAGCACTTGCGTTTTCTTTGGAAATGAACCAAATAACTTTAGATACACTCAGCTGAATCAACCCTCGTGAACCGTGCAAACCAAGCTAATCTTCATCTAAGCATTCTCAACAGAGATATCTTTTCTGAAATAAATTGGACAGTAAGGGATGGGGAGATGAAGAAGAAGACGTGCAGCCTAGCAGCTTGCAGTGCTGCATCTAGTGTCTTCACCCTTGAGTGTCAACAGGTGAAAGTGGGCGATAACGTTGTTTGATGTAGCCAGACAGAATTTTTACCACCCAACTTCACTTCTTCTTCTTCTAGACCTCTCAGCAGACATCAAAGCCCCCCCCCCTCCTCCCTTCTCTATCTCTCTCTTCTCACTTTAATCCACTGCAGCAGAGCCCTTCAGTTCAAAGCGCTCAGGAGCAGCCCCTCCACACACACAAAAAAAAGAAACTGCAACCCAAACTTTTTCTTCACTCCCCCTACCACCACCATCAGCACCACCTCCCTCAACTGAGTAGCAATTACAGCTCTGCTAGCGCACTGACCAGCTCTGGCTATTAATTAATCCCACAAAGAGCGTTCATTTCCTGGCTTTCTCAGATTGACAAGAGATGAAGGGAAGATGGGGAGTGCATGTGTGTGTGTAGGGGTGGGTGGGGTGGGGTGAGAGGCAGTGATGCCTGTTTCAAAGGCAATTCACTCTGACCAACCCAAAGGGAGCAAAGAAGAAGAGAGTAAAAAAGGGATATGAGAAGAAAGACTGCACTGCTAAAGTAGGTGAAGGTGGAGGGCACATTTGATACAGGGCCCTACTTGAATGTGATTGAATGCTTTGTTGCCGAGGGCTCTTTGCTAATCTTTACCTGCACAAAAATTCACAGCGCTAGAAAATGCCAGCTGAAGGGCCTGTGAGTTGAGAGGCTTTGGCCTGGGTGGGCGAGACAGTTGGAAAGAGGTTTCATGTCCTGCCTGCCGCTCTCTTACTTCCTTTTCGCTCGTTGGACATTATTCTCCTAAAGAAAAAGGCTCCCCTTTCCTGTAACGGACAGTTTGTTGAGTGGGTGGCTGGAGAGGGATGAAACCTCGCTGGATGAAAGGAGAGAACGTAGCTTTAGAGAGGATAGACTGAGTAGAAAGGGTGGAGCTGAAGAGGAACATTGCCAGGAAGAGAGGAACAAATGATAGCAATGGGATTTGGACGTTTCATTCATGGCCTATGTGGCTTTTCTGTGGCTCTGTGGCTTTTCACTTGGAATGGCCTTAAGCACATTTGGTTTCTGACATAGTCGGTCAGCACATCTTAACGGTCTGATTTGACCCTTTTAGACTCCTTGTCAAAAGCAAATATTTTTCTTAGCTTTCCTACTGGGAGTCTTGAGATATGTCGTGTTTTGATTTCTTTTTGATTTAGTCACAATATGTTTGCACAATGGCCATCCATGGATCTCTCAGAAACTTCTTTTTGACAAGGGACATTTTGCTTCAAAGCAAAGCATTTATAATAGCCTAAATTTAATTTACTGCTAATGTTGTCTATTAACCTAATACATGATTGGATGTTAGCTTAACTTTCAAAAGCAGCAGCATAATTATTATTATAATTATTATTTATGATCAAGTTTGAAGTTTTAGTTGGGTTTGTTCGTGAACCATCCCTCTGACTGGCAATAACTAAGTTGTCTGATTTTTCTGCAGCTAGCTATCTAATTATGTGGTCTTTCTTGTTTAATGAGTTCCAAGTGCTTTCATTTTCTATATTTATAATGTAAAAGGTACTACTGGTAAAACCCTGCTTGACACTCATGGATCCTTCACAGCCAACAAAACCATTTTTTCCATTACCTCTGCCAACGAGGTTATGTAATCGTTGGCATTTATCTATCTGTCTGTTTGTTTTTTGTTTGACTGTGTACAACATAACTCAAGAAGCTAGGCATGGATTCACATGGATTTTTCAGGATAAATCCAGAACGGGAAGTGATTAAATTTTGGAGGTGATCCAGATCCCCGTCTGGACCCAGGACGGATTTGATAGATTCTTTAACATTGTGAGAGCTCCCATCACATGAGTGATGGGAGCTAACGCCTCCTACAGGACGTTTCTGTCTGCTGCTTTACACTCTGACAAAGATCATGTGCGACTGAGATCTTACAGATGTATCACCCTAAAATTAACCCAAATAATAAGCTTGGGGGATGTCTGAGCTCTCCGAATGCATTTCTAGTTGATATTTGTGTTACAAAGCTGCATTGTCTGAGATATCTGTGACCACCTGTAGTGTCGCAAAATTGTAAAAAATTCACGCAAAATGCTATTTTAGAACATGAAATGAGAACAAGTTCTGCCCCATAAAGTTGTAGTTGTTACCTTTATTGCCTACAGTAAATGGTAAAAATTGAATTTTTTACTTGTAGAAGTAATCATGTCTAAGTTTGAGATTTGAGATTTAAAATGTAACTAAATATATGTTATAAAATAAAAAAAAATGTAGTTTAATGGTGCTTATGGACTATTTCAGCCCAACTATTACACTCTTTGATATTTAAAGGCACAACATCAGGGAAAACAGAGATATAAGGTTTTTCTCTAAGTTAGTTTTCCAATTTTTTAATTTTTTATTACTATCAACCCAATGTATCACCAAAAAAGTCGCTAACCTGAGGAAGTATCAACATTTCACAGCATCAGTTTCTTCTAAGATGGTTGATTGAGGAGCAAAACTTCATTTTCAGTTGTTGCAATCAATACAGCTGTCAAATATTCCACCATAGCCAGCTTCTCTTTGTTTGTTGCATCCATGGGGAAGGCTGTTAAATGGCTGAAAAATAAATAGCTAATCTTTCCTTGTGTGGCTCTAAAAAGAGTTTTTATTTTATTTATTTATTTTTTTAAATTAAGAAACCCAAGTGGGCAGCTAAGTTAGCACAACCATCAGAGCAGTGTTTTAATTTTCATTTACTGTTGCTTTACAGTGGTGATTTCACCTCTTGCATGTGTGACATTAAAAATTCTGATTCTTATGGTTTATATGAAGCTTGAGATATTATCATTCCACTCCTCCACAGCTTAACCTTTCATATATAAATACTCCCAAATTTCACATATGACCTAAAGCGCTAGAGGCTTTGATGCTTTCTAAAGAGTGCAGCAGCTTCATGACTTTTTCCTTGTTCACTGAGTAAAATCACATGTTAGCAGCAGATCATGTTTCTTCTGCACTGGCAGGTGTGAGAGGAGCAAAGAAAAAATCTTCAATCGTGTAAGCGGGGAATTTAAATATTCAGCAAGTGCAAAGAGACAAGGGGGTAAGGGTAGAGGCCATTTCCACTGACCCCAAATGTCTGCAGGTTCAGTACTCGCCACCTCCTCATGCTAGGCCAGATGTTCTCTCGCTAAAATACTTGGACGATAACGCACACTTATGCTTGGAAAAGTTTTTTTTTCTTTTTAAAAAAAGCTTGAGCTGCTTGTTTTTATATCATTCATCACCCTGATGTCAGAAGTCATTTTATCCCACTTGTTTTCATATATAAATGACAGCAATACCCTGGAAATTAATGGCCACTCCTGATTGGATGTGATCCCCATTTCCTGTTCTATGTGTGGTCAGACCTCAGAGTTTGTTTTTCTTTCATTAAGGTAAAACATGTTAAAGTTTTTTTTCCATTTTTTTCTGGGATTTCTACACTCCACTGAAATCTATCTGCGAGTCAATGGGATATATTTTTACACGTGGTGAAGTTGTCAGTTTACCAGTAGTCTGCTTCATTGTGAGATGCTCCTGCTGCTGCCGAAAAATCTGGACTGGCACTCTGAAAACATAGAGCTTCCTTCAGGATAATTTGCTCCGCAGGGACAGACTTATGAGCTGTTAACAGACTTCCCTCTGGTGTTCTATTGGATCATGATTGTAAGAAAAACTAACACTTTAAAAACTTAATTTTCCCTCCTTGTTTAGTCAACCTGATTAGCAGGCTGCTAATTCTCCTCCCAGGTGCAATTAATCACATTGACACCTGTATCCCAGGCTTTTCTGGCCTTCACTTTCTCACTTTCAACCAAATGCCTTACAGTGGATTTGATGCTGTTACACCTAGAAGGGTTTTCTGCCAACTTATTGATGGTAAGTAGAAAGTAGCATTATATACCTACAATGATTTTTTCGGTGAAATCAGTTGGACTGCAGGAGATTATAGTAAAAAAATAAATAAGAAAGAAAAAATATCTGTAGAATTTCATCATGCTGTTTTTGTAGCCCCAAATAAGTCATGCAGGTTTAATTCAAGTGTTTAATGATCAGCTTTTAAGAATATAATATGTTTGTCAGGTAAAGATATAAGGTTTATTGTGTTCATCTGGTTCCTTTGGGTCTCATTTATACTTAATATTAAACACACACATGTCAGAAGCTTCTTGTGTTAATTTGTGTGCATTTCAGTACACTTTTGGAGTGTGTACCAAAACAGAGCAGTACTACTGGGAACCACAGGGGGTAGTGTTGTTTACTATAGCTTGCTTGTGACTAAAAGAAAGAACAGAAGATGACAGAAATGACTAAGCATGTTAAAGAGACACTGTGTGTCTAATACGTATAACATGTCTAAAACTTTATACTGCCTGGGTATAGGGACAGACAGCTGTCCTCATGTTAGCTGTGGTCTGAAACCAAAGAACCAAAAAATAAATTAATGCTAAACTCAGAATTTCTCTATGGTGAATGCTTTACCTGATAATAATGTCAACTTAAACGCACATACAACTGGACAGTGGTGTTGAAACTGGCCTTTTTTATGTACGTAAAATAAGCATTTAGGAGACATTTCCTTTTTTTTCTTTCATAAACAAATGACACTAAATTGGACTGTATTGAGCTAAATTCAAAAGAACTTGATTTGACTAATTTCTGTCTAAGTCAGGGGTGTCAAACTGCATTCCTCAGGGGCCGCTGTCCTGCAGGTTTTCAATGTATCACCCTTTCAATGCACCTGGCTTGGATCCAGCAGCCAATTAAGTTCTCCACAATGATTGGCTGATTGGACTCAGGTGTGTTGGAGCAGTGATACATGGAAAACCTGCAGGATTGTGGCCCTCGAGGACTGAAGCTTGACACCCCTGGTCTAAGTGCACAAATATGACCTTGGAATTGGTGATATGACATAGCATTTCTGTGGTGAATATACTGATGTAAATTAAATGATATTGTTTGTTCAATATTTCCTATCAGATAAAAGCCATTTATATTTGAAGCATCCTGACTTTTTCACACTTGTACTTTACAATAAATTTAAATGCAAAACATTTTTGCGATCTTTGATGCTTTAATTGTTTATGCTCTAATTCTTTATTTATTCTTTATGTATTTAAGCTAAATAGTTATTAGAATTTAGGAGAAGACAGAAAAAGAACAGAAAGAAAAAAGAAAGCAAATGGAACAAAAAAGAGAACTGCCACAATCTAACCGCACACACTATACCATCCATCACACCCGAACATAAACATAAAGCATATCTCATGGGCCCTGCAGGACGATGAAATCAGCAGATGCCAGGAGCACCAGAGATGAATGAGCATACTATATAAATGCATATAAAGAAAATGGCTGTTGGTGAATAAACCTAAAGGATGGTTGTCTGTGACAACGTGCATAACATACGGGGTGAAAAGTGCTAACAGAAACGTGAACATGCTCAGGTGACATCGTTTATTCGAAGGTCAAATGCAGAACAGGAGGATCCTCAGACCAGGGTTTCCAGCCACTTCACCCAGAGCTAACCCAGCATCTGTCCGGGAGGCGAGGGAGGCAGCGTTAGATACCAGCCAGAGCCTCAGCATTCAGGTGGAACGGACCCCAGCAGGCCCAGGTCCGCAATCATAAACCCCACCCCAGTGGGCAAAAAAACAAGAAAGCCAGGAGCCAACCCCCAATCGTCCACACATGCTGGAAGCCTGGCACCCCTCAGGGCCCCAACAACCCCCACCAGCAAAGCCAGCCTAAACCCTACGATCATGAGACCACATCCTCCCTGACCAAAACCTCACCCCAGGCGCACCCAAGAAACTGAGTTGTAAAAAAAATATATAAATCATTTATTTATACATCTAGATCTATTTCCTTATTATGTGCTACTGTAATCATTACCGTTGGGGATGTTTGTCTTTTTGTAAATCGCATTCTGGCTCAAACATGTACGAACAAATTCACAAAGTTGCTCCTATCATGCATGTGGTTTGGGTTAGATCAGGGGTGTCCAAAGTCGGTCCTCGTTGTCCTGCAAATTTTTTATGTATCCAACACACCTGGCTTCCATTGAATGGATACAAGAGCCAATGAAGTTCAGCATAATGACTAATTAACTTGAGTCAGCTGTGTTGGAATGGATCTGGACACCCTTAGGTTAGATTGTTGATAAAGAGGTTTGTTTCAGAGCGAGTGAACTAAATGTTTGATAAAAGACCATTGTAATTAAAGATTGCAAAAGCAACTGTAATGAAATCCCAACATAAGTAAACAAAAAGCAGGAACTAAGCATTTACTCCAGGTTCTCTTTAAGCATGCTCATTTTAAATATCTGTTTAAACAAGCATATCTGTGCCTGAATAAGATGTATGTGCAATTTATAACTGCTTCTGCATTACAAATAGATTTGCTACATCATCCATGTTACTGTCACTTGAAGATAATTATCTTTGAAGAGGCAAGAGATTGGAGTTTTATATCGGAATAACTGACACTTGCATGCTTCACATTTTACGCTAAGTGTCTTTCAAAATCAACTGTCCAAAAGTGCGTTGTGTGGGGACATCACTTGATAGTTTTAGCCATCATTATCAGGGGCAGGTAATGTGGAGGTTAATAATGCTTAATGAAGTTAGTTATTCTGGGGTGTGCAGTCATCAAAGTTGACTAGAACTTCTGAAAGTACATTTATGAATCTAGAAAGTTATCCTGTTACAAATGTCACCCCTTAAATTAGTGCTTGCACTAACAATGCTAATCTAGTCACTGTTTCAGCGGTATCCGAGTTCCCGTTTGGTATCACAACTTTGGCATGTGATTGGAAAGATCTTGCTGCAATTTCTTTGAGTCAAAATTAAATTTTATGGAGGTTTTGTTGGATTCTTTCTGAATTGTTTCGCCCTCTAGTAATCGACATTACAGCCACGCTGTTGTCTGAAGGGTCAAGGGGTTGATCTGGGCATCTGGAAGGCCAATGTGACACTGCACCTGTCTTGCATTGCAGTCCTCGTACCCCAAACCTCACACCAGATCTCTCCATCAAAGAGCTCAGCCCGTGCTGACTCACACACAGCAACAGCCAGGACATCTGTGGAGTTCTGGCAGCCTTGTCATGTTCGTGCATGCGTGTGTGTGTGTGTGTATTTGGGTGCGTGGATCCAGACTTTCCAGCCAACAGTGATTCTAACTCGGTTGTGTTTGGCTGGCAAACCACTGGGAGCTGCGCCACTGTTACAAGCAGTGTCCGTGTTACAGAGTCCTGCGGCTGCATCCGGGGAATCGTCTTTATGGAAGCCCGAGTAAAAAAAACAATATGACAACCTTATTAATCCACTCACTCCTACTCACTCATGTTTTTTATTATTATTTATGTATATTTTTCTGGTAATGTCACACTAAAAACTGGCACACACGTAAATACTTAACACATAGGCGCCCCCCACTGCATGAATATTCATTTGCAACTGTGATGAGCTGTGACATGCTTTCCTGGCAGGGCCCCGGGACCACATGGTCGGGGTGTGAGAGAAAGAGAAAGGCCGTGTCAGAGCGTGTTACCCAGACCTGCCTCATTCAATTGGATCCAACCACGATGGTTAAATTTCTCAATCTCAGATGGATTCCAGACTTTTTCTTCACGCCGCTCCTCCCCTTCCTTCACTCTTTGATTTCAAAGGAAGGACTAGTTAAGGCTGCAGGGCCATCTATGCATTAGTGCACACATGTGGTAGCTTGAGAAAAGGGAACGAATGATGAAAAGGTGCACCTTCCTTTCTTTTAGGGTAAATTTCATCCTAGGTAGCCCACTTTAACGAGTTGCTGCTTTTGTGTGCCGTCAGCACGGGGAAACTGGCAGGGCTGATGACGGTGGAACAATCCCGCCTTTCCACGGCTGCCCATTGTGCACAGATCTTTGCATTGTTCAATCCCTCTTCGCCCCCTTCGCCACTCACACCCAGCCAACTGGCACGGAGATGGCAGAGCCGTTGACAAGGTTCACAATACCCCTCTCTAGTCCACACCACAATAGAGGAACATGGACACAGGAACCTCTATGGCGCAGAAGAGGCTGACTGAGGGGATACTGGGGCCTCACAGGCAGGTGGTGCTGCCAGCGTCTCTGCAACGTGTTGGTAGCTTTCAGTATTGACAAGGGGCTGGCAGAGAGGTTTCTTCTTTTGAAATCCACATTGTTCAAGGGGGTCTCTAGAGGATGAGTGTTTATGTGCTGTTTGTTTTTTTTCTCAGAGATGGGAAGCTTAGTCTCCCACACATCCCGGAAATATCCAACATTTTCCTGCTCTCTGTTTGCATTGCATTCTTGCTCCGACTTTAGACTTTTGTCAAGGCTTATCAATAAGCAAGACATGGCAGATTCACATGTGTCGGCAAACAGGAGAGGTTTATTTTCTGAGGTATTGCAATGCTGAGTGACAGTGTGAACTCCTCGTGTCATGATATGCTGTTTGCAGCAGGTTGTGGTATTTGTGTGGGTGCTTTTACGGTACCTGAGGCGAGGTTTGTAATTTCACAAGGAGCTTTAGTGTCTCTGGGAAGCTGCAGATGGGTTATACAGAGCTGAAGACTGTGTGACAACACTATCACGATCCCTGTAGGTCCTGTGAGGCGCTGTTATTTCTCACAGTTTCACTACTACTGGTCCATGCATGTTTGTTCTACTTCTGCTCTACACATGTTAATGATATCTCATGACATGAGCAGTATCTCACCTTCAAATACTTTAATATCGGTATTATTCTTCATAAAAAAGATGTCACAAATAGTTTTGTTAAGTAAATCATCATTTGTTTAAACATCACTCCTTACATACATCCATTAAATTAGGGCGGTTTGTGGGTAATACATCCAGTAGAGGGCAGAACACAGTTCAGACTTCATTTCTGACTCCTAACATTGGGTGATTAGTAGTAGAGCAAACATTCTCATGAAGAGACAGCAAAAGAGGTCTTTCAGCTGATGCTGGTGGTCTGTGTGGCCTTTAGTGACATCTTTGTACCTTCCACTGGGTGCATATGAGCTGTACTGCACAGATTGCTCCAGCATTGCCTATGATACACCTGCAGGTTCTCTGAAAATGGACTGAAATACAGATATAAGGAATGCAGAAGACAGACTATCTGTATGGATGTTGAGCATAGATGACCACTTTTGGACAACACAACTTTTGAACACCTTGCACTTCTTTTCTAATGACTAATACAAGAATACCTTAAAAATATTGTCTTAAATCTTTTTTATTTTTATTCACAGCTATCATTTTCCTTGATTTTGTTATCTACAGCTCCCTTTTTATACTTGGAAACAAAGAGTCTAAGGTCTCATCCACAAGCAGCTTTTGCAATGTTTTCTTCCTCATTTGGATGGTTTCATTCTTCTTCTTTTCATGACTGTTATGCAAAGTGTAGTCTTTGCATAAGAGCTGCTGCAGTAAACATAGCATCACAGTGCGAAGAAAAACTGTTTTATTTCCTATTGTTTAATGGTTGGAGTTCAGAAACTTTTCATCCGTGTATGTGCAATGTCAAGTGTTAATGTATGTGCTTGCATGCACTGGGAGGAGTTTACTGTCAGATGGCGGCTGTGTACAAATTTATTACTGTTGAGGAAGCAAACAACAGTCCTTTGGCAGCTCCAAGATGGTTTTAATGTCGAGATGTTTGACTGCCTCGGGTTTTCCAGCAGGGTCGTGGCTGCTGAATTTGTGATACAGATATAACTCACAGTAGTTTAATTATTTCTTAAGGGCATATCTCCATATGTGGTGGAGTTCTAAACAGTCTAAACATAGCAGCAAACTTTTGGGATGATAAATTTCACAGATTAGAAATAATTCTTAAGATGATAACATTTATAATTAATCGCTTTATGGTGTATTGTTGACCCCTCTTGGGATGAACAGGTCCCATGAAGATCAAGGTTGAAATGTGAGGATGTGAGTTGGATGTGAGTTGGTTAAGGTCCTTTCTGAATCTGGTTCTGCTGGAATATTTTTTTTCTCTGTTAAAATGGCATTTTTACTCTCCACTGTCACCTCCAGCCATAGTCATGCAAGAGATGGGGAACATATTTTGAAGATCAAATGTGATGCAATTATTTTTTTTTCTTACTTATTTACAAGTTTGCCTAAATAAGTAAACTAATGTGGATCATAAATTGAGTATTTTTAAAAAAGGACCACAATTGGACTAAAATGAGTTGAATTAGAATTTGTCTGTAAAACTGTCTTAATATGTTTGTTTCATTTTTTGTTTTTTGTTTCTTTTTTGCAAATGGTGCTGTAGAATAAAGCAAAACCATTTTTTTTTATCCAATATACAGCTTTCAACTATAACCAGGCAATCAGGAAGTAGGGTCATTTTAAAAGATGGCAGCCAATATTTATGTGGTCTTACCTGACATGGTCACATTGTCTTTCAAAAATGGTGAGAAAAGGCTCATATGTTTTATCATCCACATTTAACCCCTTAATGCCTAAAATAAGAACAGCAAGAAAACTCATTTTTAAAATCTAAAGTCTTCCTTTATGGCCCTTTTTTTTTTTTTTTTTTTTTTTTTTTTTTTTTTTTTTTTTAAAAAAATCTGAAAAAATTGCATTTATTACCATGTGATAGGTCAAAATATTATAATGCATAATCCTCTTCTTTCTTTTGTTAACCAGGGGGCAGGAGACCAGTGTATCATAGTGTGAAACTGGTTTTTGACAAAAGTTTGTACCATGAAGTGATACACAACGTCTGATAAATTTTATATTTTAAATTGGCAACATTAGACATTAAGGGGTTAATTTTTTCCTGCCTCTTAAGCCGCAATAAATAACTAAATAAAAATGTTATTCACTTTATGTAGCATAGAAGGCAGAAAAACTGACACTGGAGGATCCCAGTGAGTGGCAGGAGGGGAAGCTGTTCCCACAGCCAGGAGAGTAGAGAGATTCTTGAGCATGTAACACTGAACTTTAACGATTGCACTAAGATCCCATCTTTAACCGTATGATGTTAAAACAAGCAGCAAGAATAAGTATGAATAGCTTATGTCCTCATTTGCAACAATAACCTCAGGCATTGTTGAACTGCTTGCTTCTCTTCTAAGAAAGTAATTTACATCCTCATCTACCTTCTCTGTGGCTGGCTGTTCCCAGGAGCACATTGCTAAAGTGGGTTGTGGTAACAGGAACTCCCGACGTAAGGCTGTTTACAAAGCCAAGATCTGAAAAGGGATTTAAGAAAGCCAAGACATTGACTTAACAATGGGATTGATCAGGGCACCGTGCAAAGTTAATTTTTATCTAAATGATTTCATAAATACACTAAACTGGAGTTTGCACAAATTGTTTTTTTTTTCTTATTTTCTATTTCCAATCTCTACAAACTAAACTTAGTAGCAAGACATGGCTGGTTGCATAATATTCAAAATTTGCCAGACTATGACTAGCAACCCTTATTACTTATCAGCAAGATCATAACATTCTTTCTGGTGTATTTAAGGCCAATCTTGCATTGGGTTTTAATCACTATTTAGCCACAAAAACTCAGCCCAACTACAATTTTAAAGGCACAGTCCTGTTAAATCCCATGCAGAAAAGACAACACACATGATATTAGGCTGTCAGGTTCAAAAACATCTTATATGATACAGACAGGATCAAGAATAACCGGCACATTGTTAGCAAGCCCGACCAAACAAACACCAAACAATGAAAGCCTGGTTCACTTTCAAGTTCTGCTTCAAGATTAATTTATCATCCAATCAGTCCATCCCTATGGACCCCCACTCATTCCACATCTCACCCCCTTCCTTCCTCTTGTTTTCCCCTTGAACCCCACCCAAAAGTGTCTCCCCTCCTTTTTTTGCTGTCAGTTCAGTGGTTTTCAGGGAATTGGTTTCTCTTTGAAATGCATATTCCACAAGGCCCAACACTGGCATGTGTACATTGCTGAGTAATTGTGGAGGCCAAATGTTTAATTACACATGGCAGGCCAAGCAGCAGGAGGCCACACCGCAGCGGGACTCAAAAACAACGGACTAGCTTCTCTTCTTCTGGTCAGACGAGGCAATAACAACCAGCGCCCCATCAAAAAACATACTGAGAGTACAGACGGCAGACTAAGGGGAGAGAAGGGAGGGGGATTTGCTGTCATTTTTGTGTATCGTTGCCAAATAACTAAGACTTCCACATATTTGGAAAGTATATATGTTGCTGCTAAATTGATTCTCGGTTTATCGAGCGGTGCAGACCTGTGCTACAAGATGCACAAATACTTTGCCTGAATATTTTCTGCTGTATAGCTGTAAGCTTTGCATTACCCTCATGGTGGTCTTTGGTCTTCTCAGCAGGCCTGGGGTTTGTCCTGGTTCTGCTAATGGATCCAGACTGATCCTGGGGTGCAGGGCGGGGGTGAAGGGCATGAGGAAGACAGAGGAACTCAGACCCCGATGTTTTTGACCTCTGGGTGGTGGGATGACGATGAGAGGAAGTGCAAAGCAGCAGGGGAAGTGGGAGCACCTGTGCAGGTCAGTGGCAGCCCGTCAAGCTTAACTAATTTTGAAATTGACCTTCAACCTCTGTTCCCACGGTGCAACGGGGTGCAGGCTGAGAAAGGTCTGGTCTCTTCTAACTTGACTCCTGCTTCTAATTACTGGCTACAAGAAAGTTGTTATCTGATTAAGCCTCCTTATAAAACCATATCATTGATTGTATCCTTTGCTCAGTGTCGGTACAAATTAGCCCATTAACACACAACAGGGCTGCAGCGAGTGATTTAATAAAATGAAGCTAAAGCCGATAATGGCTGTAGTTGCTTGAGTGGTTGACCCACTGTGAGGCATTAGTGTGCCCTGCCCTCAGCCTGAGCACAGAATTTACACACACATGCAAGCAAAATTAAATGGCAGGTTTGCATTATTCGAAAAAGAAGAAAAAAAAATTCAAAAGTTAGAAAACAACTGTTTAATGTTTGATGGTTTTATAGCTTGCTGATTGGTTGACCCTGCACCAATAAAGTGAGAAATCAGTTTATTTTTAACTTTCTCCTACAAGCAGAGATCTTCATAAAGTCTGCACAGAATGTGCTTGCCTTGCTACATTTTGGTCCGTGTATGTGTGCGTTGCTGGATGCCGGTGTGGTCTGTATCTGTGCCTAGAAGCTGTAACATGTTCAAACAATCACATAACGATTAAACCGCAATGGCCCCTCAATTTTCAGCCACACTCAGTGTCAGAGGGAAACGATCTGGCAGTGAAAGCACTGTCACATAACTAGAGGGTATTGGCTCCTCTATGGAAGGAGATGGAGAAAATATTTTATCTACTGTACGATGTTTGCTTTTTTTCTGGGGGGAGGGGGGGTTTAGTTAGTTTTGCTCATATTGTCAGATTTAATATACTTTAAAGTAAAACTGTTTTCAAGATTTAAATGCATTAGCAGCAGCATTGTACATAAAGAAAAAGGAACTTCTAGAAGAAATTAATGCCTTATTTTTATAACTTTAGGAACTTTGAATGAAAATTTTAAATTCCATTCATGAAAAAAACACCAAAGACAATTTCAGTTTACAAGATTGGATTCATTAATCAAACTATCTAATCAGAAAATTTTGGTCATATTAAGTCTTATTCTTAGTCGTCATCATTCAAAAAAAGTACTTTGACTTAGTCGTATAGAGGGAACTACTCTACCATAGGTCAGTTTTTTTTTTCTTTATTGGGATCAGAAGCAACACAATGTATGGATTTCAGAATATTGTTCGATAGAACTTTGGGACATTTAAAATGAATCCCTGATAGAACTGGACATGTATCAATTAAGGCAATTAAGTTTTTCCTTAGAAAATTACAATTACAAGAGTACATCACCCAGTTTTATCATCTCTTCCCTGACTGCCTGTTCATTTTAAGATCCATTTAAAACTGCTTTTATTTGCTGTTAAGTGTTTGAATGACACTCCTATACACCGTTGTTATGGAAATTTTTGAATACCAAAGATGAGGTATCTGGTTCTGAAGTAAAAGATTTACAAAGTTTAATGAACAAGGAATAATACAAACATAAGGAAGAGACAGACACACATACAGAGTTTCAATTCTGGAGGATTTGGTCCAGATGTCTGAGAGCAGAAGTCTGAAGCAAATTTTGAAAAGCAGTAGGAAAGGAACTTCTTTTAAGCCCTAAAGATGGTACATTATATATATGAAGTGTACAGAGCGAATGTTCTTGCTGCAAGTAAGACACAGATTGCATTGTTTAAGTCAGAAAATCTTAACAGCCAAAGGATAGACACTGAGGTTTTGTCATTAGCCTAAGAATGTACAAAATTAAAAGATGTTCAGGCCTTTCAAGCAGGATGGTACCTGATACACAAGAACATAATACATTCTATGATTATTTAATGACATAGTAAATAAGCTAAGATATGAAATTTCTACCACATCATCACCATGCACTCTCTTCGGCTCTCAGGTTGTCTGACATACTGTTGGAAAGTTCGTGATTGTGTCAAGGGGGCTCAGGGGGACAAAAACTTTCCAGTGGTGGCACCTAAACTTTGGAATGGGCTCTATTTGTTTTTAAATCTCTACTGAAGACCTATCTGTTTACACTGGTATTTTGTAAAACAAGTTCACATTTTTAGCTGATTTTAGTATAATTGCAATTATTTTTCATTTATTTTTAGGATTTTACATGTGAATGATCTCTTGTATGCTTTTTATTCTATTTAGTTTTAACTGCACATTGTAAAATTTTGGTCAACTTTGTTGTTTTTACAGTGCGTTGTGAATAAAGTTGCAATGCCTTTTGGTAGAGGTAAAATTGTAAATGGGTTCCTAATAATAACTGGAAATAGCAGGACTTAAACAATGATTCCAGACTGTACCGGGGGGTTAAATAACAGGTAACTCTGGGAATAAGTCAGTGTAGGACTTTGTGTTGATTTAGATAATGCATTTCTTACTTATTGTGTTCTTGGCCTTTAAATTGACAACTCATGATTTTTTTTTTTTTTTTAAGAATTTTGTATCTGTGATTGTTCCTGACTTCTCAGAGCTGGCAGCTGTTTTTAAAGGAACAAAACCTCACTGGGAATCCAGCCACCAGGTGACTGGATGAAATTGTATTAGTTTTGAGGATCACAAAAGTATCAGATTGGACAACCTTTTTCTTAAAAACTGCTTTAATTCTTTATGATAGGGATTCAGCAAGGTGTTGGGGACATTTCTCAGAGATTTTGATCCATATTGACATGATAGTATCACACAGTTGCTGCTGATTTGTCGATTGTTCCACCACATCACAAAGATGCTCTACTGGATTGAGATTGGGGGACTGTGGAAACCACTGGAGTACATTGACCTTATTGTCATGTTCAAGAATGAAGTTAAAGATCACTTGAGCTTTGGGACATGGTGCATTACCCTGCTAGGAGTAGCCATCAGGAGATATTACATAGTAGACATAAATGGATAGACATGGTCAGCAACAATAATAAGGTAGCCTGCTGTAACTATGTTTTGTTGGTACACTAAGGTGTGCTGAGAAAATCTCTCATACCAAGTGGTCTTCTGCTGCTTTAACCCATCTCCTTCAAGTTTTAACACATTGTCTGCTCAGAGATGTTTTTCTGCTTGTCCTCGTAGTAATTGATAGTTATTTGGCTGGTTTTGGTGCCATCTCCAACCAGCCTGCCATTTCCCTTTGACATCAAGACGTTTTGGTCTAGACAGTAGCTGCTTACTGAATATTTTGCTGTTTCACTAACCATCCTGACCATCCTCTGTATTCCCTAGAGATGGCTGAAGGTGAAAGTCGCAGGAAATCAGCAGTTTCTGAAATACTCAGACCAACAAACATGTCACATTGCAAGAAGTTTAAATCCCCTTCCTTCTGTATTTTCCTGCTCAGTTTGAACTTCAAAAAATTTGTTGACAATGTCTACATGCCTTAGGTGGCTAAAACTTATGTTGTCAAATTGTTACATAAAACACTGCCAAGAATGTGTAATATTTCTGTGGAAAATATACATGAGTTTTTGCAAAAGTCAAAATTTTCACCTTAAAAGGATGGTAAGTTCTTATTCAGTTTGTCCTTCCATGCAGCAAAAGTACTGATTAAATTAAAAAATATGTCTTTATGTGGACTGACAAGAAATCATTCTTATATAGAGCATTTGCAGGATGGCAGCCATCACACAATAATATTCATCAGCTGGCTTTTTCTTCATTCTAATTGTTGGCGCTCTTTGTCAGGATGGACTGATGCTAGCTTGGGGGGAGAAGGTTGGTATTTTTGACTTCCTGCCAACTCTTTTTCAGTGTCTGTTTTCCTCAACCACTGCGGCACCCAGTAGTGGATGTTTTCCTTGTCCGTTGCCATGGCAAAGGCGTGATCATTGACAGATGTGTTATGCGCTTGCTCTTCTTTCAACAAGAATTTAAGGGCATGAATCTTATAAAGAATGGAGGCTTTAGCAGATGGGTCGATGAGCTTTTAAAAAGAATAGGGAAAGTCTGATGATGACCTCTAACCTCAGCTTCACACACACAGATGCAAAGACGAAAGTTGTATTTAAAGCAGCTCTTAAACTGTTCTATTTAGAGTTGACGTTTGGAAATGTGAGGTTTCATGCATACAAACAGTTCTCTATTTCTCACAACCCAGAATCCCCACATTCTACCTCTATTGTTCCTCCACTGCCAGTCATTACCATTATAAAGGCGGCAAGGGTCTGCATGGTTTCATTCACAAAATCATCTCCCAGTGTAAAGGCGATGAAATCTTGGGAGGAGTAGAAAGAGAGGGGTGAAAAAAAATTGCCCAAGGAGCAACAACTAAATGAAAACAGCAGTCTCGACCCAAAGCATGTTCACTCAAGCAGGAACACCCAGAACAAAGGCCCTGTTGTGTTTTTTAGCAACCCTGGTGTTGTACTGGGGTCTTGACCTCAGCTGAGCTTGACCCCCAACCTGTTTGAGAAGGGGTTGTTTGTTTGGAAATGACACCTTGCACCTCTTGTGTTAACGACAAAGCTGCTGTCAGTCACACCGACTTACAATCCTGAGAAAGATCGATTTTCATATGCACAAAACTACGTCAAGATGTTCCAATATATCCCAGTAAACATCTCTCAACAATGACTTGTAGCAAGTAAGATGGTAAATGTTTATTTGTATGGCAAGATTAATCTCATCTTTCAAAGTAAATTTCGCAAAGTGCTTCACATTTAAACACAAAATAAAACAACACTGAGAACATCAGACCCAGATTGTATATCTGAAGTACCTGCAGGGGATGTAGAAGATTTCTATCTTAGTCAGGTGCTTGGTCGTGTAGGGCTGCATATGTTAACAGTATTGTAAGGTGCACTGTATCACAAATAGGAAGCCAGTGCAGTTTGATTGGTATCAACATGACAGAATTTAGAAGAAGTAGCCTGAACCTCAAATTTTCCTCATATGAACCCTGAAAATTTGGGAAGTTGTCTGAAATGCAGCAAATATATATCCATATGTCGTTTGTTCATTTGTTGGAATGATTTCCATTTCGTTTACTGACCAAAAAAGTTTAATTTAGAAAACAGACATATTCAAAATGTCCTCTTAGATCCTAAAAAAATGTAAATTGACTGTATATACAAGTTACCTAACCTTTTGGGGTGGATGGAACGTACATGTATGCCAAATAAATTAAATACGTGTAGATTAACAGAATCAAATCTGCTCTGAAAACAAAAAACAAAACTTGGCTTAAGAAACAAGAAAGCTAAAAGGATTTCTTATTAAAGTATTTAAAAGGTACCACTAGCCACCAATTTAACATATTTTGTGAGGGTACTGCAAATCCACAACTTGCCACCAGTCAGTGTTACGAGGACTCACGTAATCCAGAAGCAGAAAAAGAAAAGGTGACCTCATCAGTTGTGCTTATTTTTTTTTTACTTGCAATGTTGATTAGTGAGTTTGAAACTTGGAGTATCCATTTAAACGCACTGGTTCATGTATATGGATTGGGACTGAAAGGCATTGATGTGACATAGTGATGGAATCAATGTCTTGGATAGTCTTTCATTTCTCATTTCTGGAAGGTAGAATAAGACAAAAGTTATCTCCCAAAAGCAGCTAAAACATGGAGACATCTGATCCCAGAAAACACTGTCTGCATGGAATTGAGATTTGACATCCTCTGTGAATAATATAGCTTTTTAGAGAGCAGAAGTGATCTGTTTTGAGAGAAAATTAATTTTGTTTAAGTGGCTGTATTGATGTTTCTTTTTGAGCTGGCTATGAGACATGCTATTTGTGATCTAATTTAAAAAGACTCATTCTGGTTTGGAAAAACTTGCTTGGGGATTATTTTATATTCAATTATGACACAATACCATTTTTTTTTCAAGGTGTTTATAGCATCAAATTTTTCTTTTGTAAGAATTTGTCAGTAATTGTTCAACAGAATCAATAAACGACAAATTTGGCTCAGTTTTTAAAATTTTTCCAACGTTTGTGGAAATTGAGCTTCTGTTTATGTAGAAAATATCTTAGTACTTCTTATTTTATCTAAATTGCATTATGAAATCCATTCTCGTAATTTTTTAACATCCCCATTATTTTGTTGGCTTACATTTCTATTAAACTGGACAAACAGTTTATGTAAACGGTTTTAAAAATGATGGCTGTGTTTACCAGGAAGAAATAATGGATGCAACGTTGGCTGAACTGTAAATACCTTGCTGCTGTTTTTAGTCTCTGTCCACTCTGCAGTGGTTAGTGAGGCTCCCCCACAGTCCTAAAACACTCTGAACATGAGGCTGCACTCAGTGCATGCTGGGTCTTTAGGTCCACTGGGAAGTACAGTTAATGTAAACCAGGGAGGACACGGGAGATCTGAATGTGACTCTCTCACCTTTAGTAGGTGGAATAAAAAGCTCATGCTCCAGTAACAATACAAAAATGCTTTAAAATCAGATATATAATAAGAATATTTTTTTAAAAAAGCTTGCATCACCTTAATATTTCTTGTCACCATCAAAATGCACTTTAATGGGTTTAAGCATATAGCACCGGGATGGACTCCTGCAGACAAATGCAATTTTACATTATCAGGCGGAACATACTTTAGCAATCATCTCATTTTCCACTCTGTCTCCTTCTCACGCTCCTCATCTATATTATTTTCTCCAACCAGTACAGTGATCATGCATCTCATCCGCCAGGGGCAAAACTAATTTACATACAGGATCTCGGGGTGAGTACAGAGGGCAGGATGTTTTTCCATACATTTGGTATATATAACTTTTTATTTTCACATAAACTGTAGTGTGATTAGGTTCTGCTGCAGACACACAAAATACAGAACATAAAAACACTTATATCAATCAATTACTTTGAAATTAAATGAACAAAGATTCTCTACTTTATCCAAGTTCTTGTTAGATTTGAACCCAAATAAGAAAATATTTCAGTTTTTATCCATAATATTACCTCTACTATTCATATGATTTATACTCCATATCTGCATCAAGCTTGCTTTTAATGATTCAAGTTATTGGTTTGTCTTTTTAGTAATACTGTAACACTTTAGCCGATCTGCCAAAAACTTAGTAGTTTAAGTAAAGAGACCATGTCTTTCTAAAAGAACTCCACAGACGTTGCTCTCTCGTGAGAAATGCTATTACATTCCCAAGCCAGCCAGGAGATATGATCTCTCTAGCAAGTCCTGGACTTGCGTCAAGTTCTGTCCCTATGTAAGACAGATGTCCCAAACACCTTCTGTGGTGAACATCTGGAAAGTGCCCTGCACAGATGTTTAAACCACCTCAACTTCATGTAAAAGACCAGCAACCATAATCTGGATTGCTCCCAGATGAGTAAGCTGACCTTATTCCCAAACACTGACCCCATGAACCCTTTAGAAGAAACTCCTACATGATGCCTGAATTTATTTCACTCTTTTTGTGATTACACTACTTTTGGCCATTGGTGAAGTACGAAATGGTAACATTTTTCATACATGAATTCCTGTGATTTTTCAGGGAAAAATTTCAGACTATTGATTGAAACTTTTCCCATATTTGCTTCTTATGAGCACTTGAGATGTGCTCTCCTCGCTGGAAATGTGAAGAAACAGCACAGAATATGACTCACGAGAACATGCTTTGTGTGGCAGATGAGGCTCCTTAGTATGTTGCTAAAAAAAAAAAAACTGCATGTATCTATAGTGAGGAGCAAGCAGCACACTAATCCCCAAACGGGACAAAAACTTTTTCAAAAGCAGACACTCTAAAATATTAGTCAGAATGTTCACATATCGCCTTGTCCGTTGATGAACTGGAGACTTTTCATGGTGCCGGGTGGAAAATCGCTGCAGAAATTCCAAAACAAATGTTGCAGACATTTCCAAGCAGTCTGGAACATCTGTACCTGGGACTCCGATGTGCATAACATATGCTCAGCTCTCCCTAAAATCCTAAAGAAGAAGCAGGAACTTCTTCCTAATCTTATGAAGCACTGGGACTATTTCTGGACTTTTGACTTGTAATACCTTTAGTATTTGGTGTCTGTTTTATTTGTATTCTTAAAAATTTCCCAAAGTTGGAATACAATTGGCAGAGAAAATTGGAGATTAGTCTGTAGTTTATATTGAGAAGTTCAGATATATAGACAGAAATGGGAATTGAACAGGCCTGCTAAGCTATTTGAAGTCAACCAGTTTCAAACCGTATTATCCTTTTCTTTTGAAGTTGAACTCATTGGTAGAGTAAAAAGCATTCTAACCCTACAAGATCAGATACAGTGATTGCTTCTTCTATTGAGTAAATAATGTGTGGGTTTGTTGGAAACAGCAGGCCTCGTGGCCATCTAGGAAAGATTTTACATATTCATGCCATATATATGCATACATTTGACTTCTATAAATTCTATCCATCAATACACTCATCAAACAATAATGGATAAATAGGAATTCCTTCCGATTTTTTTTCTCTCAGCTACCTCAAGCAAGCTCTTTTTGACCAACCATCAACCTGATTGTTCCAACATCTATGCTTGTTTAAATATTTCACATGTGATACGTAATGTCCAGAGGAGCAGTCAAACAGCCCCCAGATGGTAAGCTTGATAATTGGAGGTTGCAGTTTTCTTCTTTCTCTCCTTTTGGTTCTGCACACCTTGCAGACCTGCATTTACCACTGACTTCTGAACGCCTTTGTTAAACAGCCACTTACACCCGCGTCCTGTGAATATATTTCCTCGGGGGTGAATTCCATCATTTTTCATGTGCCAGCGTGATGGATTGGCCCGATTTTTAGATCCCAACTTTGACAAGCAGCCGAGGAGGGACCACACCACTATGGAGTGGCCTTTGTTTTGCATTGTGGCCCATTTGCCGATAGACAATAAATCTTCCCCATGCAAATTTTTATCTCTGCTAAATGTTTGATGCATCCTGAAGGTTAACACGGGATTGTGATGGAATTTAGCATTTCAGCCACAAAATGGTGTCCACGTTTGTCCTCGTGAGGAAATAAGCCATGCAGATAAACTGGCAATCCAGTCAGGGGGATTAGTGACAATGAGTGATTTTATGTTGGTTGTTACAGTTTAATGGCTCTCCCCCCCTTGCAAATGCTTGAAATAAAACCCATTAAAGTTTTTAGTGTACACCGTCTCTACATTTTCTCTTGTACTTCGACAAAACCATCTAAAATTGCCCCTTCAGGATTCCCATGAGCACATTATGCATCTCCTATGTGTGTTGTAATGTGTGCGTGTGATTAAAATGAACCTGCTAGCTTGAGTACCTGCGACCAGCAAGCCTGCATACAGGAGGCACAACAAAAGCGGGCGGGTCATTCTCCCTCTGATAAACAGACATAATTCAAATGTCAGCATTTGAATGTCATCCTCAAAGAGCTCTCTCCATCAGCGCTCGAGTCATTACAGACGATGGGCAGGGAGAAAAAAGGAGGGGGACATTGTTTCATCTGTTTGAGCTTTCTACCCCTCTAATTATTAAAGCGTCTTTCTTCTTCTCCCCCCTTTTTGAAAATGCACAGAGGGAGAAAGAGATTAGAAGTATTGTTGCCTTTTGACAATTCTATCCCCCCCCAACACCATCACCTCCTCCTTCTTGCCATACAGGTTGAGTTTTAATTTGTGGCTGTTGAAGAAACAGAGTCCAGATGGCGAGGCACAACGTCCATGTCTGTCATCCTTCCCTCTCTACCTTCCTCTCCCTCAGAACCGGCACCGGATAACAAAGATATGCAGATGAGGTCTAAGCGGCGAGCACTGGATCGTCGCCAGAGAAATTGTCTCTCACAATGGCGGGAACAAATTGGTGTGTCCTGCAAACTGTGCGGCGGTAGCAGCGGGTTACTCTGCAGGCCTGCCAAAATCAGGACGTGCGCGTGCCCCTGGTGGCAAAGCGAGGACATCAGCTGCTGAGCGACTGCCAGAGGCCTGTGACACGATATGTAGCATCAGTGTCAATGATGTCATTAGGCACGGAACTATGCTGCCAGCAAACTCATTAGCCCGAATGGAAGTGCCTTTCCTATAGTCGGGAAACAAATGCACTTGTAGAGGATGCTTAGATTGTTTTCAAGTGTTGTGGTTCCTCTCAGTTTGGGAACTATTGGGTCAGATTGACTGAAATAGGCATGCATTATATGAACATAGCGTACTAAAAATTATGCCAAGTGGGTGTCTAGCATTAGGGATAAAGTTAAAAAAATAACAAAGTTTCACTTAGCTGTGAATTCAAATGGATATATATTAATACTTTTTCAGGCTTTTCAAGACTATAATAACACTTAAAGTTAACATACTTTTTAACAAACAAGTGTTACTCTTATATGGATATGATTAAAGCCAAAACCACAAAAATCACAAGTTCAGATATCATGTGTTGGATGCGTTTTGCGTAATGGCACTGCATATATGCTAGCAACAGTTAGCAAAATGCTAAATGGCACATTTACCCATTCCCCAAACATTTGGAATGGTGGAGACTATCAGTGTCCTCCACAAGGACACGTCGGCATATAATATAGTCCAGAATCGATTTTCGAACTTTCTGATTTCAAGAAAACTGATCCTTCTCCTGAGCTACAACTGCCTACATAATGAACACAATTACTGATTCAGCAATGAACATAACCCACATTATCTAAGCAAAATGAAAATTCAAATGACATTTAAAGAGAAAAATAACATTTTACTGGCTGAAAAGCACTCAGAGAAGAAACAGGATGCAAGTTGGATGCTGAATTAGTTGTTGCTAGGATGGAATGTAGGTGTGCTGCACAGCCTGGATAAAGGGAGAAGGTGAAAATACTAAAGGAGCAAAACTAAACTGACAAATCCAAACCATGAAACTTGGATGTTTCTTTTTCCAGAAAAAAGGCAGATACCTGCAAGTTAAAAAAAAATGTTTTTTTTTCAGAACTGTCATTTAAGGATGTATATAGCAAAACGGACTATGGTTACATTTTCTTCCCAAATATCAAATGACATGGTTCTAACCGAAAATACTATTTCCTTGTCAAACTGTGTTATTTAGGCCATTTTTAATAGATGTAACATAAGTAGGTGTACCTAAAGATCTCATTTAAAATGATTTCTTGCTAACTTTCTTACACACAACCACAGGTTGCCTTTTGAGGTTGGACTTAATAAACTACTTAAATAAATCATAGAAGACTTTAAAAGAACTGAAACTTTAAAATTATTTTTTTATTTATTTCATTAAAAAATAAATAAAAAGATTCAGTTAATGGTAAAGTACACAAACTGAACTAAACGAAACCTAGAAAGAGTTTGGGATAGCCTGTATAACCGTTGATAAAGTACACTCAGAAATCACAGATATTACAGTCTTATGATAATAAGGCTCAAGGTTTGAGATTAATAGACCAAAGAAACAATATATTATCTCTAAGAGAATGTGATCACCAAAATGAATTTAATGCATTTGCAAAATGTCTTAATTGAACTAAAAAATGTGAACAACCTTGGAAAAACATGTCCTTCCATTCAGCACAAATCAATGTACAGCTGATGCAACAAACATGGTTTACCTGCATCTGAACAGCCAGAGAAGGGAGAGATAGAGAGAGAGGGTGAGGGGTGGTGGAAAGGAGAAGAGATAATCATATCTCCACCCTCAGTCAATAAGCCTACGCCTCATTACTGATGCACAAGGGAAGCCTGTGGGGGGAGAAAGGGATGGAGAAAGTATGTGCTCACATGCTGTCATTACCTTAAATTAGTGGCAGAACATGATTATCACTAACTTAATGCCACTCTATTCATATATGAAAACTGTCTGGTGTCATCCACACTTTGCCTGAGGAGGAGGAGAAAATGTATTTGACTAAATCTGGGCAGCCATTAGAGAGAATGAAGTAAAAATTGTACCTGGCTATTTATGCAGAGCACGTCAAGAGATGACCTGAGTGTAAAAAGATCCACCATATTTTCGTGACACGGGTCCAATTGCTTAATTAGACTGATCCAAAATTTCATTTATGACTTGAAATCTACATGTCGTCTCCCACACCTTCACATACATGTGTGTTTTACTTAAGTGGAATGTTTCTGTGTGTGCTTTAATCATAGTCACTAAAACACTGTGGGTGAAACTGAGGCCATGTTTTATCTTCCTTTATAAAACAGTCTTATGAAGCAGTTTCATACCATTTTAAATCATCATGGAGAATTTCATATTATTTGCATTGTTTGCATTAACACTTGCATAGTAACTGCACATATGGGATTTTTTAAGAACATATTTCTCTATTATATCAAAGTTTCTCTTTACCTCTGATAATTCAAGCACTGTATAATGCCGTTGTTCAGTTTAAATGAAAGCTTTACTAATTTCAAAACATGAGTGTTAATGTTCGGCATTTCTAATTTAATGCTTCTTGTCAAAGTAGCAAAGTACAAAGAATATATTTTAGATTCTATCCACAAGAATACGTTATTAGTTAAATTGAGTTTTCCATCTAACTTATCCCAGAAACGACATCCATAAAAAAACAGAGAGAGGCTGACCTAGCTAAAACGTAGCAAACCTGTCCCACATCTAAAGCCATAAGAATGATTATAGATCACAACTTCTGGGAACTATGTAAACTCAGGAGTTAATGGCACATATTGTGATGGTGCAAAAACTCTGGGTACCCTCCCTAATAAACAGCAGAAACAGATTATCTGAAAATCTTGATTTTTAGAAGTTGTTTCCCAAGAGTGCATTGGAAAATTTTCTTTTGGCAAAATACCCTTATAGAGAATATCCAGTCACGTGGTTGTCACTGTTTACGCCACCATGTTGGATGGCAGGCATCCAGTGATAACCACCGCAAGCTGAGCATGTACAAACGAACTAAACCATAAATCTGGCAAACACTTACACAGCTAGTATGGATCTGGTGTCAAACATTCACAAAATATATCTGAAATAGCTGGATCGAGTTTCAACAAACAATTATTTTATTTTATTGAACAACTGGACGGTGAAGTGATGAGAAGATATCACCAAAAGTGTTCCGTACTTGGATTAACCATCCCTATAATCTCTGCATTTCATTGATACAGTATTTCAAAGCGGCGCTCAGCAATATACATGAAGGTTCTACTTGTGATTGTGTTACGGCCCTTAGGAAAACCAGGCTGCGAAAAACTACTGGTAACATATGAGAGATCACCGCCCAAACAATGGCATTTGAAAATATGTTAAACAAAACAACTAAAAGGGAAGAGAGCCCCGGCCAAAATAAGCTAAAGAAGGGAACAGACCTGGAGCCACACAATGGGCCGTAGGATCTAGGCTGCTCCCGAAATAAAAGCTTAAACCAAAACCGAAAATTGAACTACTGGTAACTCCCAACTCAAAGGAAAACAAAAACCAAAATGCTGGGTAGGCTGAGACCTCTGCTGAACTCTGCTCACTCACAGCATTATATGCAGCCACCGGATGTCACTCCAGCCAATCGCTGCAAGGGAGAGAGAAGGCAATTAACAATTAATAGCTAGCGAATGCGCACGAAACACCACCACCCCTCAAAGGTTGATTGGGGGTATGCTTATGGCCACCACTCAACATCAGGAGAAGCGCATGACTTTTTGTCCTTCCCCTTTCTCAATGCAGCGAAGTAGCAAACAGAGCAATACCATCAGAAAACCATGGGGGCGGTGTTGCACAGTATAGCAACCAGCAAAAGGAACAATGAAGGGGAAGCTACTTTGTTTTTTATGTCTGCACATACCATAGCTGTCTATGCATTGTCTATGTACGTATATATTTTGTAACAGTCATGTCCATCTAAAGTCCACATGAGAGTATGTAGGCAGTGAAGTTTGACAACGTTTGAAAGTATATGTAAAAAAAAATAAACCTGCATTATAGGAACATAGTGTACAACATATAATTCCAAATAGCTGTCTACCATAAGGGGTAGAAAGTTATACCCTTTATGAATGTCAGTAATGCTGAACTTTACGAAGATGAATAGTCCCAACACTAAACTTTTGAAACCAACATATTTATACTACCAATACAAGGAGTCAGCATTTTGGATAAATTGGTGGTTCATTAAACTAGTTTTACTCCCTTTTATTATATCACTGCTCATATTTCACCCATTTCTTCATCACTTGGCTGGTCTTTCAAGATCAGAGTTTTATAGCTTTTGGGGGCCGTCTGTGTTAAGTCTTTAGGGTCAACACCAACTCTCCCCAAAGGGCCATTGATCCTGAGGGTCCCCAGAGTTCGGCTCACTCAGCCAGATTGACAGATACTAATAGTGTGGATGCCTCTCATCCCACGGAGACAGCCTATTAGGGCAGAGAGCTGAGAAGGGAGCAGGAAAGTATCCAACAGGCGGCTGACTTATTAGCGAGATTGGCTTGACTATACGCCACGGTGGGGTGCTGTGCTGAAATGCAAATGTCACACATCTGTTGTGCTAAACTATCTTTGTCTCCTCCTCTTCCTCTCTCATCACATTTTTACTGCTCCTCTTTCTCACTTTCCCCCCCCCCCCCTTTTTTTGTGAAGGACAGGTCCTCCTTTCTAATTGATCTGTGGAGATTTCTGCTAACCTTCTTCCTCTTGCAGGGAGAGATGAGAGGGCAGATATTAGTGGTGGAAAAAATGGGAGGAGACAAGGAAAGATGGATGAGTCCACTTCATGCCATCACTGATATAGTAACCATCCAAGGCAACAGTTCTATTATTTAGACAACTTTTTTTTTTTTCAAAAATATGTAATAAGTATCCACTGTGATCTAGGCTGTATTTATCTCCTTGGATTTGACAGGAATATAAACTGTATGCTGAGACAACAATAGCAATATCCATGCATTAATGTTAGTAAACTTAAAACTAGATGGAGACGGGAAGGAAATGAAAGACACTGAGGATGTCACTGAATGCCTCTGGCTCCTGCCCCTTTGGAAACAAGCAAGGTGATAAGCAGAACCATTAGCCAGGGAATCAATGAAGTGGGGCGTGGGGCCTATGATTAATGTTACCCAGAGCTTGAATATCCCAGTCATGGTCCTAGACTACTGGGACTACGACTGTCCATTTGAAATACATTAAGAGCAATACTTACGCTCAAAACCATCTTCATGGACGATCCAATTACTATATTGTTGTAGTAGTAGTAGGCGCTGGTTCCTATTGATGTCCTGGTTGCTGAATGTCCCTACAATTTCTTCGTATTTTATTCTGAATTTATTCGCAACTTGAGATTATTCATCTAAAACTTTGTAGTTATTGGGCTTCACAAAGAAGCTGTGTTTAATTTGTTTAGATTGGCAGCAAACAAGTAAAAGACTTAAAGAAAGAAAACTGAATTTGAGAGGAAGTATTTTGAACTGCTTTACTGTAGAGAATTTGAAGCATCCAAATACTATGATTTCAAAGAATTTATTTTTACTTAACATGACTTATTAAGTCATGACTCCTCTGCTTTTTGTGCATCAAATTGATCTAGAAAGGGGTGTTATAAAACATGTATCTCCCTTGACACTTTTTAGGTCCACATGATTAGTTGTTTTTAGCACAAGTTGGTAACCAGCCAATCAGACGATTGCTTTTTATTTAGTCATCTAGACATAGTTGAGATGAATCCCGGAAGTTCAATCTGGGTATCAGAAGAGAGGAGATTGCAAAACACACTTCATACCACTAGTGTCACCTACAAACAGAAAACCGAAGCTACAATTTACAGATTAACAAAAACCAGGCAATACGAAATGAGAAAAAAAGTTTCCTGGTCTGATCAGTCTCTGATTCAGCAGTAACGTTCAGACGGCTGGATCAGAGTTAACATTATTAAGGCATGGATCCATGCTGCTACCTGAGTATTGTTGCTAAGTATGTCCATCCTGGGGTTGCCAACGGTTCAGTATTAGCTTGGACATCCTGTATATTTACCTAAATTGGAGTGTCCCATACAGCATGTTTTCTGTCCATAATTCTTAGTGCTGCCTCTTGTCTTTGCGTCCTGCAAATAGGGATGTTACCTTGCTGTAACATTTCTACTACTAACTGGTAGTCAACCTCTACATGTTATAGATGTCACATGTCAGATGATTGACAGGTGTTGGTCAAATCACATCAACTAGTAATGTCCAATTAAAACTTTGAGTAAAGTCTGTTTGAAGAGCGGATTTGTGAATGTTTTGTAAATGGAAAAATTGATAAACCAGTGAGAAAGAAAAGACTGTGCATCTGTAATAAACAGTGGGAGGCAAAAAAAAAAAAAAAATAACGTAGGCGATACCTGTTAGCAGTGACTCGACTAAACTTTTTACACTTTATGCCACTGGGAATTCTCAGTCGGCCATGGAGGTGAGAATGATCTGAGCTCTCATGCCGTCGCAGAGACACACAAGAAAGCAATGGTAGCAATCTGAGATTGTATCTATTTAACATTGTGTTTATTTTGTTTATATATTGGTGTTTTTCAAAATACAAAACATGTCCCTTATTTGGCTAGGAGAAAGTTGGCCACCCTAGTCCATCCCCTTATAACCTCAGTGTACCATCTACTATTGGGTACTTCCAGCTGGATCTTGGTGAATGTATGTTATGTTCCTTATATTTTTCTCTTCAGAGGGGAGTTATTAAAAGACTAAATCTGTCAAGACTAACAAGAGATCAATTATTTAGAAAATACTATTGTTTTCAGGCACATCATATTTGATTTAGATTCAGAAAACATCATTTATCCCCAAGGAGGAATGTTGTTTGAAGACATGGCTCGCAGCAAAGGATATGACATTATAAACACACATATACAGAGTTTACACAGATGTCAATGTTCAGGATTCAAGATCATGAAAGAATGCAGCCATGTAGGAGTAAATGATCAACCACTACTCAGGGAACAGGAATAGAGAAACAAAAGGATTGTAGTTTAGGATGTGAAACTGTAGCATCTGGCATTCCATCTCTGTATCTAATGGCTTTATCTGTTTTCTTTTTCAAAAGTAGTCATTAAAAATGTCATTTTATTTATTCTGCTCACACTGTTGCAAATGTTCTGTTTTTCTGCCTTCATATGAGGTCAGGTCCTATAACAGATGCAGAAATCCCACCCAACATCTATGATAAACCAAAATGGGACCTCTTCATCCGGCATTTTTAGAAGACTGCAAAATGTGTATCAAATCCAGAAATATACCCTTTCTTATTCTGTTACAAGCAATTATCTCATGTTGTCCCAGTTATTTTTTTCATTGCACTGATTTGAGTAGACATTTAGCACAAAACCATCCATCCACTTCCCCTCCACTCAGACTGCCTTCAGTGTCACTCAGAGATCTGTTCTCTCCTGTCTTCTCTCACAGTTATTATTTACAGGATTAGAGTGGTGCAGATCTTAGCAGGAACACTCCTCTACTAAAAGATGGAGGGGGAGAAAAAAAGACAGACAAATTACCAGCTAATGGACCACCGGGCACTAATATCTAAATCCCCAATCTGTCTGTAATTGCTGCAAAATGCTCCCGCTTCTGCTTTATGGGAGACTTCTAAGCGACAACCCCCCACCACCCACCTCCTCCTTGTTTCTGTCCTTGCTTTATTAAAGCAACAAGAAACAGGGAAAGAGAGAGAGGGTTAAAAAAAAAAAGAGTAGTGCTCTCATTTTCCCTTTGAGTCTGTTCTCTTTCCCCGGTGGAATCCCCACGACATCATTAATGTCTCTCCTCTCATTCATATCTCGACAGAAAGAGAGCGGAATGACCGTCCCGCAGCCGACTGGCTTCCTTGCTCCGTCCTCCTCCTCTCCATCGTGTGGAGGGACTGATTAATTTCCTTACAAGGAGAGATACAGAGCGAGGGAGAGCTCTGTTTGAAAGGTTCTTTATTTGCATTAGCATTCATAATTACTTAATGACAAATCAGATATGGTTCATTGCGACTAAGTGCAGAAACAAGCTGTCGAAATCATGTATTTCAATTAGAATACCACTAAAACATGGTCCTCCATGACCGCTCAATATGCAGAGGACTTTATTTATTTAGCTGGGGAATTATTAGGGCATGATGAGGCCATGTTTCGTCCTTTGGCTTTGCAGGAGAAGACAATGCTCCAATTAAAACATGTCTGTGCTAAAGGCCTGTGAAAGGTTATGATAATTAGAGATGAAGGATGGAGGTTAAAAGGTACACCAGGACTTGTTACAGTAACTCCAATTATTCTGGAAAAAAATATTTTTTTAAAGTAATTTTTTAAATGTTTTGAAACAAAAACAATTTTTTTCGTCAGGTTCAGTTTGAGCTCTATGAGTTTCTATATTTATTAGAAAAAGACAATATTTTAAAAAATAATTTTGCTGACTTATTTTCAAATCATAGATTTGGACAATTATGCTAATGTTTTTATGTTTTTACTCATTTTACATTCATTAAACAGCCAAAATGGAATCAAAAGGTTAAACTGAGCAGCAAATAGGAAAAGAAAGTATTGAAAAAATTGTAAAATAATTGTTTAGTGTCAGTATAATTTTTCTTCTAAATGGTAAAGGAAACGGTACACAAAAAGTTTAGATTCATATAGATGAATTCTCTTAAACTTTTGTGAGGCCATTTAGTTACATTACGATGTTGTATACACAGTAAAGCGTGCCCTACAACTTTTACAGTTTAAACCAATCGCCATCCTAACATACTAAGCTTTGCATTTCACTGTGAAACAAGGAAATGTTAAATTTCCAGAAAGGTTATTGCAAGTTTATATATACAAAAATAAAGTTTGGCTTGAATTGCAGTTGGTATAGATTCAACAAGGTGGTGGAAACATTCCTGCTTGATTTTTGGTCCATATGTGATATGTTTGCATTCCACAATTGTATATATACTGGTTAAGAAACAATACTCATGTAGACTGTGATGTTTATTCTGTAGAGGAATTTCATGTATTAACTTAATTACCTTGCTCTTAATTAATGCCTAGCTGAAAGTTCCAACCATAAGGCTCCTAAACTAATGTCATTCTGATCTTTAGTAAACCATCTGCTAAGACCTAGGCTGTCGTAGCCGATGCAAGGCTGGCGTCCTTCCATGAGGGTAATATTTAGAAAACAGATTGGCGCATGTGACCAGAGTCTTTAAACAAAGCTCCCCTATCTGACTGGGGCAGAATAGCTTCAGACTCCTGTGGGTCCACAGATCTTTGGGGAATATTCTCCCTGGGTTATGACCTCGTACCATGTCTGTATGTCTTAATGTTTTGTCCCTTCATGTTTTCAATGTTAACTGTATGTTGAACTTCTTTTATTTTCATTATTAAATGTGTCCTCGTCCTTGACAGGAATAACTGTCTCCTACAACTCCATGCTCTCTTGGTATGGGAACAATATCACATATTTCACACCGTTGCACCACCAGCAGCCTGAATTGTTGATGCAAGGCAGAGAAGCACAAAGCATAGGTCCATGCTTTCACATTGTTAGCCTACCACTTAAATGCTGCAGCTGAAATAGACTCATTAGACCAGGTGATGTTTTTCCATCTTTTCTTGTCCATGTTTACTGAATTTGTGATTAATTATAGCCTTTTCTTGTTCTTAGCTGACAGGAGAGGCACCAGCTGTGGTCTTCTTCTGCAGTTGCACATCTGTTACAAGATGCTTTCAGAGATGGTATTTGCCATATTTTGATAGTAATCAGTGGTTATCTGACTTTCTGGTGCCTTTCTATCATCTCCAACTACTTTGCCCGTTTTCTTCTGACATCAAGGAGACATTTTTGCACCATGTAACTGCTGCTCATTGGATTTTTTTTCTTTTTCTTCATAGTGGATCAGCAATTTCTTTAATTTAAATGACTGAACATGTTTAGTATGTATTATTTTTCTTTATTCTGATGCTCATGCCATAGAACTAATCAACCCATCTGGATCATGTTTACATGAAGAAAGAAATTTACGATGTGATTGTTGTATTATCAAGTACAGCATTATCATCTACCAATAAATATACAAGTATATTAGTTACCAGTTTCAATTGGTTTAAGTTCACCTGGAAAGGTTAAACAAATCATTTAAAGGCTGTGCTTTGTGAATAAAAAATTAAAATGTGCTGGAGTTATCAATTATCTATCTGAGTATATTAGAGTACTAGATCAATATATCATAGCTCCAAAACAACTGTTAACCTATCAATTACTGCATATTTGACATGTAGTTTTATTGGATATGATATTTCTCATAGTATTTTAAACTTGATGGTTGCACGAAAACTACTAAACTTAACCCCCCCCCCAAAAAAAAAAGAACAAGAAAAGGTTCCTCAAAAATATAAGTATCTACTCTATTTCCCAGCACCTTGTGCGAAAAAATAGCATCCTTTGCAACACCATTTTTAATCAAGCCAAACCATAATAGGAGACAGCGGGAAGTATGTGTAAATAATGCATTAATAACCATCTTATCCACCATCTCAGAGGCAGCAAGGGCACAGAGGGAGTTTAAATATCTCTGAGGGATACCTTCATCTGAAAAGTGCTCTCTGTTGGAAAGAAAGGAAAAAAATATTCAAATTAATTGTGAAGAGTTCGATGGTAGTTCAGCATTGAGAGCCCTTTCCCCGGCCTCAGCAGAGAGCAATCGAGGATGGCCGATCGTGTCCACGCTGGCCTCGTTGACCTCTACTTTAAAGGTTGTAGCCTTTGATGATGAGCTATTGATAGTCATTTCAAACTTTTGTCTCTCTCCTGACAGTAACAGGAAGCGTTTAGTTTAAAAGCTGCTTCTTTTTAGTACAGAGTTCCGCTAACAGAGCCTGCTGCATTTCTTTCTTTATTTTGACAAGAAAGTTGTATCTTTAGACACATAAACTAAGATTTCCTGAATGCAGTTTGTTGTGAGTGTTCCTTTCTATTTTAAATGCTCCCCAAAGATATCTACTAGCTGCAAACAAGTTTAGGCTGAATGCGTCTGTGCAAACGTAGACTCAGGATGTAATTGGAGGAAAAGTTTTGAATAGTTGAATCAGAGATGTGTGTGTGTGTGTGTGTGTGTGTGTGTGTGTGTGTGTGTGTGTGTAATTTCCTGCTAATTTCGACAATTCCGAGGGAATGATTGGATGTGCATTGTTTTGGATAAGAAATTAGTAATGACTTCAACCCAATTTAGAATCAATTCTGGAGTAAATGCACCATGTTAAATATTCTGTTACATCAACAGCTTTATGATTGTAATGAACTCTTGTATTTGAGCAGTTGTGATTTCATCTATTTACAAAATTATATGCTTTTACTGTATAGAAAATGCACATTTTTTAAAGTCTAAATTCTTCCATCGATTAAACATATATCTGAATGTCATCACTTTAATGTGATATGCACTGACTTTCTCTTAATGGGCAGACTTAAATGTGGCATTGGCAGAATATGCACTTTTCCAAGACTTTACTGTTGCATTTGATTAAGTTTCCATTCATACATACAAGAAAAGATCTGTTATATTATTTGTAGAAAAGGGTTTCAACTATATATATATATATAAATAAAATTGTGAACTTG
>JBAMHX010000027.1:5990476-6004645 GCA_037177515.1 Pseudomugil tenellus | reverse complement strand
ATATATATATATATATATATATATATGAGATATTTAAGCCAAAAATATCCATTAAGCTACATCATGCTATAGTTTCACAAAGGTGGAAGGTAGGAAAAAATATGCAAAGATGTATGGAAATGCCCTTTGTGACTGCACTGCGGCTGCCGCTGTGGCAAACAAAACAGTCTAAAAGGCCCATAGCGAGAAAGGTAAGGAGATACATCAATCAATTAACAATTACCCCTGCTGCTAATCAGCTGTCCCCGGCCTGCGCTGGTCGGCCCCATTATAATCCCGTTGGCAGCATCAATTAAATTCTTAAGGTTAGTCTATTGAATTTTCTAGATAGTGGAAGATGAAAGGGGGTGGAGGGTCGTTAGAGGGGAAGGACAAACGGTAACCTAAACCTTAACTTCCTCCTCCTTGTTGCAAACAGCAAATGTGGTCTTACATGTGACTATCTGAGACAAATAGATCTGAAAAAACTGAGCGAAATTAGTATAAGCTGTTGGAAAGTCTTGGGACAAAAAGCAATTGTGTTGGGCAGAAATGGCTGAAAAATAATAAAGCATAACGGGGAAGTTAAACTGGAGATTACGAAATAATTAAAGACAAGCAGTGCTAAACCATATCTTAAAAGCAGGTCTACAGCAGTACAAGGGGCATTTATGGAATTTGAGATGACATCACTTTCATCGCAATTGAACTGACTAATCCATCAATGGAACCATTTATTGAAACAAAGTGTCTTAGAAAAACATTTCAGTCAATTATTAAATTGACAATGAGAGTTTATATTTTGAGAATAGTAAACAGAATTGTTGATGAATAAAAACAAAAGTTCTGATATAGCAAAATATTAAGAGCAGATGAAAACGCTCTTGGGTGGATGTTTTAACTTCAGTGCTGCGAGCCATTGTTTTGAAATCACCTCATCTATCTACATCATCTTATAAGTTACTTTGTGGTTGTAACATGCTCTATTCATAAAATCTTTACGTTTCTGTGAGTTGGGTACATAATTAATAACGGCACTTCGTCCT
Source organism: Pseudomugil tenellus (assembly GCA_037177515.1). Classification (NCBI taxonomy): domain Eukaryota; kingdom Metazoa; phylum Chordata; class Actinopteri; order Atheriniformes; family Pseudomugilidae; genus Pseudomugil; species Pseudomugil tenellus. The sequence continues at coordinate 6,003,620 of JBAMHX010000027.1, read as the reverse complement.
CGAAGACATTTGTTTGAATATATAAAACCAAAATGCACTTCAATAATAAACTGTTATACTTGCTAGTTAGAGAAGACTGGAAGTGAACAATCGAGCTTCCTTAGAGACCAAGTGTCATGGCGACATCCGGTGTTATAACAGGAAAGTGGTGGATAGCTGCTGGAAAAGACTCTAGCCCCCCGAAACCCTGAAATGGAAAAATCGGTATTTTGGTGTTGTTTAAGCAAGGGATATCCTTGAAAAAAACCTTTGAACACTGAATTTGATTTCATGTGAAGTTTGGCACATTTGCCTTTATCTACAGTTTACAATAAGACACAAATAAGGACTGGTTTGTTCAACAATGCTGACCTTGATCTTTGGACTTAGTTCATTTTTTTGCTACTTAAAGATTGGGAGTACACATGTTGGTGTGTTCCATTTGGCAAAGTCAGCACAAAAACACACAAGCATGTTGAGAGGCAGCCACACATGCAGCTAACAATAGGTAGAAACTCTTTGATCCATCTATAATGACCACAGGGAAGCAAGAATCACATTATGTTAAAATAGTACATCCCACCACATACAGTTTCTGACCATACTAATTACACACAGTCTAATCAATACATTTTTAATCTGCTTCCAGTTACACAAAGCTTTGAGAGAAACAAGCTTTATTCTTTTTTTAATGCTGTTCTTTTATTGCCTGCTGTTTATTGCTCTCTTCCTTAACAGGCTATTTGTAATTTAAACCATGTGAACTCGATAGGGTCGAGCTCCTGGAAAATGCTGACAGTGCTTCTGTTTCCATGGGTGAAACTTTAACCAGCTGACCCTCAGAAGCCACCTTGCTGAACGTCTGCTGCTCGAAGTTCACTGAATTAGATGTGGCACAAGAAATGAGGAATTGAGGGTGGAACGTAATAAAATGGCAAACGATTTCTACTGTGATCAATCCTTTCTATACGACTGTTCTGACATTTTCAGACAGTTATGAACTTTGGTATTCAGGCATCCTGAACATACTATAGCTACTGGTTTAAAAGGCTTCACCTAAACAAAAGCAGAGGCCATGTGTTCCTCCTGCAACATCTTCCCATCGTGGGCCCTCCATCAGCACGTCTGGCTGCGCGTCAGAGCGTGAATGGGCAGATTTTCCGGTAGCACAAGCCTGAGATGCACTCCCGCGTCTCGGCAAGCTCGTTTCGCCCGGCCTCCCGCCGAGTCCCCCCAGCCGCCGCTGCACAGAGATGAGACGCTGCAGCCCCAGGACACAGTCACTACGGGGGGAAGGAGTGGGAGATATGAAGGAGGTGGGAGGAGGTAGGAAACAGGAGGGTGGGAGAAGAAAAAGATGCATGAGGGGTTGGAGGGGAGATAATGAGAGGTAGAGAAGATGAAGGGACAGACAGGAGACAGAGGGGAGGCAGAACGAGGTAAACAGAAAGCAAGGAGAAGTCACAGAGAGACGGAGGGGGGAAGAAAGAGACGGAGAGAATGATTGCTTGCGGCTCATTTCTCCACACATGAGCCCATCTGTACAGCGCCCAGGGTGGGACAGCACCACTGCTCTGTCTGAAATGACTGAGCGAGCCAAAGACACCCCAGCACCACAGGAAGCCAAATGCAATCCCATGAATCCCAGGCTCGCCTATTATGCTGCAGAAAGGCCTTTTAAAGTACCATTTTTTCTCCCCAATGGTGCCTTGTTGATTTACTTTCTTTTCTATCATGACTTAAGTTGGTCATAATGTGCCAGAAAAAGGCTCATGGTTGAATTTCATGTTTGAGAATGTTTAGTTCTACACACCTTTTATATAAAATGAATATATGTGTGTGTGTTTACAGTATATACACTCTTAAGCAGACAGATTTTCTCCCAGACTTGGTTCCATCAGTGTAGCAGCACCACAGGGGTAAAAAGGAGAAATTGACTGGCAGAGAGCAAGAAATGGTGTTTGCAGTGAGCATCTTGTGGTATTGTAATATTTACTGTTAGCACCTCAGGCTACATGATACGCTCCACTGTCACCATCAAACAAGCAGCTCTCTGAAGGAGGGAGCACATCTGTTGTCACCCCTCCAATCCCCCACCCTCCCTCCCTCCTTGCTAACTCTGGCGAAGAAATTCAGAGTATAAGGAGGGTAAAAAAAAAAAAAAACAAAGGAAGTAAACCCTGGGGTTACATGAAAAGACGAAAAAAGCAACTTTCTGACCCTCTTTTATCCCCCCCCCCCCCCCCCCCTCCACACACATAAGCACTCCTCACCCTTCTTCTATCCTTTTGACTAAAGCTTAGGATGCAGGCGATTCAAATTGATCATTCCTCTGACCAATAATTCATTGTGATGGAGCGGACATGGTGTAGGCATGGCGAGAGCCGGCTGCAGTGGAACACCTGCATACTAAGCAGCCTTCGTAACCAATCGCAATGCAGCAAGTCCGGTCAAGTGACCCACTGTTTATCCGCTGATAAATGGCAAGTCAAGCCGGGTGGCGCTCACCACCACATCCCTCAGCACCATGTCACCCGTACTCCCAACTGCTCATCAAACCCCCTCGTTCCCATTCCTCATCACACCCCTTCCAGTCCCTCTTAAACCCCCTTCTGCAATCAAAGCCCTCCCCTCCCTGCATACCCCTGGCGTTTGCCCTGCATGCATCCATTATTCTTCATGCTCGCTGCACCGTCAGCACAGTCGTGATTGCTGACTTCTCCAGCCTACACTTTGAACACAATTAACTTAGTAATTGCATTTGTTTTAGGAGTATGGGAGTGATTATCAAAGCCACCTATGATCCTCCAAGCATACAGTCACTGCCTTGCCTGTCTGTTGATGGGCGCTTGTGCAGGCAAGACCACCGGGGGGTACGCTGATAGGGACGGGAGTATTTCAAAGCAAAGCTCGCTTCCTTGCTCAACCTCACACACCTTATTAGAATCCCCCGATTGCCAAAGTCTTCTGTTCCTTTTGTTTATCTGTTTGCTTCTTGGGCGGCCAAGTCACAAAGGCTTTTCAAATCCAGGGGGTCATTTCCAGTGCATCTGCCACTGATGATGCAAAATACAAAGACAGACAGGGGGAGTGGAAATCACATGCACTACCAAAGGGGTTTGATTTGGAATTGAAAGGCTTGATGTGAAAATGTGTTTTTAGGGTTAAGTGTCTTGCTTTCAAATTGTTCTTTTAGTGCAATCAAAAGAGGAAAGGGTTGTATGAGATATAGTTCAAAATAAATGTAGCTAAAGGGAGCAGGTGCCCCGCCCCACAAAAAACCCCCAAAACAAAACAATTTCAAGCACTTAGTCTTGATTTTGTCCAAACAACTGCTACATGCATATCATCTAAATATTTCAGCCACAGCCTTGTAAAATCCCAGTCGATGAAAAATAGAGCTGAGGAAGCAAAACAAAAATGAAAAATACTTTATTTATCCCTTTTCAGGGAAATTCAAATTATAGTAGCTTTTTTGTAACAATAATAATAAGAAAAGAAAACAACAATCAAATGGTTTTGTACTTGATGCTGATGGCTGCTGGAAGAAATGATCTTCTGTTACTCTCAGTCCTGCATCGAACCTGAACAAGTCTCTCATTGAACACATTCTGTTGTTTGATCACTGTGTTATGGAGAGGGTGTGAAGAATCATCCATCATCTTCATCAGCTTGTGCAGCATTCTCTTTTAGATGATCACCTCCAGCGGCTACAGAGTTACTCCGATCACAGAACCAGCTTTCTTGATCAGCTTAATTTTTTTCAAGTCTGTGGTTCTGATGCTTCAGCCCCAGCAGATCGCTGCAAAGCTGATTGCACTTTCAACAACAGACTTGTAGAACATGTGCAACATTTTGGTGCAGACGTTCAAAGATCTCAGCTTCCTTAAGAAGTAGAGTCTGCTCTGACCTTTCTTGTAGATGTTCTCAGTGTTGAACATACATGTTTACATCAACACAAGATTTCCTTCTGAATGCCCACAATTGTTTGTTCATTTAGAGAAATGTCACACTATTTTACAGGGTGAAGACAGAAAAGGGTTTTGAGATTTGTGATAGAGGGCCTTATGAGCAATGTTGCTTCCAAGAACATTTAGGTCTTGTTAATGTTTAACAATCTGTTCCATTTGGTGACTTAGTTCTATTGGGTGATGCAATTTATTAATGTATTAATGAGGCCAACTTTCATTACTTCCTTTTTAAAATATTTGTAGTAAACATATGTTTTGTTGACTCAAAGCAAGCTGAGACTGATGTTTTTAGGCTTACCAGAGTTCCTGCCTAAATAAACTGAACACAGGTTCCGTGAAGAAGGCTGGTGTAAATGTGTCCTTAGATTCTCACCTCTATAATTACTTCTGTAGAAAAGGCAAACACGTTCTCCTCATATAACCAATTACGTGTCTAGATGAACTTGCTTTACTTGACTTAGGAATTCACAAATTGGTGCAAGTGTGTAGCTTATACCATTATCACCCATCCAACTTCCTAATATGCATCTGTTTGCTGGAGATGATACATGCCCTAAGATAAAGTATTGGTGGATGTTTAGCTAAGTGACCAAGTATTGATTATCTGCAAATTAGTTCTGTTTTTACTTGTCTTATTTTGTAGGATTGTACTTTTTTGGTTTTTCCTTCTTGTGTCATTAGGTCACCTGACATGATTTGGTTCTCCCACATCACCTATTGCTTATTAGGCCACCTGTTTTATTTTGGCGAGTTTATTGTTATGTGTCAATTGCTTCATGTGTGTTGGGCTGCAGCTCTTGTAAATAAAACATTATGTCCTGCAGAGGGTCTGTATGCATGTAGTTGTATATACTTCATAAACTGTGACGCAGATGTGTGAAATTATGCTTCCTGAAGGAAGATGGACACATGGTCTGCCATATCTGGTATTGAAAACCGAAGCCTGTCAGGAGTTAAAGCTGTAATCAGATGTCTGCAATTGTCATTTCAGAGATTATGACAGTAATCAGAGTTTTTTACTCCCAAACATAGGAGAACATATACCTGCCTTTGACCAGAAATCCCTGTTCATCCTCTTTGACTAAGTTGAAAAGCCCAAAGTTGTGAGAAATTCTTAGTCAAAGCATGTCCAAGTCTGAGTCCTACCATAAGACCTTCTACTCCATGGGAAAATTATATTTACCTGAGTTTGTTAAATCCAAAAGAAACCTTAAATGCTTTGCTGCACAAAAGTAAAATGTATGTTTCCCTTTGATCTAAACCTTATTAAATATGTCATTCATAAAATTGAAATAAGCCCAACTGTATATGTAGAAAATAGCAGAAAATCAAGTCAGGATTCAAATCCAAAGTGAAAAAGCTTCAACATTATTTTTCTGTAACAGTATAGTTTTGAATTTTCCATTGTTCAGGCCTGAACATCTCTTTACACTGGAACACTGCTCCTCTGCATTGTGAGTCTGAACACCAGCTTGTGTGATGTCCCTGCATTATTACACATATACACAAAATACTCTATTCTAGCTGCACTTCGTGGATCTTTCCTACGACAGTGACTTTGAATAAAGGACCAGTGCTGCAGCCCTTTTTTAATTGAAATGCAAACTACATCAACGGCCAGGCCGCGGAATTGGCAATACTCTCCTGGCAGCGTGATAAAGGCTTTTTTGCTGTTTCTGTGGCTATCGACTTGGTCATGTGTGTAATTGCCTAAAGCGTTTCTGAAGCCTCCGATGCACCAATGTAAATATTAAAGAGCGCGCTAGGCTTAATAAAATGCTGTTCAAACAATATGGGGCCCGAGTTATCTGCTGTCCGTTTTTCAGCAGGGCCTGCAGCAGTCGAGGGGTTCTGCGAGGCAAACGGGGGTCAGTATCAAGATGAGACCAGCTCCTTCATAAGTGACAGCACAGACGGAGGGGAACGAGGCGACAGCCGATTAAATGAATCCACTGAAAAGCAAATAGAGGTTGAAGGAAGAAAAAGGAAGTGGAAATAGGAGATATTATTGCTACTGAGAAGTGTACTGTCGGAAAAAAAGAGGACATAGAAGAGGGGGTTGAGGAAGCAAGTACAAAACAGCAGGAGGGAGAGGAGTGATGGATCAGACAGTCTCTAATGGTATTGATCCCATCCAAGGCCACGGTGGAGATGAAGGCCTCCTTGCACAGACACCCTGCTGTCACCTTGACCTTGGGCCAATCCCTGACCGGTGATCCCTTGACCCCACCGGCTCTGCTCTTCCTGACCTTCCCTCCCCTGCTGCTCCCCCCAAAGCCTCTGTGCCACCTTTCCAAATGAGAATTGACTTTCCTGCTCCATCTAAGGTGGAAACATAGGCTAAAGCGTGTCAATGTTTCAGAAGAACAATTCCTGCAGCCGTTTCTGTGCCCAATGTAACATTTGGACATTTGCTCTCTGTGCTGGGACCGTAGCATGTCCTACGAGGCGGTTGAAGTGAGTTGCGAGACCACTAACTGCCTTTGGCTATTGATCTGTCTGTTAAATTGCACGTACACAAAGTTAGCGCAGAGAGAGCATCGCTAGGCTAAAGCAGACTCCTCTCAAGCCACCATCTAATGGTAATTGCTTTCGATCTCTCCCCACAGACATGCGATTTAGAGTGTCTCTTCTCCTGAATAGTTGACACCAAATATTTAGTGTGTGTGGGCAAGGCAGGAAAAATGTATTTTAGTTTGTCCTGCATGCTCAGGAAGCTGAAGAATTGCAGTGGAAAGAAAAAGGCAGAAGAATTCATTCACTTCCGGACGACGGAAAGAAGAACGGTTGTACAAACGTGATCATCTCTAAAAGGGGCGCTTGGCTTTCCCCTCACCCTGCACTTCATCACTATGTCGCCACTGAATGGTGCTTAGGGAGAAACGGGAGGGGTGGGTGAGGCTTCTCTAGCAGCCCCCAGGTGATTACACTGAATGGATTACAGCAGGAAACGGCTGTCCTTCTTTCAAACTGCCAGGTGGCGTCCATTTTTCTCACCAGCCTCATTGTTCGGCTCTGTGTACAGGACAGATTTAGACGGCCCAATAAACTCCCATCTTTAGACGAGGCAGCTTGATGCAGCACCCCCTGATCTCATAGGGGATACAGTAATTCGACTGCTGTGTTGTTTGGCTGAAACAAAGGTAGAGACTGGGATTTGCACTGTGCTCGCGCATGCTTGGAAATTATCCATAAGCCATTAAAAACTGACCTACTGGACATTTTCCAAACTAATCAATCTTGTGCCCATTCACTTGTTCCTCAACTTCTTTTTTCTCTCTTGTGCTCATCTCTTTCCCTTGTTACAACCAACAGCCGAGTTCATTAGCTTCTATTTGCATTAGTCCGTTCCCTGAGGAGCAGGGAGCTGTTTGTATCTCTTGTAGCCTGATACCTGCCAATGCTAATCCTGTTTACAGTAGCACTAAAACAAAACTTAGTGGGCCATCCATCCCGAAACAACCTCTCCACCTGTCAATAGGCTCAACGTGTCCACAAAATTTATGTCAAAGTGATCACGTAGGATTATAGAGGCTATTTGTACCACTTATCTTGGCATTTCTGCCGTGTTAACAAACAAATCACTGCTGTTGAGTTACAGCGTCAGTGATTCCAAGTAATTTTCATGGAAAGTACCCGTTCTAACAGGCTGAACAGCCTAATTTCCCAGATGTTCATGAGTGTTTAATTGATTGAGGGTCATTTGGACAAAGGTGATGCTGATCTGTTGATAAAAGAATGTTTGCTGTTGAGATTTGCTGCCATATCTGTCAGGTTTGTGAGGTTTTGCCCAGCAACAACAAAATAATGAGCTTCACAATTAGTTGCTGCAAGGAGGGAGCTTGTTATCATGCCTTAAAGTTGTGTCTGCTTTGGAATGATTTTATATAAGAAAAAAAAAGATCTTTATTTAAAATCCATTACAGTTCTTTGTGCATGATATGGATGATCCTTTCACAAATATATGGCACGCTTAAGTGTTTGATTCAACCCAAGTTGATTTTTAAACAGATTCCTGGAAGTTTTCCAAAGCTTTTTGCTATGGCTTTTGTTACTATCCAAGTATTGTGTATGATAGAAGGACCACAGGGACTGTTTGTCACACTGATCCTCTTATACTGCCTCCATCCTTTTGTTTAAAGCAACAATTAGAACAGTTAAGCCACCGACTGTTGTATTTTTTTCCCACTCACAGCTTTTTTTCATCACTTCAAACAGTTAAAGAGGCTTGATAAAAATACCTTATTTCAACAGCACTCATTTATATGTGAACAAATAATGTCACATTATATTTAAGCAGGTGTAGGTAGAACAGTACCAATGAGAAATGTGGGGGTTTGTGTTCAGCACAGCAATTATTTTGCTTCAAATAGAAAAATAACTCTTTTTAAAATGTCAGTGATCTTAAATAGCTGCACTGTTTGTTGCTTACTGATTTCATAAATAATGCAATATCGGAAAACAAGTTGGATAACTATATAGCAGTGATTTGTGTATTGTTGCCTGGATAGGCTACAATGACCCTGAATTGGACGAAGTAGTATAGAAAATTAATTAATTTGGGCCCCATAGTGTTACTTTGCTATGGTTTATTTACCACGGCCTACCTGAGTATTGTTGCTGTGCACAATGTCATAAAACCCAGATAATCTCAAACTTGTATCTCAAATTTAATTACACTTCACCTCATCTAATGGCATTTTACAGACATCGATTTGAGCCAGTTCATAGAAAATACCCTAGCTTAAATCAAATAATTGCATCAGATTTTTACCTCAATCCAATCTCCCATCCTGAGCATGGATGAGGCGACCGTGGGTAGGAAAATTCCCTTTTTAAACAGAAGGCAAAACCTCAGACAGAATCCAGTTCAGCATGAATAAATTCACTGCACTCTAATGGGCTCCACAATCACTAGCTTTCACTCCAGCAGTTTATAGATGTGATTAAGCATCAGCAACTGTGTAATGTCATGCTAATATAAAGCAAAAGAGATAAGTCATAAAGGCAAAAGGAGGTCCAGCCTGATACTACCAAGGTGTACCTTAATAAAGGGGCAGATGTGGTTACATTTCAGAGAATGGTGTTCTCCAAGTTCCAGCTGCATTTAATTGTTGATGGACTTACTATGAAGTTTCTCTTGCCGGTTTCTAATATCTCTCTTTGCTTTTGAAAAATTTCCAGTCACCATCCAGAGATAATTTCCTCATAATTAACTCATTTCCATTTTTTTTTTGGAGTATCTTTGGCCTCGCTCCAGGTTTTCTCAGAAGGCGACCAGATGTCAGTCCATCTCTAAAGGCTTCAAACACTTCAATGTTTCATTTTCAGGGAATTATTTTCTCAACATGTCAATCTGTCATTCACACATAAGGGGGGCAAAACAAACAAACAAAAATCTGTTTTACGCACTTGCCCAAGTGTTTTTTTTTTATTTTCTCTAATCATAAAACACTTTAAATTTAAGAACTAATAATCTGTGTCCATGAATCCTTCAAGTCAGCGAGTCTGAATGTTGGCAAAACACTTAAACATGCAATATGGTCATATCTGCCTCCCTCATTAAGCCCCTGCACAAGGCGGAATTTAAACTGATGACAAGTTAGTGGCGAGTGTAAACAGGCAGGATTTGCTTGCCAGAAGAAGCAAGTGTGTTGGTAAGAGGTCTAAGGAGCAAGAAATAGTCTTGAAATATTTATAGGGTTTTGACTTGGATCCCTCCCAGAGGATCAAGCATTGAAAACCTGCAATCTGTGGATCGCCAAAGGCAAACTGACGTGGAGGTCAAGCCTATAGGTTTTTCTTTACATGAAAACAGCTAGTAAAAGGAAAGGAGACAGAGTGAGGGGAGAGAATAATATATTCTGCACCCAGCAGCAGGATTTTAGCTTGAGAGGGTTATGGATTTTTCTTTTTTTCGTACTACAACCATTCCTCTTATTTTTTTTTTTTTTTTTTTTTTTTTTTTGTTGTTACAGACATCTCCCCTCATTTTCCCGGGATCAAAAATCCATTTTGGATCATCCATTCAATATTAAAACTGGCAGGTACTTGTAGACACAACAAACTCAATTTGCAGAGGCGATTTTGAGATCTTTTGTGAATGTGTCAATGACAGACAACAAAGATCTTCTCTTGACTCTTTAATAAGATGTCAACAGGTTGAATCCCTTTTTCTCATCTTTGAGACACAAATCTAAGAGTCTCTACTTGCAAGACATATTTTATAAGTACTAAGCATGTTAATTGTCTTATAAATTAAGTTGAGCAAAACATTTTTCTGCATTTGTTTAAATACATTAAAATCCATTTAACTTCCAAACAGACTCCTCTCCAGTCAGCCAAAACCCGTTAAAACAGCAAGGTTTGCTTCTCATTTCCTCATGGTTACCCAGGCAATGAGGCCAGGAAATTGGACAGTAGGAGGTAAACTCTAAAGATGGCACATGACAAATCTGTCTAAAGGGTTCTTTAGAAAAACACGAAGTACCCCTGATTTCTTTGCCTCTTACATTTCAGCTTCTCATCAATCGAACAATTTAATTATTTTGGCCCAAAGCGATTATTTGCTTGTAAGAGCTACAGGAACGCCATCAGCAATATTGTGTCCATCTCATGGTCTAATCTCCTGAAATGAGGGGAGACTTGTGTCCTGCGGTCTCAAGTACTCTCTTTGCAACATTCACATGGCAAAATCGCTGCTACACGGACACAAACACAACACGTAAAGTAATTACGAGGTAACAATTACCCAAGCGAGGCCAGACGTAATCGATAGGCCATCAGACAGACGGGTCATGGGGCAAATGTCAGAGGTCAAGGTTCAGCTTTCCTTTAAGTCTGTGTGCAAATGTGTGCGTGCTCTTTATTTTTGTCCTCTGGAGAGGGAGGATGCTGATTCATAACTAGCAGGGGGATGGACATTGAGGTGGAGTCCAGCTGTAGCTCCATGATCTGATCTTCTTGAGGCAAAGAGTATTGATCTGGGTCTTTGTAGCCCCGAGAAGAGGCAATTCAAACAGCTGGGATAACACTCAAGGTCCCTACTCCATCACACCTGGAGAAGGAAACAGTGGATGTGATAATGCAAGAATAAAACTGGCTGTTAAACGGTTGCCTTTCTCATTTCTCCATCAGGTGGCTGCAAAAAAATAAATAAATGAATAAAGATCACTGAGAAATTAGTGAATTTAGAAAAGAGGGCTGTAGGGATGCTTTCCGACCACAGAACCTTTACTGGTGTGACACCACTTAGGTTAATCTTGCTTTCAAATGTCAAATAATTTGAGGATGAGTGTGCATAAATTATACAAATATTAAGATATGTTTTTTTAAGGCTGATATTCCATTTTTGCCAATGAAGTCTTAAGTCTGTGACATTATCCTAATTGAAGACACAGCTGGCATACCTGGTGGTGTGGCACAACCTGCCCATGTTGTTGAGAAACTTTTTGTGAAACATTTTGTGATGGCAGGTAAACATGTGACTATTGTATTTAGGGGTATTGGAATACAGGGGGCTGAAAACATTTTTCAGATTTCTATTTGTTTAAAATTTTGAAACCCGTCATTTTTGTTCCATTTCACAATTATGCGCTACCTGTGTTGGTCAATCACATCAAATCTCAATTCAAAAATAGTTTGTGGTTGTAAGGTGGCAAAATGAGATCATTGGGTACAAATGCTTAGTCAAGGTACTGTACACACATGGGTGGACCGGCTGGTAAACGCAGAACTGGAGATCAATACAGAGAGACGTGTGTGGCATCATGCTATGAACCAGATGAAATTACATGTTCTTCAGATCGCGATTTTTGGTTTAATTCCTTCAATCCTAAATGATTAATTTCTGCTTATTTTCCCTTTAAATACCTTTGTGACTTTTCCTCTTGTTTATTATTTTGTCAATGTATGAGATTTTAGCTATTTATATGCAATTGTAGACCTTGTATTTAAATCTACTATAATCAGAACACTTGTTGTAATTTTAATCAACCTTTTCATTTGTTATACACATTTCAATGGATCATTAATAGATTTTCTGTCAAATGTTGTTTTAAGCTCGAACTAAAGTCAAAGACAAAGGTTCATTTATATGAAAATAATAACTTGATACTAAAGCATAAAGTCTTTCTTTCTGATGGGTACAAGCTAAGGATCTTTCATGGACTATAGTGGTGACCCTGTGTCTTCCCAGTTTTGAACACTGTGACCCATACACCCTCCATCTAATCAACCAGTCTCATTCAGGTAACCTGAAGCAGCTCTGGAGCAGCCAGCGTCTGGACCAAATGATCCAGAACCCTCTGTTGTAAAGTGGACAGCCTGCAATGCACAGGAGGATGAGGTATGGTCCATCATCAGCCTCCTCCTGTGCAAGATCCCCAACCTCCCCCATGCTTTTCCCTCCCTCCCCATCGTCCTCGTGTTTGTAGCGGGGATGTGCTCATGAAATATGTGCAACTTCCCATTGAAATTAGAGGGCCCTGAACCATGAAAGGCATCACAGGCATTGACTGTACAGCATGCGGTGGCAGCTCCGCTACATGCATTGCGTCTACGCTGCAAAGCTCCAACAGCAGAAAGACACACGACCACTCGTCTGAAACATATTAAAACCAGGAGAAATAAATTACCCGGTGCTCTGATGAATTATGAGTTGTGTCTCAGGAGCTCAAAACGCTTCATAACTTGAAAATCTTCTTTGGAATATGGTGAGCATCACAGGTTTTATATACTGCACTCTTTGTTTCAAGATGGAAATATTACCTGCTATGACAAATTGACTTCTCTTCCTTAGACTAAATTATTGAAATTATGTTTTAAAAATCAACTATGCTGAATAGTTATTAATCTTCAGATCACTGGTGAGGCACTTATCTTGGACATTTATGCTGCTAACACATGATTGTGCTGGTTAATTTGGGCCGTTTGGTGCCACTTTGGTTAATCCACCATAGCCTACCTAAGTATGGATGATTATTTCTAACAGGATAATCCATCATGTCACAATATGTCAGACTGGTTTTGCCATAAGTTAAGCAAACTCCAATTCTTCCACAGTCACCAGATCCAATAGAGAACCTTTGAGATGTGGTGGAACGGTAGATTCTCCTTATGGATGTGGTGTACCAGACGCTTCTCATCATGGATGTGGTGGAACAGGAGATTCTCATCGTGGATGTGGTGGAACG